>CALZFC010000266.1:0-141711 GCA_945643635.1 Allodiplogaster sudhausi | reverse complement strand
GACATGCTGTACAGTTCATTGTCGGAGCGTTGTTCGGAATGCAACCGAAATGTTCACTCTTTTTTATCCCCGCGAGCAATCTCGTCGCCCAAGAAACAGAGAAACTCTCTCTACGATTCAAACCAGCCGTAACAGCAGTAGCAGCAGGACGAGGCCCTCCAGGATACTGTTGCGAGCAACAGTATAAAGAGGCGGTTGCGACTAACGCAGCTCTCTCAAGAGGGAGAAGCGCTGTGGATGCCACCGTCTCCTCTTCTCAGTCGGCCGCCTCGCAGGCGCAAGAGAACATTGGGTGATATTTGCCCCTTCGGCGCTTTCAATAATTGCAATATGCACCCGTGTTTCAGGGGCCATAGCGGGCACACATTTGCCTTTAGGATTTGCCCGGCCTCCTCCGTTTCTCCCTCGCTCTCTGTTCCTTCTGATGTCTACTTCCTCCAGTCTCGTTCCTCTATGGCGTTTGATAGTCAAAAGCTTGATAGTTTATTATTCACTTTATACAAAATCAACGCGCCAAAATACACTTCACGGGATTCAACAAATTTCAAATATATCATTCTGCTTCTCATTTCTATTTTATAGTGGCAAAATAAAGCAAAATTAAAAGAACGGAGAATAGCTTCAACTTCTTTACAACTCTGCTTTTACAGAAATCAATTTAATTTTTTCACCGCTACATTACGTCGTTTTCGTCGCAAAGAAACTGCTGTATTCTACAGTATTCCATTTCAGGATAGGATGATCGAGGCTAGGGTTTTAAAACCGTATAGAGTGACGCGCCAGACAGACCAGTGATTCCCACTCACTAAAGGCATGTAAAGACTGCTGCGGAGGGTCTGACATGAACAAGAAGAAGAACTGTTCCTAATACACGATGATGCAATAAGAACTCCCGCACCCGACTTTGAGCGCGTTTCCGAGTTCAACTTGTGAGCGAGAGGGCGAGCATCGGATTGAGCACGGCGGCCAGAGGGAGTGTCAAGGTGACAGGTCGGCGCCGCACACAAAACGGAATGCTCGTAACATTCAATTCTCGGCATGAATTTTTTTTGAATGTTCTTCTGAGCAGAACTTCCAACCGACCCAACGCGAACATTGCCTCCAGCAGCGCCGCTGGCGCCGAATGTTCGGGCGGAATGTTACGAACATTTCGCGGTCGTCGACGCAATGCTCGGGTCGGCGTAACATTCCACCCTCGAGGCGCAATGTTCGTTACATTCCGCCCGAGGGCTTCACACGCATTCATTGTCTGCAACTCCTCCTTTGAATCTCTCTACCTCACCTCCTCTATTTGTATCTTCCCGACCTCACTTTCTCTCCTGTCTCTTTCTCTCTCTCTCTCTCTCTCTCTCTCTCTCTCTTCTTTCTCTCTCTCTCTCTCTCTCTTTTGCTGTCCCCCCTCTCTCTATCCTTGTCTCCCCCACTCTCACTCTTTTTTGTTGTCTCTCTCACTCTCTTTTGCTGTCTCTCTCTCCCTCTCTCACTGTCTCTCCTTCTGTGTTTTTATCCCTCTCTCGTCTACTCTTTCTTTCCCTCTCTCTCTCTCTATCTATCTCTCTCTTCTTTCTCTCTCACTGCCTTTCTCCCGTATCTCTCTAATTCCTTTCTCTCTCTCTCTCTCTCTCTCTCTATCTCTCTCTCTCTCTCTCTCTCTCTCTGGATCTATCTAACGGTCTCTTTCTACGTGTTCTACGTGTTTCACTCCCTTTGCATGCAAACTACTGCGAATCGATAGCAAGATCGATTCGCAGTAATTAGCAGAAAGAGATAATGTTGCGCAAGCTTTGTCTACCGTGAAAAGTGCTTACCTTTCGTCAATTGGACTTTCGTAAAATTTGAACTAGTTAACTAAGTTGACTAAAGTTGACTAAACTAAACTTTGTTAGACATTTGCTGATTATTAAAAACACTTGACTTTTGTCTAAAAAACTTCTTTTGAAAATTTTTTTATGGCTTTCAAACACGAAATTCTTAATAGTTGACTTAATCAACTAAGTTGACTTAATCAACTACGTTGACTTAATCAACTAAGTTGACTTAATCAACTAAGTTGACTTAGTCAACTAAGTAGACTTAGTCAACTATAGTCAACTAAGTTGAAATTTACGACTTTCGTAGCATTTTGTCCCAGCGGACCTCAGATGACCCTTTTGAACGATATACTGTAGATTTCCTGTAAAACTACACGTAAAGAAACATGCTGGGCACGTTTCGAGGCTTTTGGAGTACGTTGACATAACGGAACCAAAATGACCCGTTTGACCGGATACTGTAGCTTTTATGTAAATTTACACGAAAAAAAACATGCTGGTCAAGATTGGAGGCGTTTGAAGCATGTTGACTCAGCTGATCTCAGTTGACCCTTTTGAACGGTATACTGTAGTTATTTATGTAAATGCAAACGAAAAGAAACATGCTGGTCAAGTTTGGAGGCTTTTGGAGGATTTTGACCCAGCTGACCTCAGTTGACCCTTTTGAACGGTATACTGTAGTTATAATATAAATGTACACGAAAAGAAACATGCTGGTCATTTTGGAGGCTTTTGGAGCATTTTGACCCAGCTGATCTCACTTGACCCTTTTGAACGGTATACTGTAGTTATTATGTAAATGTACACGAAAAGAAACATGCTGGTCAAGTTTGGAGGCTTTTGGAGCATGTTGACCCAGCTGACCTCAGTTGACCCTGTTGAACGGTATACTGTATTTGAAAGCAAAAAAAACGACCTACCCGGCCACTCGTAACATCAAAAAATGAGGTACGAAAGCAGGAGGAGCAAAGCAACCGCTCCTCATGCGCTCGTACCTCAAACTTGGGAAATTAATTCGCCGACCTCGGCGAAAATTCCCCGAGGTCGGCGAAAATTCGCCGTAATCGGCGAGTTCGCTACAAACGGCGAATTACAATAACTACGCTGAATAATGGTTACTCAAGGTCGCTCGCATATGAATGACGGGGATTTTGAACGATTCAGCGATATGATAACTTTCGCAATTTTTGGCTGTAATATGAAATTTAAATAAATGTAAAGCGTAGAAGAGGGAATAAGTGATTATGAATACTTTAGCTGTGTTCTACTGATCTGTGCGGCCAATTAGAGCTGTAAACCATGTGTCTACGGTAACTCTGAGCAGAGTTACAGGTAAAATAATAAAATACCTCAAACTTGGGTAATTAAACCGAGTGAGTTGCACGGTTGGTGACTCACTCGGTAAAAGTTGCACCTATGCCGGGCGGAGTTTGAAAAAAGTCGAAAAAAAAATGAACTCCAGGAAAGTGTTACGAAACCAGAGTGTATCTCCAAATACACGTGCTCGATAATTATCCCCTCCGAAATCGTACTCGATCGGCATTAAGTGCATAATTATGAGTGGAGAAGTTTAATATACACGAATTTTTTTCTTAAATTGTGATGTCGAAGTTTTAACAAATTATATTTCGAAGAAGCGACAAACGTCGATTAAACCAGTATGCTGTAGAAATAGTACGAACAATACGCTATTTTCTGGTACCGCTCTGGTCAAAATAACGGGAAATATTGGTGCGACCACGCGCGGACACCACATTAAATTTCAGCTGAACCCCAATCGAATATTCGTCTAGATTTTCAATAAAGTCAATTAGGGAAATTAATTCGCCGACCTCGGCGAAAATTCCCCGAGGTCGGCGAAAATTCGCCGTAATCGGCGAGTTCGCTACAAACGGCGAATTACAATAACTACGCTGAATAATGGTTACTCAAGGTCGCTCGCATATGAATGACGGGGATTTTGAACGATTCAGCGATATGATAACTTTCGCAATTTTTGGCTGTAATATGAAATTTAAATAAATGTAAAGCGTAGAAGAGGGAATAAGTGATTATGAATACTTTAGCTGTGTTCTACTGATCTGTGCGGCCAATTAGAGCTGTAAACCATGTGTCTACGGTAACTCTGAGCAGAGTTACAGGTAAAATAATAAAATACCTCAAACTTGGGTAATTAAACCGAGTGAGTTGCACGGTTGGTGACTCACTCGGTAAAAGTTGCACCTATGCCGGGCGGAGTTTGAAAAAAGTCGAAAAAAAAATGAACTCCAGGAAAGTGTTACGAAACCAGAGTGTATCTCCAAATACACGTGCTCGATAATTATCCCCTCCGAAATCGTACTCGATCGGCATTAAGTGCATAATTATGAGTGGAGAAGTTTAATATACACGAATTTTTTTCTTAAATTGTGATGTCGAAGTTTTCAACAAATTATATTTCGAAGAAGCGACAAACGTCGATTAAACCAGTATGCTGTAGAAATAGTACGAACAATACGCTATTTTCTGGTACCGCTCAAACCCCTCGGGGCATCCGGTTTAGTTTACCATTAACTATATTAGGGAATTCAAAATTTCGGAGAATAAAGTCGAATATTATAAATATTGTTCGGGCGTGGTCAAAATAACGGGAAATATTGGTGCGACCACGCGCGGACACCACATTAAATTTCAGCTGAACCCCAATCGAATATTCGTCTAGATTTTCAATAAAGTCAATTAGGGAAATTAATTCGCCGACCTCGGCGAAAATTCCCCGAGGTCGGCGAAAATTCGCCGTAATCGGCGAGTTCGCTACAAACGGCGAATTACAATAACTACGCTGAATAATGGTTACTCAAGGTCGCTCGCATATGAATGACGGGGATTTTGAACGATTCAGCGATATGATAACTTTCGCAATTTTTGGCTGTAATATGAAATTTAAATAAATGTAAAGCGTAGAAGAGGGAATAAGTGATTATGAATACTTTAGCTGTGTTCTACTGATCTGTGCGGCCAATTAGAGCTGTAAACCATGTGTCTACGGTAACTCTGAGCAGAGTTACAGGTAAAATAATAAAATACCTCAAACTTGGGTAATTAAACCGAGTGAGTTGCACGGTTGGTGACTCACTCGGTAAAAGTTGCACCTATGCCGGGCGGAGTTTGAAAAAAGTCGAAAAAAAAATGAACTCCAGGAAAGTGTTACGAAACCAGAGTGTATCTCCAAATACACGTGCTCGATAATTATCCCCTCCGAAATCGTACTCGATCGGCATTAAGTGCATAATTATGAGTGGAGAAGTTTAATATACACGAATTTATTTCTTAAATTGTGATGTCGAAGTTTTCAACAAATTATATTTCGAAGAAGCGACAAACGTCGATTAAACCAGTATGCTGTAGAAATAGTACGAACAATACGCTATTTTCTGGTACCGCTCTGGTCAAAATAACGGGAAATATTGGTGCGACCACGCGCGGACACCACATTAAATTTCAGCTGAACCCCAATCGAATATTCGTCTAGATTTTCAATAAAGTCAATTAGGGAAATTAATTCGCCGACCTCGGCGAAAATTCCCCGAGGTCGGCGAAAATTCGCCGTAATCGGCGAGTTCGCTACAAACGGCGAATTACAATAACTACGCTGAATAATGGTTACTCAAGGTCGCTCGCATATGAATGACGGGGATTTTGAACGATTCAGCGATATGATAACTTTCGCAATTTTTGGCTGTAATATGAAATTTAAATAAATGTAAAGCGTAGAAGAGGGAATAAGTGATTATGAATACTTTAGCTGTGTTCTACTGATCTGTGCGGCCAATTAGAGCTGTAAACCATGTGTCTACGGTAACTCTGAGCAGAGTTACAGGTAAAATAATAAAATACCTCAAACTTGGGTAATTAAACCGAGTGAGTTGCACGGTTGGTGACTCACTCGGTAAAAGTTGCACCTATGCCGGGCGGAGTTTGAAAAAAGTCGAAAAAAAAATGAACTCCAGGAAAGTGTTACGAAACCAGAGTGTATCTCCAAATACACGTGCTCGATAATTATCCCCTCCGAAATCGTACTCGATCGGCATTAAGTGCATAATTATGAGTGGAGAAGTTTAATATACACGAATTTTTTTCTTAAATTGTGATGTCGAAGTTTTCAACAAATTATATTTCGAAGAAGCGACAAACGTCGATTAAACCAGTATGCTGTAGAAATAGTACGAACAATACGCTATTTTCTGGTACCGCTCAAACCCCTCGGGGCATCCGGTTTAGTTTACCATTAACTATATTAGGGAATTCAAAATTTCGGAGAATAAAGTCGAATATTATAAATATTGTTCGGGCGTGGTCAAAATAACGGGAAATATTGGTGCGACCACGCGCGGACACCACATTAAATTTCAGCTGAACCCCAATCGAATATTCGTCTAGATTTTCAATAAAGTCAATTAGGGAAATTAATTCGCCGACCTCGGCGAAAATTCCCCGAGGTCGGCGAAAATTCGCCGTAATCGGCGAGTTCGCTACAAACGGCGAATTACAATAACTACGCTGAATAATGGTTACTCAAGGTCGCTCGCATATTAATGACGGGGATTTTGAACGATTCAGCGATATGATAACTTTCGCAATTTTTGGCTGTAATATGAAATTTAAATAAATGTAAAGCGTAGAAGAGGGAATAAGTGATTATGAATACTTTAGCTGTGTTCTACTGATCTGTGCGGCCAATTAGAGCTGTAAACCATGTGTCTACGGTAACTCTGAGCAGAGTTACAGGTAAAATAATAAAATACCTCAAACTTGGGTAATTAAACCGAGTGAGTTGCACGGTTGGTGACTCACTCGGTAAAAGTTGCACCTATGCCGGGCGGAGTTTGAAAAAAGTCGAAAAAAAAATGAACTCCAGGAAAGTGTTACGAAACCAGAGTGTATCTCCAAATACACGTGCTCGATAATTATCCCCTCCGAAATCGTACTCGATCGGCATTAAGTGCATAATTATGAGTGGAGAAGTTTAATATACACGAATTTTTTTCTTAAATTGTGATGTCGAAGTTTTCAACAAATTATATTTCGAAGAAGCGACAAACGTCGATTAAACCAGTATGCTGTAGAAATAGTACGAACAATACGCTATTTTCTGGTACCGCTCAAACCCCTCGGGGCATCCGGTTTAGTTTACCATTAACTATATTAGGGAATTCAAAATTTCGGAGAATAAAGTCGAATATTATAAATATTGTTCGGGCGTGGTCAAAATAACGGGAAATATTGGTGCGACCACGCGCGGACACCACATTAAATTTCAGCTGAACCCCAATCGAATATTCGTCTAGATTTTCAATAAAGTCAATTAGGGAAATTAATTCGCCGACCTCGGCGAAAATTCCCCGAGGTCGGCGAAAATTCGCCGTAATCGGCGAGTTCGCTACAAACGGCGAATTACAATAACTACGCTGAATAATGGTTACTCAAGGTCGCTCGCATATTAATGACGGGGATTTTGAACGATTCAGCGATATGATAACTTTCGCAATTTTTGGCTGTAATATGAAATTTAAATAAATGTAAAGCGTAGAAGAGGGAATAAGTGATTATGAATACTTTAGCTGTGTTCTACTGATCTGTGCGGCCAATTAGAGCTGTAAACCATGTGTCTACGGTAACTCTGAGCAGAGTTACAGGTAAAATAATAAAATACCTCAAACTTGGGTAATTAAACCGAGTGAGTTGCACGGTTGGTGACTCACTCGGTAAAAGTTGCACCTATGCCGGGCGGAGTTTGAAAAAAGTCGAAAAAAAAATGAACTCCAGGAAAGTGTTACGAAACCAGAGTGTATCTCCAAATACACGTGCTCGATAATTATCCCCTCCGAAATCGTACTCGATCGGCATTAAGTGCATAATTATGAGTGGAGAAGTTTAATATACACGAATTTTTTTCTTAAATTGTGATGTCGAAGTTTTCAACAAATTATATTTCGAAGAAGCGACAAACGTCGATTAAACCAGTATGCTGTAGAAATAGTACGAACAATACGCTATTTTCTGGTACCGCTCAAACCCCTCGGGGCATCCGGTTTAGTTTACCATTAACTATATTAGGGAATTCAAAATTTCGGAGAATAAAGTCGAATATTATAAATATTGTTCGGGCGTGGTCAAAATAACGGGAAATATTGGTGCGACCACGCGCGGACACCACATTAAATTTCAGCTGAACCCCAATCGAATATTCGTCTAGATTTTCAATAAAGTCAATTAGGGAAATTAATTCGCCGACCTCGGCGAAAATTCCCCGAGGTCGGCGAAAATTCGCCGTAATCGGCGAGTTCGCTACAAACGGCGAATTACAATAACTACGCTGAATAATGGTTACTCAAGGTCGCTCGCATATTAATGACGGGGATTTTGAACGATTCAGCGATATGATAACTTTCGCAATTTTTGGCTGTAATATGAAATTTAAATAAATGTAAAGCGTAGAAGAGGGAATAAGTGATTATGAATACTTTAGCTGTGTTCTACTGATCTGTGCGGCCAATTAGAGCTGTAAACCATGTGTCTACGGTAACTCTGAGCAGAGTTACAGGTAAAATAATAAAATACCTCAAACTTGGGTAATTAAACCGAGTGAGTTGCACGGTTGGTGACTCACTCGGTAAAAGTTGCACCTATGCCGGGCGGAGTTTGAAAAAAGTCGAAAAAAAAATGAACTCCAGGAAAGTGTTACGAAACCAGAGTGTATCTCCAAATACACGTGCTCGATAATTATCCCCTCCGAAATCGTACTCGATCGGCATTAAGTGCATAATTATGAGTGGAGAAGTTTAATATACACGAATTTTTTTCTTAAATTGTGATGTCGAAGTTTTCAACAAATTATATTTCGAAGAAGCGACAAACGTCGATTAAACCAGTATGCTGTAGAAATAGTACGAACAATACGCTATTTTCTGGTACCGCTCAAACCCCTCGGGGCATCCGGTTTAGTTTACCATTAACTATATTAGGGAATTCAAAATTTCGGAGAATAAAGTCGAATATTATAAATATTGTTCGGGCGTGGTCAAAATAACGGGAAATATTGGTGCGACCACGCGCGGACACCACATTAAATTTCAGCTGAACCCCAATCGAATATTCGTCTAGATTTTCAATAAAGTCAATTAGGGAAATTAATTCGCCGACCTCGGCGAAAATTCCCCGAGGTCGGCGAAAATTCGCCGTAATCGGCGAGTTCGCTACAAACGGCGAATTACAATAACTACGCTGAATAATGGTTACTCAAGGTCGCTCGCATATTAATGACGGGGATTTTGAACGATTCAGCGATATGATAACTTTCGCAATTTTTGGCTGTAATATGAAATTTAAATAAATGTAAAGCGTAGAAGAGGGAATAAGTGATTATGAATACTTTAGCTGTGTTCTACTGATCTGTGCGGCCAATTAGAGCTGTAAACCATGTGTCTACGGTAACTCTGAGCAGAGTTACAGGTAAAATAATAAAATACCTCAAACTTGGGTAATTAAACCGAGTGAGTTGCACGGTTGGTGACTCACTCGGTAAAAGTTGCACCTATGCCGGGCGGAGTTTGAAAAAAGTCGAAAAAAAAATGAACTCCAGGAAAGTGTTACGAAACCAGAGTGTATCTCCAAATACACGTGCTCGATAATTATCCCCTCCGAAATCGTACTCGATCGGCATTAAGTGCATAATTATGAGTGGAGAAGTTTAATATACACGAATTTTTTTCTTAAATTGTGATGTCGAAGTTTTCAACAAATTATATTTCGAAGAAGCGACAAACGTCGATTAAACCAGTATGCTGTAGAAATAGTACGAACAATACGCTATTTTCTGGTACCGCTCAAACCCCTCGGGGCATCCGGTTTAGTTTACCATTAACTATATTAGGGAATTCAAAATTTCGGAGAATAAAGTCGAATATTATAAATATTGTTCGGGCGTGGTCAAAATAACGGGAAATATTGGTGCGACCACGCGCGGACACCACATTAAATTTCAGCTGAACCCCAATCGAATATTCGTCTAGATTTTCAATAAAGTCAATTAGGGAAATTAATTCGCCGACCTCGGCGAAAATTCCCCGAGGTCGGCGAAAATTCGCCGTAATCGGCGAGTTCGCTACAAACGGCGAATTACAATAACTACGCTGAATAATGGTTACTCAAGGTCGCTCGCATATTAATGACGGGGATTTTGAACGATTCAGCGATATGATAACTTTCGCAATTTTTGGCTGTAATATGAAATTTAAATAAATGTAAAGCGTAGAAGAGGGAATAAGTGATTATGAATACTTTAGCTGTGTTCTACTGATCTGTGCGGCCAATTAGAGCTGTAAACCATGTGTCTACGGTAACTCTGAGCAGAGTTACAGGTAAAATAATAAAATACCTCAAACTTGGGTAATTAAACCGAGTGAGTTGCACGGTTGGTGACTCACTCGGTAAAAGTTGCACCTATGCCGGGCGGAGTTTGAAAAAAGTCGAAAAAAAAATGAACTCCAGGAAAGTGTTACGAAACCAGAGTGTATCTCCAAATACACGTGCTCGATAATTATCCCCTCCGAAATCGTACTCGATCGGCATTAAGTGCATAATTATGAGTGGAGAAGTTTAATATACACGAATTTTTTTCTTAAATTGTGATGTCGAAGTTTTCAACAAATTATATTTCGAAGAAGCGACAAACGTCGATTAAACCAGTATGCTGTAGAAATAGTACGAACAATACGCTATTTTCTGGTACCGCTCAAACCCCTCGGGGCATCCGGTTTAGTTTACCATTAACTATATTAGGGAATTCAAAATTTCGGAGAATAAAGTCGAATATTATAAATATTGTTCGGGCGTGGTCAAAATAACGGGAAATATTGGTGCGACCACGCGCGGACACCACATTAAATTTCAGCTGAACCCCAATCGAATATTCGTCTAGATTTTCAATAAAGTCAATTAGGGAAATTAATTCGCCGACCTCGGCGAAAATTCCCCGAGGTCGGCGAAAATTCGCCGTAATCGGCGAGTTCGCTACAAACGGCGAATTACAATAACTACGCTGAATAATGGTTACTCAAGGTCGCTCGCATATTAATGACGGGGATTTTGAACGATTCAGCGATATGATAACTTTCGCAATTTTTGGCTGTAATATGAAATTTAAATAAATGTAAAGCGTAGAAGAGGGAATAAGTGATTATGAATACTTTAGCTGTGTTCTACTGATCTGTGCGGCCAATTAGAGCTGTAAACCATGTGTCTACGGTAACTCTGAGCAGAGTTACAGGTAAAATAATAAAATACCTCAAACTTGGGTAATTAAACCGAGTGAGTTGCACGGTTGGTGACTCACTCGGTAAAAGTTGCACCTATGCCGGGCGGAGTTTGAAAAAAGTCGAAAAAAAAATGAACTCCAGGAAAGTGTTACGAAACCAGAGTGTATCTCCAAATACACGTGCTCGATAATTATCCCCTCCGAAATCGTACTCGATCGGCATTAAGTGCATAATTATGAGTGGAGAAGTTTAATATACACGAATTTTTTTCTTAAATTGTGATGTCGAAGTTTTCAACAAATTATATTTCGAAGAAGCGACAAACGTCGATTAAACCAGTATGCTGTAGAAATAGTACGAACAATACGCTATTTTCTGGTACCGCTCAAACCCCTCGGGGCATCCGGTTTAGTTTACCATTAACTATATTAGGGAATTCAAAATTTCGGAGAATAAAGTCGAATATTATAAATATTGTTCGGGCGTGGTCAAAATAACGGGAAATATTGGTGCGACCACGCGCGGACACCACATTAAATTTCAGCTGAACCCCAATCGAATATTCGTCTAGATTTTCAATAAAGTCAATTAGGGAAATTAATTCGCCGACCTCGGCGAAAATTCCCCGAGGTCGGCGAAAATTCGCCGTAATCGGCGAGTTCGCTACAAACGGCGAATTACAATAACTACGCTGAATAATGGTTACTCAAGGTCGCTCGCATATTAATGACGGGGATTTTGAACGATTCAGCGATATGATAACTTTCGCAATTTTTGGCTGTAATATGAAATTTAAATAAATGTAAAGCGTAGAAGAGGGAATAAGTGATTATGAATACTTTAGCTGTGTTCTACTGATCTGTGCGGCCAATTAGAGCTGTAAACCATGTGTCTACGGTAACTCTGAGCAGAGTTACAGGTAAAATAATAAAATACCTCAAACTTGGGTAATTAAACCGAGTGAGTTGCACGGTTGGTGACTCACTCGGTAAAAGTTGCACCTATGCCGGGCGGAGTTTGAAAAAAGTCGAAAAAAAAATGAACTCCAGGAAAGTGTTACGAAACCAGAGTGTATCTCCAAATACACGTGCTCGATAATTATCCCCTCCGAAATCGTACTCGATCGGCATTAAGTGCATAATTATGAGTGGAGAAGTTTAATATACACGAATTTTTTTCTTAAATTGTGATGTCGAAGTTTTCAACAAATTATATTTCGAAGAAGCGACAAACGTCGATTAAACCAGTATGCTGTAGAAATAGTACGAACAATACGCTATTTTCTGGTACCGCTCAAACCCCTCGGGGCATCCGGTTTAGTTTACCATTAACTATATTAGGGAATTCAAAATTTCGGAGAATAAAGTCGAATATTATAAATATTGTTCGGGCGTGGTCAAAATAACGGGAAATATTGGTGCGACCACGCGCGGACACCACATTAAATTTCAGCTGAACCCCAATCGAATATTCGTCTAGATTTTCAATAAAGTCAATTAGGGAAATTAATTCGCCGACCTCGGCGAAAATTCCCCGAGGTCGGCGAAAATTCGCCGTAATCGGCGAGTTCGCTACAAACGGCGAATTACAATAACTACGCTGAATAATGGTTACTCAAGGTCGCTCGCATATTAATGACGGGGATTTTGAACGATTCAGCGATATGATAACTTTCGCAATTTTTGGCTGTAATATGAAATTTAAATAAATGTAAAGCGTAGAAGAGGGAATAAGTGATTATGAATACTTTAGCTGTGTTCTACTGATCTGTGCGGCCAATTAGAGCTGTAAACCATGTGTCTACGGTAACTCTGAGCAGAGTTACAGGTAAAATAATAAAATACCTCAAACTTGGGTAATTAAACCGAGTGAGTTGCACGGTTGGTGACTCACTCGGTAAAAGTTGCACCTATGCCGGGCGGAGTTTGAAAAAAGTCGAAAAAAAAATGAACTCCAGGAAAGTGTTACGAAACCAGAGTGTATCTCCAAATACACGTGCTCGATAATTATCCCCTCCGAAATCGTACTCGATCGGCATTAAGTGCATAATTATGAGTGGAGAAGTTTAATATACACGAATTTTTTTCTTAAATTGTGATGTCGAAGTTTTCAACAAATTATATTTCGAAGAAGCGACAAACGTCGATTAAACCAGTATGCTGTAGAAATAGTACGAACAATACGCTATTTTCTGGTACCGCTCAAACCCCTCGGGGCATCCGGTTTAGTTTACCATTAACTATATTAGGGAATTCAAAATTTCGGAGAATAAAGTCGAATATTATAAATATTGTTCGGGCGTGGTCAAAATAACGGGAAATATTGGTGCGACCACGCGCGGACACCACATTAAATTTCAGCTGAACCCCAATCGAATATTCGTCTAGATTTTCAATAAAGTCAATTAGGGAAATTAATTCGCCGACCTCGGCGAAAATTCCCCGAGGTCGGCGAAAATTCGCCGTAATCGGCGAGTTCGCTACAAACGGCGAATTACAATAACTACGCTGAATAATGGTTACTCAAGGTCGCTCGCATATTAATGACGGGGATTTTGAACGATTCAGCGATATGATAACTTTCGCAATTTTTGGCTGTAATATGAAATTTAAATAAATGTAAAGCGTAGAAGAGGGAATAAGTGATTATGAATACTTTAGCTGTGTTCTACTGATCTGTGCGGCCAATTAGAGCTGTAAACCATGTGTCTACGGTAACTCTGAGCAGAGTTACAGGTAAAATAATAAAATACCTCAAACTTGGGTAATTAAACCGAGTGAGTTGCACGGTTGGTGACTCACTCGGTAAAAGTTGCACCTATGCCGGGCGGAGTTTGAAAAAAGTCGAAAAAAAAATGAACTCCAGGAAAGTGTTACGAAACCAGAGTGTATCTCCAAATACACGTGCTCGATAATTATCCCCTCCGAAATCGTACTCGATCGGCATTAAGTGCATAATTATGAGTGGAGAAGTTTAATATACACGAATTTATTTCTTAAATTGTGATGTCGAAGTTTTCAACAAATTATATTTCGAAGAAGCGACAAACGTCGATTAAACCAGTATGCTGTAGAAATAGTACGAACAATACGCTATTTTCTGGTACCGCTCAAACCCCTCGGGGCATCCGGTTTAGTTTACCATTAACTATATTAGGGAATTCAAAATTTCGGAGAATAAAGTCGAATATTATAAATATTGTTCGGGCGTGGTCAAAATAACGGGAAATATTGGTGCGACCACGCGCGGACACCACATTAAATTTCAGCTGAACCCCAATCGAATATTCGTCTAGATTTTCAATAAAGTCAATTAGGGAAATTAATTCGCCGACCTCGGCGAAAATTCCCCGAGGTCGGCGAAAATTCGCCGTAATCGGCGAGTTCGCTACAAACGGCGAATTACAATAACTACGCTGAATAATGGTTACTCAAGGTCGCTCGCATATTAATGACGGGGATTTTGAACGATTCAGCGATATGATAACTTTCGCAATTTTTGGCTGTAATATGAAATTTAAATAAATGTAAAGCGTAGAAGAGGGAATAAGTGATTATGAATACTTTAGCTGTGTTCTACTGATCTGTGCGGCCAATTAGAGCTGTAAACCATGTGTCTACGGTAACTCTGAGCAGAGTTACAGGTAAAATAATAAAATACCTCAAACTTGGGTAATTAAACCGAGTGAGTTGCACGGTTGGTGACTCACTCGGTAAAAGTTGCACCTATGCCGGGCGGAGTTTGAAAAAAGTCGAAAAAAAAATGAACTCCAGGAAAGTGTTACGAAACCAGAGTGTATCTCCAAATACACGTGCTCGATAATTATCCCCTCCGAAATCGTACTCGATCGGCATTAAGTGCATAATTATGAGTGGAGAAGTTTAATATACACGAATTTTTTTCTTAAATTGTGATGTCGAAGTTTTCAACAAATTATATTTCGAAGAAGCGACAAACGTCGATTAAACCAGTATGCTGTAGAAATAGTACGAACAATACGCTATTTTCTGGTACCGCTCAAACCCCTCGGGGCATCCGGTTTAGTTTACCATTAACTATATTAGGGAATTCAAAATTTCGGAGAATAAAGTCGAATATTATAAATATTGTTCGGGCGTGGTCAAAATAACGGGAAATATTGGTGCGACCACGCGCGGACACCACATTAAATTTCAGCTGAACCCCAATCGAATATTCGTCTAGATTTTCAATAAAGTCAATTAGGGAAATTAATTCGCCGACCTCGGCGAAAATTCCCCGAGGTCGGCGAAAATTCGCCGTAATCGGCGAGTTCGCTACAAACGGCGAATTACAATAACTACGCTGAATAATGGTTACTCAAGGTCGCTCGCATATTAATGACGGGGATTTTGAACGATTCAGCGATATGATAACTTTCGCAATTTTTGGCTGTAATATGAAATTTAAATAAATGTAAAGCGTAGAAGAGGGAATAAGTGATTATGAATACTTTAGCTGTGTTCTACTGATCTGTGCGGCCAATTAGAGCTGTAAACCATGTGTCTACGGTAACTCTGAGCAGAGTTACAGGTAAAATAATAAAATACCTCAAACTTGGGTAATTAAACCGAGTGAGTTGCACGGTTGGTGACTCACTCGGTAAAAGTTGCACCTATGCCGGGCGGAGTTTGAAAAAAGTCGAAAAAAAAATGAACTCCAGGAAAGTGTTACGAAACCAGAGTGTATCTCCAAATACACGTGCTCGATAATTATCCCCTCCGAAATCGTACTCGATCGGCATTAAGTGCATAATTATGAGTGGAGAAGTTTAATATACACGAATTTTTTCTTAAATTGTGATGTCGAAGTTTTCAACAAATTATATTTCGAAGAAGCGACAAACGTCGATTAAACCAGTATGCTGTAGAAATAGTACGAACAATACGCTATTTTCTGGTACCGCTCAAACCCCTCGGGGCATCCGGTTTAGTTTACCATTAACTATATTAGGGAATTCAAAATTTCGGAGAATAAAGTCGAATATTATAAATATTGTTCGGGCGTGGTCAAAATAACGGGAAATATTGGTGCGACCACGCGCGGACACCACATTAAATTTCAGCTGAACCCCAATCGAATATTCGTCTAGATTTTCAATAAAGTCAATTAGGGAAATTAATTCGCCGACCTCGGCGAAAATTCCCCGAGGTCGGCGAAAATTCGCCGTAATCGGCGAGTTCGCTACAAACGGCGAATTACAATAACTACGCTGAATAATGGTTACTCAAGGTCGCTCGCATATTAATGACGGGGATTTTGAACGATTCAGCGATATGATAACTTTCGCAATTTTTGGCTGTAATATGAAATTTAAATAAATGTAAAGCGTAGAAGAGGGAATAAGTGATTATGAATACTTTAGCTGTGTTCTACTGATCTGTGCGGCCAATTAGAGCTGTAAACCATGTGTCTACGGTAACTCTGAGCAGAGTTACAGGTAAAATAATAAAATACCTCAAACTTGGGTAATTAAACCGAGTGAGTTGCACGGTTGGTGACTCACTCGGTAAAAGTTGCACCTATGCCGGGCGGAGTTTGAAAAAAGTCGAAAAAAAAATGAACTCCAGGAAAGTGTTACGAAACCAGAGTGTATCTCCAAATACACGTGCTCGATAATTATCCCCTCCGAAATCGTACTCGATCGGCATTAAGTGCATAATTATGAGTGGAGAAGTTTAATATACACGAATTTTTTTCTTAAATTGTGATGTCGAAGTTTTCAACAAATTATATTTCGAAGAAGCGACAAACGTCGATTAAACCAGTATGCTGTAGAAATAGTACGAACAATACGCTATTTTCTGGTACCGCTCTGGTCAAAATAACGGGAAATATTGGTGCGACCACGCGCGGACACCACATTAAATTTCAGCTGAACCCCAATCGAATATTCGTCTAGATTTTCAATAAAGTCAATTAGGGAAATTAATTCGCCGACCTCGGCGAAAATTCCCCGAGGTCGGCGAAAATTCGCCGTAATCGGCGAGTTCGCTACAAACGGCGAATTACAATAACTACGCTGAATAATGGTTACTCAAGGTCGCTCGCATATTAATGACGGGGATTTTGAACGATTCAGCGATATGATAACTTTCGCAATTTTTGGCTGTAATATGAAATTTAAATAAATGTAAAGCGTAGAAGAGGGAATAAGTGATTATGAATACTTTAGCTGTGTTCTACTGATCTGTGCGGCCAATTAGAGCTGTAAACCATGTGTCTACGGTAACTCTGAGCAGAGTTACAGGTAAAATAATAAAATACCTCAAACTTGGGTAATTAAACCGAGTGAGTTGCACGGTTGGTGACTCACTCGGTAAAAGTTGCACCTATGCCGGGCGGAGTTTGAAAAAAGTCGAAAAAAAAATGAACTCCAGGAAAGTGTTACGAAACCAGAGTGTATCTCCAAATACACGTGCTCGATAATTATCCCCTCCGAAATCGTACTCGATCGGCATTAAGTGCATAATTATGAGTGGAGAAGTTTAATATACACGAATTTATTTCTTAAATTGTGATGTCGAAGTTTTCAACAAATTATATTTCGAAGAAGCGACAAACGTCGATTAAACCAGTATGCTGTAGAAATAGTACGAACAATACGCTATTTTCTGGTACCGCTCTGGTCAAAATAACGGGAAATATTGGTGCGACCACGCGCGGACACCACATTAAATTTCAGCTGAACCCCAATCGAATATTCGTCTAGATTTTCAATAAAGTCAATTAGGGAAATTAATTCGCCGACCTCGGCGAAAATTCCCCGAGGTCGGCGAAAATTCGCCGTAATCGGCGAGTTCGCTACAAACGGCGAATTACAATAACTACGCTGAATAATGGTTACTCAAGGTCGCTCGCATATGAATGACGGGGATTTTGAACGATTCAGCGATATGATAACTTTCGCAATTTTTGGCTGTAATATGAAATTTAAATAAATGTAAAGCGTAGAAGAGGGAATAAGTGATTATGAATACTTTAGCTGTGTTCTACTGATCTGTGCGGCCAATTAGAGCTGTAAACCATGTGTCTACGGTAACTCTGAGCAGAGTTACAGGTAAAATAATAAAATACCTCAAACTTGGGTAATTAAACCGAGTGAGTTGCACGGTTGGTGACTCACTCGGTAAAAGTTGCACCTATGCCGGGCGGAGTTTGAAAAAAGTCGAAAAAAAAATGAACTCCAGGAAAGTGTTACGAAACCAGAGTGTATCTCCAAATACACGTGCTCGATAATTATCCCCTCCGAAATCGTACTCGATCGGCATTAAGTGCATAATTATGAGTGGAGAAGTTTAATATACACGAATTTTTTTCTTAAATTGTGATGTCGAAGTTTTCAACAAATTATATTTCGAAGAAGCGACAAACGTCGATTAAACCAGTATGCTGTAGAAATAGTACGAACAATACGCTATTTTCTGGTACCGCTCTGGTCAAAATAACGGGAAATATTGGTGCGACCACGCGCGGACACCACATTAAATTTCAGCTGAACCCCAATCGAATATTCGTCTAGATTTTCAATAAAGTCAATTAGGGAAATTAATTCGCCGACCTCGGCGAAAATTCCCCGAGGTCGGCGAAAATTCGCCGTAATCGGCGAGTTCGCTACAAACGGCGAATTACAATAACTACGCTGAATAATGGTTACTCAAGGTCGCTCGCATATTAATGACGGGGATTTTGAACGATTCAGCGATATGATAACTTTCGCAATTTTTGGCTGTAATATGAAATTTAAATAAATGTAAAGCGTAGAAGAGGGAATAAGTGATTATGAATACTTTAGCTGTGTTCTACTGATCTGTGCGGCCAATTAGAGCTGTAAACCATGTGTCTACGGTAACTCTGAGCAGAGTTACAGGTAAAATAATAAAATACCTCAAACTTGGGTAATTAAACCGAGTGAGTTGCACGGTTGGTGACTCACTCGGTAAAAGTTGCACCTATGCCGGGCGGAGTTTGAAAAAAGTCGAAAAAAAAATGAACTCCAGGAAAGTGTTACGAAACCAGAGTGTATCTCCAAATACACGTGCTCGATAATTATCCCCTCCGAAATCGTACTCGATCGGCATTAAGTGCATAATTATGAGTGGAGAAGTTTAATATACACGAATTTATTTCTTAAATTGTGATGTCGAAGTTTTCAACAAATTATATTTCGAAGAAGCGACAAACGTCGATTAAACCAGTATGCTGTAGAAATAGTACGAACAATACGCTATTTTCTGGTACCGCTCTGGTCAAAATAACGGGAAATATTGGTGCGACCACGCGCGGACACCACATTAAATTTCAGCTGAACCCCAATCGAATATTCGTCTAGATTTTCAATAAAGTCAATTAGGGAAATTAATTCGCCGACCTCGGCGAAAATTCCCCGAGGTCGGCGAAAATTCGCCGTAATCGGCGAGTTCGCTACAAACGGCGAATTACAATAACTACGCTGAATAATGGTTACTCAAGGTCGCTCGCATATGAATGACGGGGATTTTGAACGATTCAGCGATATGATAACTTTCGCAATTTTTGGCTGTAATATGAAATTTAAATAAATGTAAAGCGTAGAAGAGGGAATAAGTGATTATGAATACTTTAGCTGTGTTCTACTGATCTGTGCGGCCAATTAGAGCTGTAAACCATGTGTCTACGGTAACTCTGAGCAGAGTTACAGGTAAAATAATAAAATACCTCAAACTTGGGTAATTAAACCGAGTGAGTTGCACGGTTGGTGACTCACTCGGTAAAAGTTGCACCTATGCCGGGCGGAGTTTGAAAAAAGTCGAAAAAAAAATGAACTCCAGGAAAGTGTTACGAAACCAGAGTGTATCTCCAAATACACGTGCTCGATAATTATCCCCTCCGAAATCGTACTCGATCGGCATTAAGTGCATAATTATGAGTGGAGAAGTTTAATATACACGAATTTATTTCTTAAATTGTGATGTCGAAGTTTTCAACAAATTATATTTCGAAGAAGCGACAAACGTCGATTAAACCAGTATGCTGTAGAAATAGTACGAACAATACGCTATTTTCTGGTACCGCTCAAACCCCTCGGGGCATCCGGTTTAGTTTACCATTAACTATATTAGGGAATTCAAAATTTCGGAGAATAAAGTCGAATATTATAAATATTGTTCGGGCGTGGTCAAAATAACGGGAAATATTGGTGCGACCACGCGCGGACACCACATTAAATTTCAGCTGAACCCCAATCGAATATTCGTCTAGATTTTCAATAAAGTCAATTAGGGAAATTAATTCGCCGACCTCGGCGAAAATTCCCCGAGGTCGGCGAAAATTCGCCGTAATCGGCGAGTTCGCTACAAACGGCGAATTACAATAACTACGCTGAATAATGGTTACTCAAGGTCGCTCGCATATTAATGACGGGGATTTTGAACGATTCAGCGATATGATAACTTTCGCAATTTTTGGCTGTAATATGAAATTTAAATAAATGTAAAGCGTAGAAGAGGGAATAAGTGATTATGAATACTTTAGCTGTGTTCTACTGATCTGTGCGGCCAATTAGAGCTGTAAACCATGTGTCTACGGTAACTCTGAGCAGAGTTACAGGTAAAATAATAAAATACCTCAAACTTGGGTAATTAAACCGAGTGAGTTGCACGGTTGGTGACTCACTCGGTAAAAGTTGCACCTATGCCGGGCGGAGTTTGAAAAAAGTCGAAAAAAAAATGAACTCCAGGAAAGTGTTACGAAACCAGAGTGTATCTCCAAATACACGTGCTCGATAATTATCCCCTCCGAAATCGTACTCGATCGGCATTAAGTGCATAATTATGAGTGGAGAAGTTTAATATACACGAATTTATTTCTTAAATTGTGATGTCGAAGTTTTCAACAAATTATATTTCGAAGAAGCGACAAACGTCGATTAAACCAGTATGCTGTAGAAATAGTACGAACAATACGCTATTTTCTGGTACCGCTCAAACCCCTCGGGGCATCCGGTTTAGTTTACCATTAACTATATTAGGGAATTCAAAATTTCGGAGAATAAAGTCGAATATTATAATATTGTTCGGGCGTGGTCAAAATAACGGGAAATATTGGTGCGACCACGCGCGGACACCACATTAAATTTCAGCTGAACCCCAATCGAATATTCGTCTAGATTTTCAATAAAGTCAATTAGGGAAATTAATTCGCCGACCTCGGCGAAAATTCCCCGAGGTCGGCGAAAATTCGCCGTAATCGGCGAGTTCGCTACAAACGGCGAATTACAATAACTACGCTGAATAATGGTTACTCAAGGTCGCTCGCATATTAATGACGGGGATTTTGAACGATTCAGCGATATGATAACTTTCGCAATTTTTGGCTGTAATATGAAATTTAAATAAATGTAAAGCGTAGAAGAGGGAATAAGTGATTATGAATACTTTAGCTGTGTTCTACTGATCTGTGCGGCCAATTAGAGCTGTAAACCATGTGTCTACGGTAACTCTGAGCAGAGTTACAGGTAAAATAATAAAATACCTCAAACTTGGGTAATTAAACCGAGTGAGTTGCACGGTTGGTGACTCACTCGGTAAAAGTTGCACCTATGCCGGGCGGAGTTTGAAAAAAGTCGAAAAAAAAATGAACTCCAGGAAAGTGTTACGAAACCAGAGTGTATCTCCAAATACACGTGCTCGATAATTATCCCCTCCGAAATCGTACTCGATCGGCATTAAGTGCATAATTATGAGTGGAGAAGTTTAATATACACGAATTTATTTCTTAAATTGTGATGTCGAAGTTTTCAACAAATTATATTTCGAAGAAGCGACAAACGTCGATTAAACCAGTATGCTGTAGAAATAGTACGAACAATACGCTATTTTCTGGTACCGCTCTGGTCAAAATAACGGGAAATATTGGTGCGACCACGCGCGGACACCACATTAAATTTCAGCTGAACCCCAATCGAATATTCGTCTAGATTTTCAATAAAGTCAATTAGGGAAATTAATTCGCCGACCTCGGCGAAAATTCCCCGAGGTCGGCGAAAATTCGCCGTAATCGGCGAGTTCGCTACAAACGGCGAATTACAATAACTACGCTGAATAATGGTTACTCAAGGTCGCTCGCATATGAATGACGGGGATTTTGAACGATTCAGCGATATGATAACTTTCGCAATTTTTGGCTGTAATATGAAATTTAAATAAATGTAAAGCGTAGAAGAGGGAATAAGTGATTATGAATACTTTAGCTGTGTTCTACTGATCTGTGCGGCCAATTAGAGCTGTAAACCATGTGTCTACGGTAACTCTGAGCAGAGTTACAGGTAAAATAATAAAATACCTCAAACTTGGGTAATTAAACCGAGTGAGTTGCACGGTTGGTGACTCACTCGGTAAAAGTTGCACCTATGCCGGGCGGAGTTTGAAAAAAGTCGAAAAAAAAATGAACTCCAGGAAAGTGTTACGAAACCAGAGTGTATCTCCAAATACACGTGCTCGATAATTATCCCCTCCGAAATCGTACTCGATCGGCATTAAGTGCATAATTATGAGTGGAGAAGTTTAATATACACGAATTTATTTCTTAAATTGTGATGTCGAAGTTTTCAACAAATTATATTTCGAAGAAGCGACAAACGTCGATTAAACCAGTATGCTGTAGAAATAGTACGAACAATACGCTATTTTCTGGTACCGCTCAAACCCCTCGGGGCATCCGGTTTAGTTTACCATTAACTATATTAGGGAATTCAAAATTTCGGAGAATAAAGTCGAATATTATAAATATTGTTCGGGCGTGGTCAAAATAACGGGAAATATTGGTGCGACCACGCGCGGACACCACATTAAATTTCAGCTGAACCCCAATCGAATATTCGTCTAGATTTTCAATAAAGTCAATTAGGGAAATTAATTCGCCGACCTCGGCGAAAATTCCCCGAGGTCGGCGAAAATTCGCCGTAATCGGCGAGTTCGCTACAAACGGCGAATTACAATAACTACGCTGAATAATGGTTACTCAAGGTCGCTCGCATATTAATGACGGGGATTTTGAACGATTCAGCGATATGATAACTTTCGCAATTTTTGGCTGTAATATGAAATTTAAATAAATGTAAAGCGTAGAAGAGGGAATAAGTGATTATGAATACTTTAGCTGTGTTCTACTGATCTGTGCGGCCAATTAGAGCTGTAAACCATGTGTCTACGGTAACTCTGAGCAGAGTTACAGGTAAAATAATAAAATACCTCAAACTTGGGTAATTAAACCGAGTGAGTTGCACGGTTGGTGACTCACTCGGTAAAAGTTGCACCTATGCCGGGCGGAGTTTGAAAAAAGTCGAAAAAAAAATGAACTCCAGGAAAGTGTTACGAAACCAGAGTGTATCTCCAAATACACGTGCTCGATAATTATCCCCTCCGAAATCGTACTCGATCGGCATTAAGTGCATAATTATGAGTGGAGAAGTTTAATATACACGAATTTTTTTCTTAAATTGTGATGTCGAAGTTTTCAACAAATTATATTTCGAAGAAGCGACAAACGTCGATTAAACCAGTATGCTGTAGAAATAGTACGAACAATACGCTATTTTCTGGTACCGCTCAAACCCCTCGGGGCATCCGGTTTAGTTTACCATTAACTATATTAGGGAATTCAAAATTTCGGAGAATAAAGTCGAATATTATAAATATTGTTCGGGCGTGGTCAAAATAACGGGAAATATTGGTGCGACCACGCGCGGACACCACATTAAATTTCAGCTGAACCCCAATCGAATATTCGTCTAGATTTTCAATAAAGTCAATTAGGGAAATTAATTCGCCGACCTCGGCGAAAATTCCCCGAGGTCGGCGAAAATTCGCCGTAATCGGCGAGTTCGCTACAAACGGCGAATTACAATAACTACGCTGAATAATGGTTACTCAAGGTCGCTCGCATATTAATGACGGGGATTTTGAACGATTCAGCGATATGATAACTTTCGCAATTTTTGGCTGTAATATGAAATTTAAATAAATGTAAAGCGTAGAAGAGGGAATAAGTGATTATGAATACTTTAGCTGTGTTCTACTGATCTGTGCGGCCAATTAGAGCTGTAAACCATGTGTCTACGGTAACTCTGAGCAGAGTTACAGGTAAAATAATAAAATACCTCAAACTTGGGTAATTAAACCGAGTGAGTTGCACGGTTGGTGACTCACTCGGTAAAAGTTGCACCTATGCCGGGCGGAGTTTGAAAAAAGTCGAAAAAAAAATGAACTCCAGGAAAGTGTTACGAAACCAGAGTGTATCTCCAAATACACGTGCTCGATAATTATCCCCTCCGAAATCGTACTCGATCGGCATTAAGTGCATAATTATGAGTGGAGAAGTTTAATATACACGAATTTATTTCTTAAATTGTGATGTCGAAGTTTTCAACAAATTATATTTCGAAGAAGCGACAAACGTCGATTAAACCAGTATGCTGTAGAAATAGTACGAACAATACGCTATTTTCTGGTACCGCTCAAACCCCTCGGGGCATCCGGTTTAGTTTACCATTAACTATATTAGGGAATTCAAAATTTCGGAGAATAAAGTCGAATATTATAAATATTGTTCGGGCGTGGTCAAAATAACGGGAAATATTGGTGCGACCACGCGCGGACACCACATTAAATTTCAGCTGAACCCCAATCGAATATTCGTCTAGATTTTCAATAAAGTCAATTAGGGAAATTAATTCGCCGACCTCGGCGAAAATTCCCCGAGGTCGGCGAAAATTCGCCGTAATCGGCGAGTTCGCTACAAACGGCGAATTACAATAACTACGCTGAATAATGGTTACTCAAGGTCGCTCGCATATTAATGACGGGGATTTTGAACGATTCAGCGATATGATAACTTTCGCAATTTTTGGCTGTAATATGAAATTTAAATAAATGTAAAGCGTAGAAGAGGGAATAAGTGATTATGAATACTTTAGCTGTGTTCTACTGATCTGTGCGGCCAATTAGAGCTGTAAACCATGTGTCTACGGTAACTCTGAGCAGAGTTACAGGTAAAATAATAAAATACCTCAAACTTGGGTAATTAAACCGAGTGAGTTGCACGGTTGGTGACTCACTCGGTAAAAGTTGCACCTATGCCGGGCGGAGTTTGAAAAAAGTCGAAAAAAAAATGAACTCCAGGAAAGTGTTACGAAACCAGAGTGTATCTCCAAATACACGTGCTCGATAATTATCCCCTCCGAAATCGTACTCGATCGGCATTAAGTGCATAATTATGAGTGGAGAAGTTTAATATACACGAATTTTTTTCTTAAATTGTGATGTCGAAGTTTTCAACAAATTATATTTCGAAGAAGCGACAAACGTCGATTAAACCAGTATGCTGTAGAAATAGTACGAACAATACGCTATTTTCTGGTACCGCTCAAACCCCTCGGGGCATCCGGTTTAGTTTACCATTAACTATATTAGGGAATTCAAAATTTCGGAGAATAAAGTCGAATATTATAAATATTGTTCGGGCGTGGTCAAAATAACGGGAAATATTGGTGCGACCACGCGCGGACACCACATTAAATTTCAGCTGAACCCCAATCGAATATTCGTCTAGATTTTCAATAAAGTCAATTAGGGAAATTAATTCGCCGACCTCGGCGAAAATTCCCCGAGGTCGGCGAAAATTCGCCGTAATCGGCGAGTTCGCTACAAACGGCGAATTACAATAACTACGCTGAATAATGGTTACTCAAGGTCGCTCGCATATTAATGACGGGGATTTTGAACGATTCAGCGATATGATAACTTTCGCAATTTTTGGCTGTAATATGAAATTTAAATAAATGTAAAGCGTAGAAGAGGGAATAAGTGATTATGAATACTTTAGCTGTGTTCTACTGATCTGTGCGGCCAATTAGAGCTGTAAACCATGTGTCTACGGTAACTCTGAGCAGAGTTACAGGTAAAATAATAAAATACCTCAAACTTGGGTAATTAAACCGAGTGAGTTGCACGGTTGGTGACTCACTCGGTAAAAGTTGCACCTATGCCGGGCGGAGTTTGAAAAAAGTCGAAAAAAAAATGAACTCCAGGAAAGTGTTACGAAACCAGAGTGTATCTCCAAATACACGTGCTCGATAATTATCCCCTCCGAAATCGTACTCGATCGGCATTAAGTGCATAATTATGAGTGGAGAAGTTTAATATACACGAATTTTTTTCTTAAATTGTGATGTCGAAGTTTTCAACAAATTATATTTCGAAGAAGCGACAAACGTCGATTAAACCAGTATGCTGTAGAAATAGTACGAACAATACGCTATTTTCTGGTACCGCTCAAACCCCTCGGGGCATCCGGTTTAGTTTACCATTAACTATATTAGGGAATTCAAAATTTCGGAGAATAAAGTCGAATATTATAAATATTGTTCGGGCGTGGTCAAAATAACGGGAAATATTGGTGCGACCACGCGCGGACACCACATTAAATTTCAGCTGAACCCCAATCGAATATTCGTCTAGATTTTCAATAAAGTCAATTAGGGAAATTAATTCGCCGACCTCGGCGAAAATTCCCCGAGGTCGGCGAAAATTCGCCGTAATCGGCGAGTTCGCTACAAACGGCGAATTACAATAACTACGCTGAATAATGGTTACTCAAGGTCGCTCGCATATTAATGACGGGGATTTTGAACGATTCAGCGATATGATAACTTTCGCAATTTTTGGCTGTAATATGAAATTTAAATAAATGTAAAGCGTAGAAGAGGGAATAAGTGATTATGAATACTTTAGCTGTGTTCTACTGATCTGTGCGGCCAATTAGAGCTGTAAACCATGTGTCTACGGTAACTCTGAGCAGAGTTACAGGTAAAATAATAAAATACCTCAAACTTGGGTAATTAAACCGAGTGAGTTGCACGGTTGGTGACTCACTCGGTAAAAGTTGCACCTATGCCGGGCGGAGTTTGAAAAAAGTCGAAAAAAAAATGAACTCCAGGAAAGTGTTACGAAACCAGAGTGTATCTCCAAATACACGTGCTCGATAATTATCCCCTCCGAAATCGTACTCGATCGGCATTAAGTGCATAATTATGAGTGGAGAAGTTTAATATACACGAATTTTTTTCTTAAATTGTGATGTCGAAGTTTTCAACAAATTATATTTCGAAGAAGCGACAAACGTCGATTAAACCAGTATGCTGTAGAAATAGTACGAACAATACGCTATTTTCTGGTACCGCTCAAACCCCTCGGGGCATCCGGTTTAGTTTACCATTAACTATATTAGGGAATTCAAAATTTCGGAGAATAAAGTCGAATATTATAAATATTGTTCGGGCGTGGTCAAAATAACGGGAAATATTGGTGCGACCACGCGCGGACACCACATTAAATTTCAGCTGAACCCCAATCGAATATTCGTCTAGATTTTCAATAAAGTCAATTAGGGAAATTAATTCGCCGACCTCGGCGAAAATTCCCCGAGGTCGGCGAAAATTCGCCGTAATCGGCGAGTTCGCTACAAACGGCGAATTACAATAACTACGCTGAATAATGGTTACTCAAGGTCGCTCGCATATGAATGACGGGGATTTTGAACGATTCAGCGATATGATAACTTTCGCAATTTTTGGCTGTAATATGAAATTTAAATAAATGTAAAGCGTAGAAGAGGGAATAAGTGATTATGAATACTTTAGCTGTGTTCTACTGATCTGTGCGGCCAATTAGAGCTGTAAACCATGTGTCTACGGTAACTCTGAGCAGAGTTACAGGTAAAATAATAAAATACCTCAAACTTGGGTAATTAAACCGAGTGAGTTGCACGGTTGGTGACTCACTCGGTAAAAGTTGCACCTATGCCGGGCGGAGTTTGAAAAAAGTCGAAAAAAAAATGAACTCCAGGAAAGTGTTACGAAACCAGAGTGTATCTCCAAATACACGTGCTCGATAATTATCCCCTCCGAAATCGTACTCGATCGGCATTAAGTGCATAATTATGAGTGGAGAAGTTTAATATACACGAATTTATTTCTTAAATTGTGATGTCGAAGTTTTCAACAAATTATATTTCGAAGAAGCGACAAACGTCGATTAAACCAGTATGCTGTAGAAATAGTACGAACAATACGCTATTTTCTGGTACCGCTCAAACCCCTCGGGGCATCCGGTTTAGTTTACCATTAACTATATTAGGGAATTCAAAATTTCGGAGAATAAAGTCGAATATTATAAATATTGTTCGGGCGTGGTCAAAATAACGGGAAATATTGGTGCGACCACGCGCGGACACCACATTAAATTTCAGCTGAACCCCAATCGAATATTCGTCTAGATTTTCAATAAAGTCAATTAGGGAAATTAATTCGCCGACCTCGGCGAAAATTCCCCGAGGTCGGCGAAAATTCGCCGTAATCGGCGAGTTCGCTACAAACGGCGAATTACAATAACTACGCTGAATAATGGTTACTCAAGGTCGCTCGCATATTAATGACGGGGATTTTGAACGATTCAGCGATATGATAACTTTCGCAATTTTTGGCTGTAATATGAAATTTAAATAAATGTAAAGCGTAGAAGAGGGAATAAGTGATTATGAATACTTTAGCTGTGTTCTACTGATCTGTGCGGCCAATTAGAGCTGTAAACCATGTGTCTACGGTAACTCTGAGCAGAGTTACAGGTAAAATAATAAAATACCTCAAACTTGGGTAATTAAACCGAGTGAGTTGCACGGTTGGTGACTCACTCGGTAAAAGTTGCACCTATGCCGGGCGGAGTTTGAAAAAAGTCGAAAAAAAAATGAACTCCAGGAAAGTGTTACGAAACCAGAGTGTATCTCCAAATACACGTGCTCGATAATTATCCCCTCCGAAATCGTACTCGATCGGCATTAAGTGCATAATTATGAGTGGAGAAGTTTAATATACACGAATTTTTTTCTTAAATTGTGATGTCGAAGTTTTCAACAAATTATATTTCGAAGAAGCGACAAACGTCGATTAAACCAGTATGCTGTAGAAATAGTACGAACAATACGCTATTTTCTGGTACCGCTCAAACCCTCGGGGCATCCGGTTTAGTTTACCATTAACTATATTAGGGAATTCAAAATTTCGGAGAATAAAGTCGAATATTATAAATATTGTTCGGGCGTGGTCAAAATAACGGGAAATATTGGTGCGACCACGCGCGGACACCACATTAAATTTCAGCTGAACCCCAATCGAATATTCGTCTAGATTTTCAATAAAGTCAATTAGGGAAATTAATTCGCCGACCTCGGCGAAAATTCCCCGAGGTCGGCGAAAATTCGCCGTAATCGGCGAGTTCGCTACAAACGGCGAATTACAATAACTACGCTGAATAATGGTTACTCAAGGTCGCTCGCATATGAATGACGGGGATTTTGAACGATTCAGCGATATGATAACTTTCGCAATTTTTGGCTGTAATATGAAATTTAAATAAATGTAAAGCGTAGAAGAGGGAATAAGTGATTATGAATACTTTAGCTGTGTTCTACTGATCTGTGCGGCCAATTAGAGCTGTAAACCATGTGTCTACGGTAACTCTGAGCAGAGTTACAGGTAAAATAATAAAATACCTCAAACTTGGGTAATTAAACCGAGTGAGTTGCACGGTTGGTGACTCACTCGGTAAAAGTTGCACCTATGCCGGGCGGAGTTTGAAAAAAGTCGAAAAAAAAATGAACTCCAGGAAAGTGTTACGAAACCAGAGTGTATCTCCAAATACACGTGCTCGATAATTATCCCCTCCGAAATCGTACTCGATCGGCATTAAGTGCATAATTATGAGTGGAGAAGTTTAATATACACGAATTTTTTTCTTAAATTGTGATGTCGAAGTTTTCAACAAATTATATTTCGAAGAAGCGACAAACGTCGATTAAACCAGTATGCTGTAGAAATAGTACGAACAATACGCTATTTTCTGGTACCGCTCTGGTCAAAATAACGGGAAATATTGGTGCGACCACGCGCGGACACCACATTAAATTTCAGCTGAACCCCAATCGAATATTCGTCTAGATTTTCAATAAAGTCAATTAGGGAAATTAATTCGCCGACCTCGGCGAAAATTCCCCGAGGTCGGCGAAAATTCGCCGTAATCGGCGAGTTCGCTACAAACGGCGAATTACAATAACTACGCTGAATAATGGTTACTCAAGGTCGCTCGCATATGAATGACGGGGATTTTGAACGATTCAGCGATATGATAACTTTCGCAATTTTTGGCTGTAATATGAAATTTAAATAAATGTAAAGCGTAGAAGAGGGAATAAGTGATTATGAATACTTTAGCTGTGTTCTACTGATCTGTGCGGCCAATTAGAGCTGTAAACCATGTGTCTACGGTAACTCTGAGCAGAGTTACAGGTAAAATAATAAAATACCTCAAACTTGGGTAATTAAACCGAGTGAGTTGCACGGTTGGTGACTCACTCGGTAAAAGTTGCACCTATGCCGGGCGGAGTTTGAAAAAAGTCGAAAAAAAAATGAACTCCAGGAAAGTGTTACGAAACCAGAGTGTATCTCCAAATACACGTGCTCGATAATTATCCCCTCCGAAATCGTACTCGATCGGCATTAAGTGCATAATTATGAGTGGAGAAGTTTAATATACACGAATTTATTTCTTAAATTGTGATGTCGAAGTTTTCAACAAATTATATTTCGAAGAAGCGACAAACGTCGATTAAACCAGTATGCTGTAGAAATAGTACGAACAATACGCTATTTTCTGGTACCGCTCTGGTCAAAATAACGGGAAATATTGGTGCGACCACGCGCGGACACCACATTAAATTTCAGCTGAACCCCAATCGAATATTCGTCTAGATTTTCAATAAAGTCAATTAGGGAAATTAATTCGCCGACCTCGGCGAAAATTCCCCGAGGTCGGCGAAAATTCGCCGTAATCGGCGAGTTCGCTACAAACGGCGAATTACAATAACTACGCTGAATAATGGTTACTCAAGGTCGCTCGCATATGAATGACGGGGATTTTGAACGATTCAGCGATATGATAACTTTCGCAATTTTTGGCTGTAATATGAAATTTAAATAAATGTAAAGCGTAGAAGAGGGAATAAGTGATTATGAATACTTTAGCTGTGTTCTACTGATCTGTGCGGCCAATTAGAGCTGTAAACCATGTGTCTACGGTAACTCTGAGCAGAGTTACAGGTAAAATAATAAAATACCTCAAACTTGGGTAATTAAACCGAGTGAGTTGCACGGTTGGTGACTCACTCGGTAAAAGTTGCACCTATGCCGGGCGGAGTTTGAAAAAAGTCGAAAAAAAATGAACTCCAGGAAAGTGTTACGAAACCAGAGTGTATCTCCAAATACACGTGCTCGATAATTATCCCCTCCGAAATCGTACTCGATCGGCATTAAGTGCATAATTATGAGTGGAGAAGTTTAATATACACGAATTTATTTCTTAAATTGTGATGTCGAAGTTTTCAACAAATTATATTTCGAAGAAGCGACAAACGTCGATTAAACCAGTATGCTGTAGAAATAGTACGAACAATACGCTATTTTCTGGTACCGCTCTGGTCAAAATAACGGGAAATATTGGTGCGACCACGCGCGGACACCACATTAAATTTCAGCTGAACCCCAATCGAATATTCGTCTAGATTTTCAATAAAGTCAATTAGGGAAATTAATTCGCCGACCTCGGCGAAAATTCCCCGAGGTCGGCGAAAATTCGCCGTAATCGGCGAGTTCGCTACAAACGGCGAATTACAATAACTACGCTGAATAATGGTTACTCAAGGTCGCTCGCATATGAATGACGGGGATTTTGAACGATTCAGCGATATGATAACTTTCGCAATTTTTGGCTGTAATATGAAATTTAAATAAATGTAAAGCGTAGAAGAGGGAATAAGTGATTATGAATACTTTAGCTGTGTTCTACTGATCTGTGCGGCCAATTAGAGCTGTAAACCATGTGTCTACGGTAACTCTGAGCAGAGTTACAGGTAAAATAATAAAATACCTCAAACTTGGGTAATTAAACCGAGTGAGTTGCACGGTTGGTGACTCACTCGGTAAAAGTTGCACCTATGCCGGGCGGAGTTTGAAAAAAGTCGAAAAAAAAATGAACTCCAGGAAAGTGTTACGAAACCAGAGTGTATCTCCAAATACACGTGCTCGATAATTATCCCCTCCGAAATCGTACTCGATCGGCATTAAGTGCATAATTATGAGTGGAGAAGTTTAATATACACGAATTTATTTCTTAAATTGTGATGTCGAAGTTTTCAACAAATTATATTTCGAAGAAGCGACAAACGTCGATTAAACCAGTATGCTGTAGAAATAGTACGAACAATACGCTATTTTCTGGTACCGCTCTGGTCAAAATAACGGGAAATATTGGTGCGACCACGCGCGGACACCACATTAAATTTCAGCTGAACCCCAATCGAATATTCGTCTAGATTTTCAATAAAGTCAATTAGGGAAATTAATTCGCCGACCTCGGCGAAAATTCCCCGAGGTCGGCGAAAATTCGCCGTAATCGGCGAGTTCGCTACAAACGGCGAATTACAATAACTACGCTGAATAATGGTTACTCAAGGTCGCTCGCATATGAATGACGGGGATTTTGAACGATTCAGCGATATGATAACTTTCGCAATTTTTGGCTGTAATATGAAATTTAAATAAATGTAAAGCGTAGAAGAGGGAATAAGTGATTATGAATACTTTAGCTGTGTTCTACTGATCTGTGCGGCCAATTAGAGCTGTAAACCATGTGTCTACGGTAACTCTGAGCAGAGTTACAGGTAAAATAATAAAATACCTCAAACTTGGGTAATTAAACCGAGTGAGTTGCACGGTTGGTGACTCACTCGGTAAAAGTTGCACCTATGCCGGGCGGAGTTTGAAAAAAGTCGAAAAAAAAATGAACTCCAGGAAAGTGTTACGAAACCAGAGTGTATCTCCAAATACACGTGCTCGATAATTATCCCCTCCGAAATCGTACTCGATCGGCATTAAGTGCATAATTATGAGTGGAGAAGTTTAATATACACGAATTTATTTCTTAAATTGTGATGTCGAAGTTTTCAACAAATTATATTTCGAAGAAGCGACAAACGTCGATTAAACCAGTATGCTGTAGAAATAGTACGAACAATACGCTATTTTCTGGTACCGCTCTGGTCAAAATAACGGGAAATATTGGTGCGACCACGCGCGGACACCACATTAAATTTCAGCTGAACCCCAATCGAATATTCGTCTAGATTTTCAATAAAGTCAATTAGGGAAATTAATTCGCCGACCTCGGCGAAAATTCCCCGAGGTCGGCGAAAATTCGCCGTAATCGGCGAGTTCGCTACAAACGGCGAATTACAATAACTACGCTGAATAATGGTTACTCAAGGTCGCTCGCATATGAATGACGGGGATTTTGAACGATTCAGCGATATGATAACTTTCGCAATTTTTGGCTGTAATATGAAATTTAAATAAATGTAAAGCGTAGAAGAGGGAATAAGTGATTATGAATACTTTAGCTGTGTTCTACTGATCTGTGCGGCCAATTAGAGCTGTAAACCATGTGTCTACGGTAACTCTGAGCAGAGTTACAGGTAAAATAATAAAATACCTCAAACTTGGGTAATTAAACCGAGTGAGTTGCACGGTTGGTGACTCACTCGGTAAAAGTTGCACCTATGCCGGGCGGAGTTTGAAAAAAGTCGAAAAAAAAATGAACTCCAGGAAAGTGTTACGAAACCAGAGTGTATCTCCAAATACACGTGCTCGATAATTATCCCCTCCGAAATCGTACTCGATCGGCATTAAGTGCATAATTATGAGTGGAGAAGTTTAATATACACGAATTTATTTCTTAAATTGTGATGTCGAAGTTTTCAACAAATTATATTTCGAAGAAGCGACAAACGTCGATTAAACCAGTATGCTGTAGAAATAGTACGAACAATACGCTATTTTCTGGTACCGCTCTGGTCAAAATAACGGGAAATATTGGTGCGACCACGCGCGGACACCACATTAAATTTCAGCTGAACCCCAATCGAATATTCGTCTAGATTTTCAATAAAGTCAATTAGGGAAATTAATTCGCCGACCTCGGCGAAAATTCCCCGAGGTCGGCGAAAATTCGCCGTAATCGGCGAGTTCGCTACAAACGGCGAATTACAATAACTACGCTGAATAATGGTTACTCAAGGTCGCTCGCATATGAATGACGGGGATTTTGAACGATTCAGCGATATGATAACTTTCGCAATTTTTGGCTGTAATATGAAATTTAAATAAATGTAAAGCGTAGAAGAGGGAATAAGTGATTATGAATACTTTAGCTGTGTTCTACTGATCTGTGCGGCCAATTAGAGCTGTAAACCATGTGTCTACGGTAACTCTGAGCAGAGTTACAGGTAAAATAATAAAATACCTCAAACTTGGGTAATTAAACCGAGTGAGTTGCACGGTTGGTGACTCACTCGGTAAAAGTTGCACCTATGCCGGGCGGAGTTTGAAAAAAGTCGAAAAAAAAATGAACTCCAGGAAAGTGTTACGAAACCAGAGTGTATCTCCAAATACACGTGCTCGATAATTATCCCCTCCGAAATCGTACTCGATCGGCATTAAGTGCATAATTATGAGTGGAGAAGTTTAATATACACGAATTTATTTCTTAAATTGTGATGTCGAAGTTTTCAACAAATTATATTTCGAAGAAGCGACAAACGTCGATTAAACCAGTATGCTGTAGAAATAGTACGAACAATACGCTATTTTCTGGTACCGCTCTGGTCAAAATAACGGGAAATATTGGTGCGACCACGCGCGGACACCACATTAAATTTCAGCTGAACCCCAATCGAATATTCGTCTAGATTTTCAATAAAGTCAATTAGGGAAATTAATTCGCCGACCTCGGCGAAAATTCCCCGAGGTCGGCGAAAATTCGCCGTAATCGGCGAGTTCGCTACAAACGGCGAATTACAATAACTACGCTGAATAATGGTTACTCAAGGTCGCTCGCATATGAATGACGGGGATTTTGAACGATTCAGCGATATGATAACTTTCGCAATTTTTGGCTGTAATATGAAATTTAAATAAATGTAAAGCGTAGAAGAGGGAATAAGTGATTATGAATACTTTAGCTGTGTTCTACTGATCTGTGCGGCCAATTAGAGCTGTAAACCATGTGTCTACGGTAACTCTGAGCAGAGTTACAGGTAAAATAATAAAATACCTCAAACTTGGGTAATTAAACCGAGTGAGTTGCACGGTTGGTGACTCACTCGGTAAAAGTTGCACCTATGCCGGGCGGAGTTTGAAAAAAGTCGAAAAAAAAATGAACTCCAGGAAAGTGTTACGAAACCAGAGTGTATCTCCAAATACACGTGCTCGATAATTATCCCCTCCGAAATCGTACTCGATCGGCATTAAGTGCATAATTATGAGTGGAGAAGTTTAATATACACGAATTTATTTCTTAAATTGTGATGTCGAAGTTTTCAACAAATTATATTTCGAAGAAGCGACAAACGTCGATTAAACCAGTATGCTGTAGAAATAGTACGAACAATACGCTATTTTCTGGTACCGCTCTGGTCAAAATAACGGGAAATATTGGTGCGACCACGCGCGGACACCACATTAAATTTCAGCTGAACCCCAATCGAATATTCGTCTAGATTTTCAATAAAGTCAATTAGGGAAATTAATTCGCCGACCTCGGCGAAAATTCCCCGAGGTCGGCGAAAATTCGCCGTAATCGGCGAGTTCGCTACAAACGGCGAATTACAATAACTACGCTGAATAATGGTTACTCAAGGTCGCTCGCATATGAATGACGGGGATTTTGAACGATTCAGCGATATGATAACTTTCGCAATTTTTGGCTGTAATATGAAATTTAAATAAATGTAAAGCGTAGAAGAGGGAATAAGTGATTATGAATACTTTAGCTGTGTTCTACTGATCTGTGCGGCCAATTAGAGCTGTAAACCATGTGTCTACGGTAACTCTGAGCAGAGTTACAGGTAAAATAATAAAATACCTCAAACTTGGGTAATTAAACCGAGTGAGTTGCACGGTTGGTGACTCACTCGGTAAAAGTTGCACCTATGCCGGGCGGAGTTTGAAAAAAGTCGAAAAAAAAATGAACTCCAGGAAAGTGTTACGAAACCAGAGTGTATCTCCAAATACACGTGCTCGATAATTATCCCCTCCGAAATCGTACTCGATCGGCATTAAGTGCATAATTATGAGTGGAGAAGTTTAATATACACGAATTTATTTCTTAAATTGTGATGTCGAAGTTTTCAACAAATTATATTTCGAAGAAGCGACAAACGTCGATTAAACCAGTATGCTGTAGAAATAGTACGAACAATACGCTATTTTCTGGTACCGCTCTGGTCAAAATAACGGGAAATATTGGTGCGACCACGCGCGGACACCACATTAAATTTCAGCTGAACCCCAATCGAATATTCGTCTAGATTTTCAATAAAGTCAATTAGGGAAATTAATTCGCCGACCTCGGCGAAAATTCCCCGAGGTCGGCGAAAATTCGCCGTAATCGGCGAGTTCGCTACAAACGGCGAATTACAATAACTACGCTGAATAATGGTTACTCAAGGTCGCTCGCATATGAATGACGGGGATTTTGAACGATTCAGCGATATGATAACTTTCGCAATTTTTGGCTGTAATATGAAATTTAAATAAATGTAAAGCGTAGAAGAGGGAATAAGTGATTATGAATACTTTAGCTGTGTTCTACTGATCTGTGCGGCCAATTAGAGCTGTAAACCATGTGTCTACGGTAACTCTGAGCAGAGTTACAGGTAAAATAATAAAATACCTCAAACTTGGGTAATTAAACCGAGTGAGTTGCACGGTTGGTGACTCACTCGGTAAAAGTTGCACCTATGCCGGGCGGAGTTTGAAAAAAGTCGAAAAAAAATGAACTCCAGGAAAGTGTTACGAAACCAGAGTGTATCTCCAAATACACGTGCTCGATAATTATCCCCTCCGAAATCGTACTCGATCGGCATTAAGTGCATAATTATGAGTGGAGAAGTTTAATATACACGAATTTATTTCTTAAATTGTGATGTCGAAGTTTTCAACAAATTATATTTCGAAGAAGCGACAAACGTCGATTAAACCAGTATGCTGTAGAAATAGTACGAACAATACGCTATTTTCTGGTACCGCTCTGGTCAAAATAACGGGAAATATTGGTGCGACCACGCGCGGACACCACATTAAATTTCAGCTGAACCCCAATCGAATATTCGTCTAGATTTTCAATAAAGTCAATTAGGGAAATTAATTCGCCGACCTCGGCGAAAATTCCCCGAGGTCGGCGAAAATTCGCCGTAATCGGCGAGTTCGCTACAAACGGCGAATTACAATAACTACGCTGAATAATGGTTACTCAAGGTCGCTCGCATATGAATGACGGGGATTTTGAACGATTCAGCGATATGATAACTTTCGCAATTTTTGGCTGTAATATGAAATTTAAATAAATGTAAAGCGTAGAAGAGGGAATAAGTGATTATGAATACTTTAGCTGTGTTCTACTGATCTGTGCGGCCAATTAGAGCTGTAAACCATGTGTCTACGGTAACTCTGAGCAGAGTTACAGGTAAAATAATAAAATACCTCAAACTTGGGTAATTAAACCGAGTGAGTTGCACGGTTGGTGACTCACTCGGTAAAAGTTGCACCTATGCCGGGCGGAGTTTGAAAAAAGTCGAAAAAAAAATGAACTCCAGGAAAGTGTTACGAAACCAGAGTGTATCTCCAAATACACGTGCTCGATAATTATCCCCTCCGAAATCGTACTCGATCGGCATTAAGTGCATAATTATGAGTGGAGAAGTTTAATATACACGAATTTATTTCTTAAATTGTGATGTCGAAGTTTTCAACAAATTATATTTCGAAGAAGCGACAAACGTCGATTAAACCAGTATGCTGTAGAAATAGTACGAACAATACGCTATTTTCTGGTACCGCTCTGGTCAAAATAACGGGAAATATTGGTGCGACCACGCGCGGACACCACATTAAATTTCAGCTGAACCCCAATCGAATATTCGTCTAGATTTTCAATAAAGTCAATTAGGGAAATTAATTCGCCGACCTCGGCGAAAATTCCCCGAGGTCGGCGAAAATTCGCCGTAATCGGCGAGTTCGCTACAAACGGCGAATTACAATAACTACGCTGAATAATGGTTACTCAAGGTCGCTCGCATATGAATGACGGGGATTTTGAACGATTCAGCGATATGATAACTTTCGCAATTTTTGGCTGTAATATGAAATTTAAATAAATGTAAAGCGTAGAAGAGGGAATAAGTGATTATGAATACTTTAGCTGTGTTCTACTGATCTGTGCGGCCAATTAGAGCTGTAAACCATGTGTCTACGGTAACTCTGAGCAGAGTTACAGGTAAAATAATAAAATACCTCAAACTTGGGTAATTAAACCGAGTGAGTTGCACGGTTGGTGACTCACTCGGTAAAAGTTGCACCTATGCCGGGCGGAGTTTGAAAAAAGTCGAAAAAAAATGAACTCCAGGAAAGTGTTACGAAACCAGAGTGTATCTCCAAATACACGTGCTCGATAATTATCCCCTCCGAAATCGTACTCGATCGGCATTAAGTGCATAATTATGAGTGGAGAAGTTTAATATACACGAATTTATTTCTTAAATTGTGATGTCGAAGTTTTCAACAAATTATATTTCGAAGAAGCGACAAACGTCGATTAAACCAGTATGCTGTAGAAATAGTACGAACAATACGCTATTTTCTGGTACCGCTCTGGTCAAAATAACGGGAAATATTGGTGCGACCACGCGCGGACACCACATTAAATTTCAGCTGAACCCCAATCGAATATTCGTCTAGATTTTCAATAAAGTCAATTAGGGAAATTAATTCGCCGACCTCGGCGAAAATTCCCCGAGGTCGGCGAAAATTCGCCGTAATCGGCGAGTTCGCTACAAACGGCGAATTACAATAACTACGCTGAATAATGGTTACTCAAGGTCGCTCGCATATGAATGACGGGGATTTTGAACGATTCAGCGATATGATAACTTTCGCAATTTTTGGCTGTAATATGAAATTTAAATAAATGTAAAGCGTAGAAGAGGGAATAAGTGATTATGAATACTTTAGCTGTGTTCTACTGATCTGTGCGGCCAATTAGAGCTGTAAACCATGTGTCTACGGTAACTCTGAGCAGAGTTACAGGTAAAATAATAAAATACCTCAAACTTGGGTAATTAAACCGAGTGAGTTGCACGGTTGGTGACTCACTCGGTAAAAGTTGCACCTATGCCGGGCGGAGTTTGAAAAAAGTCGAAAAAAAAATGAACTCCAGGAAAGTGTTACGAAACCAGAGTGTATCTCCAAATACACGTGCTCGATAATTATCCCCTCCGAAATCGTACTCGATCGGCATTAAGTGCATAATTATGAGTGGAGAAGTTTAATATACACGAATTTATTTCTTAAATTGTGATGTCGAAGTTTTCAACAAATTATATTTCGAAGAAGCGACAAACGTCGATTAAACCAGTATGCTGTAGAAATAGTACGAACAATACGCTATTTTCTGGTACCGCTCTGGTCAAAATAACGGGAAATATTGGTGCGACCACGCGCGGACACCACATTAAATTTCAGCTGAACCCCAATCGAATATTCGTCTAGATTTTCAATAAAGTCAATTAGGGAAATTAATTCGCCGACCTCGGCGAAAATTCCCCGAGGTCGGCGAAAATTCGCCGTAATCGGCGAGTTCGCTACAAACGGCGAATTACAATAACTACGCTGAATAATGGTTACTCAAGGTCGCTCGCATATGAATGACGGGGATTTTGAACGATTCAGCGATATGATAACTTTCGCAATTTTTGGCTGTAATATGAAATTTAAATAAATGTAAAGCGTAGAAGAGGGAATAAGTGATTATGAATACTTTAGCTGTGTTCTACTGATCTGTGCGGCCAATTAGAGCTGTAAACCATGTGTCTACGGTAACTCTGAGCAGAGTTACAGGTAAAATAATAAAATACCTCAAACTTGGGTAATTAAACCGAGTGAGTTGCACGGTTGGTGACTCACTCGGTAAAAGTTGCACCTATGCCGGGCGGAGTTTGAAAAAAGTCGAAAAAAAAATGAACTCCAGGAAAGTGTTACGAAACCAGAGTGTATCTCCAAATACACGTGCTCGATAATTATCCCCTCCGAAATCGTACTCGATCGGCATTAAGTGCATAATTATGAGTGGAGAAGTTTAATATACACGAATTTATTTCTTAAATTGTGATGTCGAAGTTTTCAACAAATTATATTTCGAAGAAGCGACAAACGTCGATTAAACCAGTATGCTGTAGAAATAGTACGAACAATACGCTATTTTCTGGTACCGCTCTGGTCAAAATAACGGGAAATATTGGTGCGACCACGCGCGGACACCACATTAAATTTCAGCTGAACCCCAATCGAATATTCGTCTAGATTTTCAATAAAGTCAATTAGGGAAATTAATTCGCCGACCTCGGCGAAAATTCCCCGAGGTCGGCGAAAATTCGCCGTAATCGGCGAGTTCGCTACAAACGGCGAATTACAATAACTACGCTGAATAATGGTTACTCAAGGTCGCTCGCATATGAATGACGGGGATTTTGAACGATTCAGCGATATGATAACTTTCGCAATTTTTGGCTGTAATATGAAATTTAAATAAATGTAAAGCGTAGAAGAGGGAATAAGTGATTATGAATACTTTAGCTGTGTTCTACTGATCTGTGCGGCCAATTAGAGCTGTAAACCATGTGTCTACGGTAACTCTGAGCAGAGTTACAGGTAAAATAATAAAATACCTCAAACTTGGGTAATTAAACCGAGTGAGTTGCACGGTTGGTGACTCACTCGGTAAAAGTTGCACCTATGCCGGGCGGAGTTTGAAAAAAGTCGAAAAAAAAATGAACTCCAGGAAAGTGTTACGAAACCAGAGTGTATCTCCAAATACACGTGCTCGATAATTATCCCCTCCGAAATCGTACTCGATCGGCATTAAGTGCATAATTATGAGTGGAGAAGTTTAATATACACGAATTTATTTCTTAAATTGTGATGTCGAAGTTTTCAACAAATTATATTTCGAAGAAGCGACAAACGTCGATTAAACCAGTATGCTGTAGAAATAGTACGAACAATACGCTATTTTCTGGTACCGCTCTGGTCAAAATAACGGGAAATATTGGTGCGACCACGCGCGGACACCACATTAAATTTCAGCTGAACCCCAATCGAATATTCGTCTAGATTTTCAATAAAGTCAATTAGGGAAATTAATTCGCCGACCTCGGCGAAAATTCCCCGAGGTCGGCGAAAATTCGCCGTAATCGGCGAGTTCGCTACAAACGGCGAATTACAATAACTACGCTGAATAATGGTTACTCAAGGTCGCTCGCATATGAATGACGGGGATTTTGAACGATTCAGCGATATGATAACTTTCGCAATTTTTGGCTGTAATATGAAATTTAAATAAATGTAAAGCGTAGAAGAGGGAATAAGTGATTATGAATACTTTAGCTGTGTTCTACTGATCTGTGCGGCCAATTAGAGCTGTAAACCATGTGTCTACGGTAACTCTGAGCAGAGTTACAGGTAAAATAATAAAATACCTCAAACTTGGGTAATTAAACCGAGTGAGTTGCACGGTTGGTGACTCACTCGGTAAAAGTTGCACCTATGCCGGGCGGAGTTTGAAAAAAGTCGAAAAAAAAATGAACTCCAGGAAAGTGTTACGAAACCAGAGTGTATCTCCAAATACACGTGCTCGATAATTATCCCCTCCGAAATCGTACTCGATCGGCATTAAGTGCATAATTATGAGTGGAGAAGTTTAATATACACGAATTTATTTCTTAAATTGTGATGTCGAAGTTTTCAACAAATTATATTTCGAAGAAGCGACAAACGTCGATTAAACCAGTATGCTGTAGAAATAGTACGAACAATACGCTATTTTCTGGTACCGCTCTGGTCAAAATAACGGGAAATATTGGTGCGACCACGCGCGGACACCACATTAAATTTCAGCTGAACCCCAATCGAATATTCGTCTAGATTTTCAATAAAGTCAATTAGGGAAATTAATTCGCCGACCTCGGCGAAAATTCCCCGAGGTCGGCGAAAATTCGCCGTAATCGGCGAGTTCGCTACAAACGGCGAATTACAATAACTACGCTGAATAATGGTTACTCAAGGTCGCTCGCATATGAATGACGGGGATTTTGAACGATTCAGCGATATGATAACTTTCGCAATTTTTGGCTGTAATATGAAATTTAAATAAATGTAAAGCGTAGAAGAGGGAATAAGTGATTATGAATACTTTAGCTGTGTTCTACTGATCTGTGCGGCCAATTAGAGCTGTAAACCATGTGTCTACGGTAACTCTGAGCAGAGTTACAGGTAAAATAATAAAATACCTCAAACTTGGGTAATTAAACCGAGTGAGTTGCACGGTTGGTGACTCACTCGGTAAAAGTTGCACCTATGCCGGGCGGAGTTTGAAAAAAGTCGAAAAAAAATGAACTCCAGGAAAGTGTTACGAAACCAGAGTGTATCTCCAAATACACGTGCTCGATAATTATCCCCTCCGAAATCGTACTCGATCGGCATTAAGTGCATAATTATGAGTGGAGAAGTTTAATATACACGAATTTATTTCTTAAATTGTGATGTCGAAGTTTTCAACAAATTATATTTCGAAGAAGCGACAAACGTCGATTAAACCAGTATGCTGTAGAAATAGTACGAACAATACGCTATTTTCTGGTACCGCTCTGGTCAAAATAACGGGAAATATTGGTGCGACCACGCGCGGACACCACATTAAATTTCAGCTGAACCCCAATCGAATATTCGTCTAGATTTTCAATAAAGTCAATTAGGGAAATTAATTCGCCGACCTCGGCGAAAATTCCCCGAGGTCGGCGAAAATTCGCCGTAATCGGCGAGTTCGCTACAAACGGCGAATTACAATAACTACGCTGAATAATGGTTACTCAAGGTCGCTCGCATATGAATGACGGGGATTTTGAACGATTCAGCGATATGATAACTTTCGCAATTTTTGGCTGTAATATGAAATTTAAATAAATGTAAAGCGTAGAAGAGGGAATAAGTGATTATGAATACTTTAGCTGTGTTCTACTGATCTGTGCGGCCAATTAGAGCTGTAAACCATGTGTCTACGGTAACTCTGAGCAGAGTTACAGGTAAAATAATAAAATACCTCAAACTTGGGTAATTAAACCGAGTGAGTTGCACGGTTGGTGACTCACTCGGTAAAAGTTGCACCTATGCCGGGCGGAGTTTGAAAAAAGTCGAAAAAAAATGAACTCCAGGAAAGTGTTACGAAACCAGAGTGTATCTCCAAATACACGTGCTCGATAATTATCCCCTCCGAAATCGTACTCGATCGGCATTAAGTGCATAATTATGAGTGGAGAAGTTTAATATACACGAATTTATTTCTTAAATTGTGATGTCGAAGTTTTCAACAAATTATATTTCGAAGAAGCGACAAACGTCGATTAAACCAGTATGCTGTAGAAATAGTACGAACAATACGCTATTTTCTGGTACCGCTCTGGTCAAAATAACGGGAAATATTGGTGCGACCACGCGCGGACACCACATTAAATTTCAGCTGAACCCCAATCGAATATTCGTCTAGATTTTCAATAAAGTCAATTAGGGAAATTAATTCGCCGACCTCGGCGAAAATTCCCCGAGGTCGGCGAAAATTCGCCGTAATCGGCGAGTTCGCTACAAACGGCGAATTACAATAACTACGCTGAATAATGGTTACTCAAGGTCGCTCGCATATGAATGACGGGGATTTTGAACGATTCAGCGATATGATAACTTTCGCAATTTTTGGCTGTAATATGAAATTTAAATAAATGTAAAGCGTAGAAGAGGGAATAAGTGATTATGAATACTTTAGCTGTGTTCTACTGATCTGTGCGGCCAATTAGAGCTGTAAACCATGTGTCTACGGTAACTCTGAGCAGAGTTACAGGTAAAATAATAAAATACCTCAAACTTGGGTAATTAAACCGAGTGAGTTGCACGGTTGGTGACTCACTCGGTAAAAGTTGCACCTATGCCGGGCGGAGTTTGAAAAAAGTCGAAAAAAAATGAACTCCAGGAAAGTGTTACGAAACCAGAGTGTATCTCCAAATACACGTGCTCGATAATTATCCCCTCCGAAATCGTACTCGATCGGCATTAAGTGCATAATTATGAGTGGAGAAGTTTAATATACACGAATTTATTTCTTAAATTGTGATGTCGAAGTTTTCAACAAATTATATTTCGAAGAAGCGACAAACGTCGATTAAACCAGTATGCTGTAGAAATAGTACGAACAATACGCTATTTTCTGGTACCGCTCTGGTCAAAATAACGGGAAATATTGGTGCGACCACGCGCGGACACCACATTAAATTTCAGCTGAACCCCAATCGAATATTCGTCTAGATTTTCAATAAAGTCAATTAGGGAAATTAATTCGCCGACCTCGGCGAAAATTCCCCGAGGTCGGCGAAAATTCGCCGTAATCGGCGAGTTCGCTACAAACGGCGAATTACAATAACTACGCTGAATAATGGTTACTCAAGGTCGCTCGCATATGAATGACGGGGATTTTGAACGATTCAGCGATATGATAACTTTCGCAATTTTTGGCTGTAATATGAAATTTAAATAAATGTAAAGCGTAGAAGAGGGAATAAGTGATTATGAATACTTTAGCTGTGTTCTACTGATCTGTGCGGCCAATTAGAGCTGTAAACCATGTGTCTACGGTAACTCTGAGCAGAGTTACAGGTAAAATAATAAAATACCTCAAACTTGGGTAATTAAACCGAGTGAGTTGCACGGTTGGTGACTCACTCGGTAAAAGTTGCACCTATGCCGGGCGGAGTTTGAAAAAAGTCGAAAAAAAATGAACTCCAGGAAAGTGTTACGAAACCAGAGTGTATCTCCAAATACACGTGCTCGATAATTATCCCCTCCGAAATCGTACTCGATCGGCATTAAGTGCATAATTATGAGTGGAGAAGTTTAATATACACGAATTTATTTCTTAAATTGTGATGTCGAAGTTTTCAACAAATTATATTTCGAAGAAGCGACAAACGTCGATTAAACCAGTATGCTGTAGAAATAGTACGAACAATACGCTATTTTCTGGTACCGCTCTGGTCAAAATAACGGGAAATATTGGTGCGACCACGCGCGGACACCACATTAAATTTCAGCTGAACCCCAATCGAATATTCGTCTAGATTTTCAATAAAGTCAATTAGGGAAATTAATTCGCCGACCTCGGCGAAAATTCCCCGAGGTCGGCGAAAATTCGCCGTAATCGGCGAGTTCGCTACAAACGGCGAATTACAATAACTACGCTGAATAATGGTTACTCAAGGTCGCTCGCATATGAATGACGGGGATTTTGAACGATTCAGCGATATGATAACTTTCGCAATTTTTGGCTGTAATATGAAATTTAAATAAATGTAAAGCGTAGAAGAGGGAATAAGTGATTATGAATACTTTAGCTGTGTTCTACTGATCTGTGCGGCCAATTAGAGCTGTAAACCATGTGTCTACGGTAACTCTGAGCAGAGTTACAGGTAAAATAATAAAATACCTCAAACTTGGGTAATTAAACCGAGTGAGTTGCACGGTTGGTGACTCACTCGGTAAAAGTTGCACCTATGCCGGGCGGAGTTTGAAAAAAGTCGAAAAAAAAATGAACTCCAGGAAAGTGTTACGAAACCAGAGTGTATCTCCAAATACACGTGCTCGATAATTATCCCCTCCGAAATCGTACTCGATCGGCATTAAGTGCATAATTATGAGTGGAGAAGTTTAATATACACGAATTTATTTCTTAAATTGTGATGTCGAAGTTTTCAACAAATTATATTTCGAAGAAGCGACAAACGTCGATTAAACCAGTATGCTGTAGAAATAGTACGAACAATACGCTATTTTCTGGTACCGCTCTGGTCAAAATAACGGGAAATATTGGTGCGACCACGCGCGGACACCACATTAAATTTCAGCTGAACCCCAATCGAATATTCGTCTAGATTTTCAATAAAGTCAATTAGGGAAATTAATTCGCCGACCTCGGCGAAAATTCCCCGAGGTCGGCGAAAATTCGCCGTAATCGGCGAGTTCGCTACAAACGGCGAATTACAATAACTACGCTGAATAATGGTTACTCAAGGTCGCTCGCATATGAATGACGGGGATTTTGAACGATTCAGCGATATGATAACTTTCGCAATTTTTGGCTGTAATATGAAATTTAAATAAATGTAAAGCGTAGAAGAGGGAATAAGTGATTATGAATACTTTAGCTGTGTTCTACTGATCTGTGCGGCCAATTAGAGCTGTAAACCATGTGTCTACGGTAACTCTGAGCAGAGTTACAGGTAAAATAATAAAATACCTCAAACTTGGGTAATTAAACCGAGTGAGTTGCACGGTTGGTGACTCACTCGGTAAAAGTTGCACCTATGCCGGGCGGAGTTTGAAAAAAGTCGAAAAAAAATGAACTCCAGGAAAGTGTTACGAAACCAGAGTGTATCTCCAAATACACGTGCTCGATAATTATCCCCTCCGAAATCGTACTCGATCGGCATTAAGTGCATAATTATGAGTGGAGAAGTTTAATATACACGAATTTATTTCTTAAATTGTGATGTCGAAGTTTTCAACAAATTATATTTCGAAGAAGCGACAAACGTCGATTAAACCAGTATGCTGTAGAAATAGTACGAACAATACGCTATTTTCTGGTACCGCTCTGGTCAAAATAACGGGAAATATTGGTGCGACCACGCGCGGACACCACATTAAATTTCAGCTGAACCCCAATCGAATATTCGTCTAGATTTTCAATAAAGTCAATTAGGGAAATTAATTCGCCGACCTCGGCGAAAATTCCCCGAGGTCGGCGAAAATTCGCCGTAATCGGCGAGTTCGCTACAAACGGCGAATTACAATAACTACGCTGAATAATGGTTACTCAAGGTCGCTCGCATATGAATGACGGGGATTTTGAACGATTCAGCGATATGATAACTTTCGCAATTTTTGGCTGTAATATGAAATTTAAATAAATGTAAAGCGTAGAAGAGGGAATAAGTGATTATGAATACTTTAGCTGTGTTCTACTGATCTGTGCGGCCAATTAGAGCTGTAAACCATGTGTCTACGGTAACTCTGAGCAGAGTTACAGGTAAAATAATAAAATACCTCAAACTTGGGTAATTAAACCGAGTGAGTTGCACGGTTGGTGACTCACTCGGTAAAAGTTGCACCTATGCCGGGCGGAGTTTGAAAAAAGTCGAAAAAAAAATGAACTCCAGGAAAGTGTTACGAAACCAGAGTGTATCTCCAAATACACGTGCTCGATAATTATCCCCTCCGAAATCGTACTCGATCGGCATTAAGTGCATAATTATGAGTGGAGAAGTTTAATATACACGAATTTATTTCTTAAATTGTGATGTCGAAGTTTTCAACAAATTATATTTCGAAGAAGCGACAAACGTCGATTAAACCAGTATGCTGTAGAAATAGTACGAACAATACGCTATTTTCTGGTACCGCTCTGGTCAAAATAACGGGAAATATTGGTGCGACCACGCGCGGACACCACATTAAATTTCAGCTGAACCCCAATCGAATATTCGTCTAGATTTTCAATAAAGTCAATTAGGGAAATTAATTCGCCGACCTCGGCGAAAATTCCCCGAGGTCGGCGAAAATTCGCCGTAATCGGCGAGTTCGCTACAAACGGCGAATTACAATAACTACGCTGAATAATGGTTACTCAAGGTCGCTCGCATATGAATGACGGGGATTTTGAACGATTCAGCGATATGATAACTTTCGCAATTTTTGGCTGTAATATGAAATTTAAATAAATGTAAAGCGTAGAAGAGGGAATAAGTGATTATGAATACTTTAGCTGTGTTCTACTGATCTGTGCGGCCAATTAGAGCTGTAAACCATGTGTCTACGGTAACTCTGAGCAGAGTTACAGGTAAAATAATAAAATACCTCAAACTTGGGTAATTAAACCGAGTGAGTTGCACGGTTGGTGACTCACTCGGTAAAAGTTGCACCTATGCCGGGCGGAGTTTGAAAAAAGTCGAAAAAAAATGAACTCCAGGAAAGTGTTACGAAACCAGAGTGTATCTCCAAATACACGTGCTCGATAATTATCCCCTCCGAAATCGTACTCGATCGGCATTAAGTGCATAATTATGAGTGGAGAAGTTTAATATACACGAATTTATTTCTTAAATTGTGATGTCGAAGTTTTCAACAAATTATATTTCGAAGAAGCGACAAACGTCGATTAAACCAGTATGCTGTAGAAATAGTACGAACAATACGCTATTTTCTGGTACCGCTCTGGTCAAAATAACGGGAAATATTGGTGCGACCACGCGCGGACACCACATTAAATTTCAGCTGAACCCCAATCGAATATTCGTCTAGATTTTCAATAAAGTCAATTAGGGAAATTAATTCGCCGACCTCGGCGAAAATTCCCCGAGGTCGGCGAAAATTCGCCGTAATCGGCGAGTTCGCTACAAACGGCGAATTACAATAACTACGCTGAATAATGGTTACTCAAGGTCGCTCGCATATGAATGACGGGGATTTTGAACGATTCAGCGATATGATAACTTTCGCAATTTTTGGCTGTAATATGAAATTTAAATAAATGTAAAGCGTAGAAGAGGGAATAAGTGATTATGAATACTTTAGCTGTGTTCTACTGATCTGTGCGGCCAATTAGAGCTGTAAACCATGTGTCTACGGTAACTCTGAGCAGAGTTACAGGTAAAATAATAAAATACCTCAAACTTGGGTAATTAAACCGAGTGAGTTGCACGGTTGGTGACTCACTCGGTAAAAGTTGCACCTATGCCGGGCGGAGTTTGAAAAAAGTCGAAAAAAAATGAACTCCAGGAAAGTGTTACGAAACCAGAGTGTATCTCCAAATACACGTGCTCGATAATTATCCCCTCCGAAATCGTACTCGATCGGCATTAAGTGCATAATTATGAGTGGAGAAGTTTAATATACACGAATTTATTTCTTAAATTGTGATGTCGAAGTTTTCAACAAATTATATTTCGAAGAAGCGACAAACGTCGATTAAACCAGTATGCTGTAGAAATAGTACGAACAATACGCTATTTTCTGGTACCGCTCTGGTCAAAATAACGGGAAATATTGGTGCGACCACGCGCGGACACCACATTAAATTTCAGCTGAACCCCAATCGAATATTCGTCTAGATTTTCAATAAAGTCAATTAGGGAAATTAATTCGCCGACCTCGGCGAAAATTCCCCGAGGTCGGCGAAAATTCGCCGTAATCGGCGAGTTCGCTACAAACGGCGAATTACAATAACTACGCTGAATAATGGTTACTCAAGGTCGCTCGCATATGAATGACGGGGATTTTGAACGATTCAGCGATATGATAACTTTCGCAATTTTTGGCTGTAATATGAAATTTAAATAAATGTAAAGCGTAGAAGAGGGAATAAGTGATTATGAATACTTTAGCTGTGTTCTACTGATCTGTGCGGCCAATTAGAGCTGTAAACCATGTGTCTACGGTAACTCTGAGCAGAGTTACAGGTAAAATAATAAAATACCTCAAACTTGGGTAATTAAACCGAGTGAGTTGCACGGTTGGTGACTCACTCGGTAAAAGTTGCACCTATGCCGGGCGGAGTTTGAAAAAAGTCGAAAAAAAATGAACTCCAGGAAAGTGTTACGAAACCAGAGTGTATCTCCAAATACACGTGCTCGATAATTATCCCCTCCGAAATCGTACTCGATCGGCATTAAGTGCATAATTATGAGTGGAGAAGTTTAATATACACGAATTTATTTCTTAAATTGTGATGTCGAAGTTTTCAACAAATTATATTTCGAAGAAGCGACAAACGTCGATTAAACCAGTATGCTGTAGAAATAGTACGAACAATACGCTATTTTCTGGTACCGCTCTGGTCAAAATAACGGGAAATATTGGTGCGACCACGCGCGGACACCACATTAAATTTCAGCTGAACCCCAATCGAATATTCGTCTAGATTTTCAATAAAGTCAATTAGGGAAATTAATTCGCCGACCTCGGCGAAAATTCCCCGAGGTCGGCGAAAATTCGCCGTAATCGGCGAGTTCGCTACAAACGGCGAATTACAATAACTACGCTGAATAATGGTTACTCAAGGTCGCTCGCATATGAATGACGGGGATTTTGAACGATTCAGCGATATGATAACTTTCGCAATTTTTGGCTGTAATATGAAATTTAAATAAATGTAAAGCGTAGAAGAGGGAATAAGTGATTATGAATACTTTAGCTGTGTTCTACTGATCTGTGCGGCCAATTAGAGCTGTAAACCATGTGTCTACGGTAACTCTGAGCAGAGTTACAGGTAAAATAATAAAATACCTCAAACTTGGGTAATTAAACCGAGTGAGTTGCACGGTTGGTGACTCACTCGGTAAAAGTTGCACCTATGCCGGGCGGAGTTTGAAAAAAGTCGAAAAAAAATGAACTCCAGGAAAGTGTTACGAAACCAGAGTGTATCTCCAAATACACGTGCTCGATAATTATCCCCTCCGAAATCGTACTCGATCGGCATTAAGTGCATAATTATGAGTGGAGAAGTTTAATATACACGAATTTATTTCTTAAATTGTGATGTCGAAGTTTTCAACAAATTATATTTCGAAGAAGCGACAAACGTCGATTAAACCAGTATGCTGTAGAAATAGTACGAACAATACGCTATTTTCTGGTACCGCTCTGGTCAAAATAACGGGAAATATTGGTGCGACCACGCGCGGACACCACATTAAATTTCAGCTGAACCCCAATCGAATATTCGTCTAGATTTTCAATAAAGTCAATTAGGGAAATTAATTCGCCGACCTCGGCGAAAATTCCCCGAGGTCGGCGAAAATTCGCCGTAATCGGCGAGTTCGCTACAAACGGCGAATTACAATAACTACGCTGAATAATGGTTACTCAAGGTCGCTCGCATATGAATGACGGGGATTTTGAACGATTCAGCGATATGATAACTTTCGCAATTTTTGGCTGTAATATGAAATTTAAATAAATGTAAAGCGTAGAAGAGGGAATAAGTGATTATGAATACTTTAGCTGTGTTCTACTGATCTGTGCGGCCAATTAGAGCTGTAAACCATGTGTCTACGGTAACTCTGAGCAGAGTTACAGGTAAAATAATAAAATACCTCAAACTTGGGTAATTAAACCGAGTGAGTTGCACGGTTGGTGACTCACTCGGTAAAAGTTGCACCTATGCCGGGCGGAGTTTGAAAAAAGTCGAAAAAAAAATGAACTCCAGGAAAGTGTTACGAAACCAGAGTGTATCTCCAAATACACGTGCTCGATAATTATCCCCTCCGAAATCGTACTCGATCGGCATTAAGTGCATAATTATGAGTGGAGAAGTTTAATATACACGAATTTATTTCTTAAATTGTGATGTCGAAGTTTTCAACAAATTATATTTCGAAGAAGCGACAAACGTCGATTAAACCAGTATGCTGTAGAAATAGTACGAACAATACGCTATTTTCTGGTACCGCTCTGGTCAAAATAACGGGAAATATTGGTGCGACCACGCGCGGACACCACATTAAATTTCAGCTGAACCCCAATCGAATATTCGTCTAGATTTTCAATAAAGTCAATTAGGGAAATTAATTCGCCGACCTCGGCGAAAATTCCCCGAGGTCGGCGAAAATTCGCCGTAATCGGCGAGTTCGCTACAAACGGCGAATTACAATAACTACGCTGAATAATGGTTACTCAAGGTCGCTCGCATATGAATGACGGGGATTTTGAACGATTCAGCGATATGATAACTTTCGCAATTTTTGGCTGTAATATGAAATTTAAATAAATGTAAAGCGTAGAAGAGGGAATAAGTGATTATGAATACTTTAGCTGTGTTCTACTGATCTGTGCGGCCAATTAGAGCTGTAAACCATGTGTCTACGGTAACTCTGAGCAGAGTTACAGGTAAAATAATAAAATACCTCAAACTTGGGTAATTAAACCGAGTGAGTTGCACGGTTGGTGACTCACTCGGTAAAAGTTGCACCTATGCCGGGCGGAGTTTGAAAAAAGTCGAAAAAAAAATGAACTCCAGGAAAGTGTTACGAAACCAGAGTGTATCTCCAAATACACGTGCTCGATAATTATCCCCTCCGAAATCGTACTCGATCGGCATTAAGTGCATAATTATGAGTGGAGAAGTTTAATATACACGAATTTATTTCTTAAATTGTGATGTCGAAGTTTTCAACAAATTATATTTCGAAGAAGCGACAAACGTCGATTAAACCAGTATGCTGTAGAAATAGTACGAACAATACGCTATTTTCTGGTACCGCTCTGGTCAAAATAACGGGAAATATTGGTGCGACCACGCGCGGACACCACATTAAATTTCAGCTGAACCCCAATCGAATATTCGTCTAGATTTTCAATAAAGTCAATTAGGGAAATTAATTCGCCGACCTCGGCGAAAATTCCCCGAGGTCGGCGAAAATTCGCCGTAATCGGCGAGTTCGCTACAAACGGCGAATTACAATAACTACGCTGAATAATGGTTACTCAAGGTCGCTCGCATATGAATGACGGGGATTTTGAACGATTCAGCGATATGATAACTTTCGCAATTTTTGGCTGTAATATGAAATTTAAATAAATGTAAAGCGTAGAAGAGGGAATAAGTGATTATGAATACTTTAGCTGTGTTCTACTGATCTGTGCGGCCAATTAGAGCTGTAAACCATGTGTCTACGGTAACTCTGAGCAGAGTTACAGGTAAAATAATAAAATACCTCAAACTTGGGTAATTAAACCGAGTGAGTTGCACGGTTGGTGACTCACTCGGTAAAAGTTGCACCTATGCCGGGCGGAGTTTGAAAAAAGTCGAAAAAAAAATGAACTCCAGGAAAGTGTTACGAAACCAGAGTGTATCTCCAAATACACGTGCTCGATAATTATCCCCTCCGAAATCGTACTCGATCGGCATTAAGTGCATAATTATGAGTGGAGAAGTTTAATATACACGAATTTATTTCTTAAATTGTGATGTCGAAGTTTTCAACAAATTATATTTCGAAGAAGCGACAAACGTCGATTAAACCAGTATGCTGTAGAAATAGTACGAACAATACGCTATTTTCTGGTACCGCTCTGGTCAAAATAACGGGAAATATTGGTGCGACCACGCGCGGACACCACATTAAATTTCAGCTGAACCCCAATCGAATATTCGTCTAGATTTTCAATAAAGTCAATTAGGGAAATTAATTCGCCGACCTCGGCGAAAATTCCCCGAGGTCGGCGAAAATTCGCCGTAATCGGCGAGTTCGCTACAAACGGCGAATTACAATAACTACGCTGAATAATGGTTACTCAAGGTCGCTCGCATATGAATGACGGGGATTTTGAACGATTCAGCGATATGATAACTTTCGCAATTTTTGGCTGTAATATGAAATTTAAATAAATGTAAAGCGTAGAAGAGGGAATAAGTGATTATGAATACTTTAGCTGTGTTCTACTGATCTGTGCGGCCAATTAGAGCTGTAAACCATGTGTCTACGGTAACTCTGAGCAGAGTTACAGGTAAAATAATAAAATACCTCAAACTTGGGTAATTAAACCGAGTGAGTTGCACGGTTGGTGACTCACTCGGTAAAAGTTGCACCTATGCCGGGCGGAGTTTGAAAAAAGTCGAAAAAAAATGAACTCCAGGAAAGTGTTACGAAACCAGAGTGTATCTCCAAATACACGTGCTCGATAATTATCCCCTCCGAAATCGTACTCGATCGGCATTAAGTGCATAATTATGAGTGGAGAAGTTTAATATACACGAATTTATTTCTTAAATTGTGATGTCGAAGTTTTCAACAAATTATATTTCGAAGAAGCGACAAACGTCGATTAAACCAGTATGCTGTAGAAATAGTACGAACAATACGCTATTTTCTGGTACCGCTCTGGTCAAAATAACGGGAAATATTGGTGCGACCACGCGCGGACACCACATTAAATTTCAGCTGAACCCCAATCGAATATTCGTCTAGATTTTCAATAAAGTCAATTAGGGAAATTAATTCGCCGACCTCGGCGAAAATTCCCCGAGGTCGGCGAAAATTCGCCGTAATCGGCGAGTTCGCTACAAACGGCGAATTACAATAACTACGCTGAATAATGGTTACTCAAGGTCGCTCGCATATGAATGACGGGGATTTTGAACGATTCAGCGATATGATAACTTTCGCAATTTTTGGCTGTAATATGAAATTTAAATAAATGTAAAGCGTAGAAGAGGGAATAAGTGATTATGAATACTTTAGCTGTGTTCTACTGATCTGTGCGGCCAATTAGAGCTGTAAACCATGTGTCTACGGTAACTCTGAGCAGAGTTACAGGTAAAATAATAAAATACCTCAAACTTGGGTAATTAAACCGAGTGAGTTGCACGGTTGGTGACTCACTCGGTAAAAGTTGCACCTATGCCGGGCGGAGTTTGAAAAAAGTCGAAAAAAAAATGAACTCCAGGAAAGTGTTACGAAACCAGAGTGTATCTCCAAATACACGTGCTCGATAATTATCCCCTCCGAAATCGTACTCGATCGGCATTAAGTGCATAATTATGAGTGGAGAAGTTTAATATACACGAATTTATTTCTTAAATTGTGATGTCGAAGTTTTCAACAAATTATATTTCGAAGAAGCGACAAACGTCGATTAAACCAGTATGCTGTAGAAATAGTACGAACAATACGCTATTTTCTGGTACCGCTCTGGTCAAAATAACGGGAAATATTGGTGCGACCACGCGCGGACACCACATTAAATTTCAGCTGAACCCCAATCGAATATTCGTCTAGATTTTCAATAAAGTCAATTAGGGAAATTAATTCGCCGACCTCGGCGAAAATTCCCCGAGGTCGGCGAAAATTCGCCGTAATCGGCGAGTTCGCTACAAACGGCGAATTACAATAACTACGCTGAATAATGGTTACTCAAGGTCGCTCGCATATGAATGACGGGGATTTTGAACGATTCAGCGATATGATAACTTTCGCAATTTTTGGCTGTAATATGAAATTTAAATAAATGTAAAGCGTAGAAGAGGGAATAAGTGATTATGAATACTTTAGCTGTGTTCTACTGATCTGTGCGGCCAATTAGAGCTGTAAACCATGTGTCTACGGTAACTCTGAGCAGAGTTACAGGTAAAATAATAAAATACCTCAAACTTGGGTAATTAAACCGAGTGAGTTGCACGGTTGGTGACTCACTCGGTAAAAGTTGCACCTATGCCGGGCGGAGTTTGAAAAAAGTCGAAAAAAAATGAACTCCAGGAAAGTGTTACGAAACCAGAGTGTATCTCCAAATACACGTGCTCGATAATTATCCCCTCCGAAATCGTACTCGATCGGCATTAAGTGCATAATTATGAGTGGAGAAGTTTAATATACACGAATTTATTTCTTAAATTGTGATGTCGAAGTTTTCAACAAATTATATTTCGAAGAAGCGACAAACGTCGATTAAACCAGTATGCTGTAGAAATAGTACGAACAATACGCTATTTTCTGGTACCGCTCTGGTCAAAATAACGGGAAATATTGGTGCGACCACGCGCGGACACCACATTAAATTTCAGCTGAACCCCAATCGAATATTCGTCTAGATTTTCAATAAAGTCAATTAGGGAAATTAATTCGCCGACCTCGGCGAAAATTCCCCGAGGTCGGCGAAAATTCGCCGTAATCGGCGAGTTCGCTACAAACGGCGAATTACAATAACTACGCTGAATAATGGTTACTCAAGGTCGCTCGCATATGAATGACGGGGATTTTGAACGATTCAGCGATATGATAACTTTCGCAATTTTTGGCTGTAATATGAAATTTAAATAAATGTAAAGCGTAGAAGAGGGAATAAGTGATTATGAATACTTTAGCTGTGTTCTACTGATCTGTGCGGCCAATTAGAGCTGTAAACCATGTGTCTACGGTAACTCTGAGCAGAGTTACAGGTAAAATAATAAAATACCTCAAACTTGGGTAATTAAACCGAGTGAGTTGCACGGTTGGTGACTCACTCGGTAAAAGTTGCACCTATGCCGGGCGGAGTTTGAAAAAAGTCGAAAAAAAAATGAACTCCAGGAAAGTGTTACGAAACCAGAGTGTATCTCCAAATACACGTGCTCGATAATTATCCCCTCCGAAATCGTACTCGATCGGCATTAAGTGCATAATTATGAGTGGAGAAGTTTAATATACACGAATTTATTTCTTAAATTGTGATGTCGAAGTTTTCAACAAATTATATTTCGAAGAAGCGACAAACGTCGATTAAACCAGTATGCTGTAGAAATAGTACGAACAATACGCTATTTTCTGGTACCGCTCTGGTCAAAATAACGGGAAATATTGGTGCGACCACGCGCGGACACCACATTAAATTTCAGCTGAACCCCAATCGAATATTCGTCTAGATTTTCAATAAAGTCAATTAGGGAAATTAATTCGCCGACCTCGGCGAAAATTCCCCGAGGTCGGCGAAAATTCGCCGTAATCGGCGAGTTCGCTACAAACGGCGAATTACAATAACTACGCTGAATAATGGTTACTCAAGGTCGCTCGCATATGAATGACGGGGATTTTGAACGATTCAGCGATATGATAACTTTCGCAATTTTTGGCTGTAATATGAAATTTAAATAAATGTAAAGCGTAGAAGAGGGAATAAGTGATTATGAATACTTTAGCTGTGTTCTACTGATCTGTGCGGCCAATTAGAGCTGTAAACCATGTGTCTACGGTAACTCTGAGCAGAGTTACAGGTAAAATAATAAAATACCTCAAACTTGGGTAATTAAACCGAGTGAGTTGCACGGTTGGTGACTCACTCGGTAAAAGTTGCACCTATGCCGGGCGGAGTTTGAAAAAAGTCGAAAAAAAAATGAACTCCAGGAAAGTGTTACGAAACCAGAGTGTATCTCCAAATACACGTGCTCGATAATTATCCCCTCCGAAATCGTACTCGATCGGCATTAAGTGCATAATTATGAGTGGAGAAGTTTAATATACACGAATTTATTTCTTAAATTGTGATGTCGAAGTTTTCAACAAATTATATTTCGAAGAAGCGACAAACGTCGATTAAACCAGTATGCTGTAGAAATAGTACGAACAATACGCTATTTTCTGGTACCGCTCTGGTCAAAATAACGGGAAATATTGGTGCGACCACGCGCGGACACCACATTAAATTTCAGCTGAACCCCAATCGAATATTCGTCTAGATTTTCAATAAAGTCAATTAGGGAAATTAATTCGCCGACCTCGGCGAAAATTCCCCGAGGTCGGCGAAAATTCGCCGTAATCGGCGAGTTCGCTACAAACGGCGAATTACAATAACTACGCTGAATAATGGTTACTCAAGGTCGCTCGCATATGAATGACGGGGATTTTGAACGATTCAGCGATATGATAACTTTCGCAATTTTTGGCTGTAATATGAAATTTAAATAAATGTAAAGCGTAGAAGAGGGAATAAGTGATTATGAATACTTTAGCTGTGTTCTACTGATCTGTGCGGCCAATTAGAGCTGTAAACCATGTGTCTACGGTAACTCTGAGCAGAGTTACAGGTAAAATAATAAAATACCTCAAACTTGGGTAATTAAACCGAGTGAGTTGCACGGTTGGTGACTCACTCGGTAAAAGTTGCACCTATGCCGGGCGGAGTTTGAAAAAAGTCGAAAAAAAATGAACTCCAGGAAAGTGTTACGAAACCAGAGTGTATCTCCAAATACACGTGCTCGATAATTATCCCCTCCGAAATCGTACTCGATCGGCATTAAGTGCATAATTATGAGTGGAGAAGTTTAATATACACGAATTTATTTCTTAAATTGTGATGTCGAAGTTTTCAACAAATTATATTTCGAAGAAGCGACAAACGTCGATTAAACCAGTATGCTGTAGAAATAGTACGAACAATACGCTATTTTCTGGTACCGCTCTGGTCAAAATAACGGGAAATATTGGTGCGACCACGCGCGGACACCACATTAAATTTCAGCTGAACCCCAATCGAATATTCGTCTAGATTTTCAATAAAGTCAATTAGGGAAATTAATTCGCCGACCTCGGCGAAAATTCCCCGAGGTCGGCGAAAATTCGCCGTAATCGGCGAGTTCGCTACAAACGGCGAATTACAATAACTACGCTGAATAATGGTTACTCAAGGTCGCTCGCATATGAATGACGGGGATTTTGAACGATTCAGCGATATGATAACTTTCGCAATTTTTGGCTGTAATATGAAATTTAAATAAATGTAAAGCGTAGAAGAGGGAATAAGTGATTATGAATACTTTAGCTGTGTTCTACTGATCTGTGCGGCCAATTAGAGCTGTAAACCATGTGTCTACGGTAACTCTGAGCAGAGTTACAGGTAAAATAATAAAATACCTCAAACTTGGGTAATTAAACCGAGTGAGTTGCACGGTTGGTGACTCACTCGGTAAAAGTTGCACCTATGCCGGGCGGAGTTTGAAAAAAGTCGAAAAAAAAATGAACTCCAGGAAAGTGTTACGAAACCAGAGTGTATCTCCAAATACACGTGCTCGATAATTATCCCCTCCGAAATCGTACTCGATCGGCATTAAGTGCATAATTATGAGTGGAGAAGTTTAATATACACGAATTTATTTCTTAAATTGTGATGTCGAAGTTTTCAACAAATTATATTTCGAAGAAGCGACAAACGTCGATTAAACCAGTATGCTGTAGAAATAGTACGAACAATACGCTATTTTCTGGTACCGCTCTGGTCAAAATAACGGGAAATATTGGTGCGACCACGCGCGGACACCACATTAAATTTCAGCTGAACCCCAATCGAATATTCGTCTAGATTTTCAATAAAGTCAATTAGGGAAATTAATTCGCCGACCTCGGCGAAAATTCCCCGAGGTCGGCGAAAATTCGCCGTAATCGGCGAGTTCGCTACAAACGGCGAATTACAATAACTACGCTGAATAATGGTTACTCAAGGTCGCTCGCATATGAATGACGGGGATTTTGAACGATTCAGCGATATGATAACTTTCGCAATTTTTGGCTGTAATATGAAATTTAAATAAATGTAAAGCGTAGAAGAGGGAATAAGTGATTATGAATACTTTAGCTGTGTTCTACTGATCTGTGCGGCCAATTAGAGCTGTAAACCATGTGTCTACGGTAACTCTGAGCAGAGTTACAGGTAAAATAATAAAATACCTCAAACTTGGGTAATTAAACCGAGTGAGTTGCACGGTTGGTGACTCACTCGGTAAAAGTTGCACCTATGCCGGGCGGAGTTTGAAAAAAGTCGAAAAAAAATGAACTCCAGGAAAGTGTTACGAAACCAGAGTGTATCTCCAAATACACGTGCTCGATAATTATCCCCTCCGAAATCGTACTCGATCGGCATTAAGTGCATAATTATGAGTGGAGAAGTTTAATATACACGAATTTATTTCTTAAATTGTGATGTCGAAGTTTTCAACAAATTATATTTCGAAGAAGCGACAAACGTCGATTAAACCAGTATGCTGTAGAAATAGTACGAACAATACGCTATTTTCTGGTACCGCTCTGGTCAAAATAACGGGAAATATTGGTGCGACCACGCGCGGACACCACATTAAATTTCAGCTGAACCCCAATCGAATATTCGTCTAGATTTTCAATAAAGTCAATTAGGGAAATTAATTCGCCGACCTCGGCGAAAATTCCCCGAGGTCGGCGAAAATTCGCCGTAATCGGCGAGTTCGCTACAAACGGCGAATTACAATAACTACGCTGAATAATGGTTACTCAAGGTCGCTCGCATATGAATGACGGGGATTTTGAACGATTCAGCGATATGATAACTTTCGCAATTTTTGGCTGTAATATGAAATTTAAATAAATGTAAAGCGTAGAAGAGGGAATAAGTGATTATGAATACTTTAGCTGTGTTCTACTGATCTGTGCGGCCAATTAGAGCTGTAAACCATGTGTCTACGGTAACTCTGAGCAGAGTTACAGGTAAAATAATAAAATACCTCAAACTTGGGTAATTAAACCGAGTGAGTTGCACGGTTGGTGACTCACTCGGTAAAAGTTGCACCTATGCCGGGCGGAGTTTGAAAAAAGTCGAAAAAAAAATGAACTCCAGGAAAGTGTTACGAAACCAGAGTGTATCTCCAAATACACGTGCTCGATAATTATCCCCTCCGAAATCGTACTCGATCGGCATTAAGTGCATAATTATGAGTGGAGAAGTTTAATATACACGAATTTATTTCTTAAATTGTGATGTCGAAGTTTTCAACAAATTATATTTCGAAGAAGCGACAAACGTCGATTAAACCAGTATGCTGTAGAAATAGTACGAACAATACGCTATTTTCTGGTACCGCTCTGGTCAAAATAACGGGAAATATTGGTGCGACCACGCGCGGACACCACATTAAATTTCAGCTGAACCCCAATCGAATATTCGTCTAGATTTTCAATAAAGTCAATTAGGGAAATTAATTCGCCGACCTCGGCGAAAATTCCCCGAGGTCGGCGAAAATTCGCCGTAATCGGCGAGTTCGCTACAAACGGCGAATTACAATAACTACGCTGAATAATGGTTACTCAAGGTCGCTCGCATATGAATGACGGGGATTTTGAACGATTCAGCGATATGATAACTTTCGCAATTTTTGGCTGTAATATGAAATTTAAATAAATGTAAAGCGTAGAAGAGGGAATAAGTGATTATGAATACTTTAGCTGTGTTCTACTGATCTGTGCGGCCAATTAGAGCTGTAAACCATGTGTCTACGGTAACTCTGAGCAGAGTTACAGGTAAAATAATAAAATACCTCAAACTTGGGTAATTAAACCGAGTGAGTTGCACGGTTGGTGACTCACTCGGTAAAAGTTGCACCTATGCCGGGCGGAGTTTGAAAAAAGTCGAAAAAAAAATGAACTCCAGGAAAGTGTTACGAAACCAGAGTGTATCTCCAAATACACGTGCTCGATAATTATCCCCTCCGAAATCGTACTCGATCGGCATTAAGTGCATAATTATGAGTGGAGAAGTTTAATATACACGAATTTATTTCTTAAATTGTGATGTCGAAGTTTTCAACAAATTATATTTCGAAGAAGCGACAAACGTCGATTAAACCAGTATGCTGTAGAAATAGTACGAACAATACGCTATTTTCTGGTACCGCTCTGGTCAAAATAACGGGAAATATTGGTGCGACCACGCGCGGACACCACATTAAATTTCAGCTGAACCCCAATCGAATATTCGTCTAGATTTTCAATAAAGTCAATTAGGGAAATTAATTCGCCGACCTCGGCGAAAATTCCCCGAGGTCGGCGAAAATTCGCCGTAATCGGCGAGTTCGCTACAAACGGCGAATTACAATAACTACGCTGAATAATGGTTACTCAAGGTCGCTCGCATATGAATGACGGGGATTTTGAACGATTCAGCGATATGATAACTTTCGCAATTTTTGGCTGTAATATGAAATTTAAATAAATGTAAAGCGTAGAAGAGGGAATAAGTGATTATGAATACTTTAGCTGTGTTCTACTGATCTGTGCGGCCAATTAGAGCTGTAAACCATGTGTCTACGGTAACTCTGAGCAGAGTTACAGGTAAAATAATAAAATACCTCAAACTTGGGTAATTAAACCGAGTGAGTTGCACGGTTGGTGACTCACTCGGTAAAAGTTGCACCTATGCCGGGCGGAGTTTGAAAAAAGTCGAAAAAAAAATGAACTCCAGGAAAGTGTTACGAAACCAGAGTGTATCTCCAAATACACGTGCTCGATAATTATCCCCTCCGAAATCGTACTCGATCGGCATTAAGTGCATAATTATGAGTGGAGAAGTTTAATATACACGAATTTATTTCTTAAATTGTGATGTCGAAGTTTTCAACAAATTATATTTCGAAGAAGCGACAAACGTCGATTAAACCAGTATGCTGTAGAAATAGTACGAACAATACGCTATTTTCTGGTACCGCTCTGGTCAAAATAACGGGAAATATTGGTGCGACCACGCGCGGACACCACATTAAATTTCAGCTGAACCCCAATCGAATATTCGTCTAGATTTTCAATAAAGTCAATTAGGGAAATTAATTCGCCGACCTCGGCGAAAATTCCCCGAGGTCGGCGAAAATTCGCCGTAATCGGCGAGTTCGCTACAAACGGCGAATTACAATAACTACGCTGAATAATGGTTACTCAAGGTCGCTCGCATATGAATGACGGGGATTTTGAACGATTCAGCGATATGATAACTTTCGCAATTTTTGGCTGTAATATGAAATTTAAATAAATGTAAAGCGTAGAAGAGGGAATAAGTGATTATGAATACTTTAGCTGTGTTCTACTGATCTGTGCGGCCAATTAGAGCTGTAAACCATGTGTCTACGGTAACTCTGAGCAGAGTTACAGGTAAAATAATAAAATACCTCAAACTTGGGTAATTAAACCGAGTGAGTTGCACGGTTGGTGACTCACTCGGTAAAAGTTGCACCTATGCCGGGCGGAGTTTGAAAAAAGTCGAAAAAAAATGAACTCCAGGAAAGTGTTACGAAACCAGAGTGTATCTCCAAATACACGTGCTCGATAATTATCCCCTCCGAAATCGTACTCGATCGGCATTAAGTGCATAATTATGAGTGGAGAAGTTTAATATACACGAATTTATTTCTTAAATTGTGATGTCGAAGTTTTCAACAAATTATATTTCGAAGAAGCGACAAACGTCGATTAAACCAGTATGCTGTAGAAATAGTACGAACAATACGCTATTTTCTGGTACCGCTCTGGTCAAAATAACGGGAAATATTGGTGCGACCACGCGCGGACACCACATTAAATTTCAGCTGAACCCCAATCGAATATTCGTCTAGATTTTCAATAAAGTCAATTAGGGAAATTAATTCGCCGACCTCGGCGAAAATTCCCCGAGGTCGGCGAAAATTCGCCGTAATCGGCGAGTTCGCTACAAACGGCGAATTACAATAACTACGCTGAATAATGGTTACTCAAGGTCGCTCGCATATGAATGACGGGGATTTTGAACGATTCAGCGATATGATAACTTTCGCAATTTTTGGCTGTAATATGAAATTTAAATAAATGTAAAGCGTAGAAGAGGGAATAAGTGATTATGAATACTTTAGCTGTGTTCTACTGATCTGTGCGGCCAATTAGAGCTGTAAACCATGTGTCTACGGTAACTCTGAGCAGAGTTACAGGTAAAATAATAAAATACCTCAAACTTGGGTAATTAAACCGAGTGAGTTGCACGGTTGGTGACTCACTCGGTAAAAGTTGCACCTATGCCGGGCGGAGTTTGAAAAAAGTCGAAAAAAAAATGAACTCCAGGAAAGTGTTACGAAACCAGAGTGTATCTCCAAATACACGTGCTCGATAATTATCCCCTCCGAAATCGTACTCGATCGGCATTAAGTGCATAATTATGAGTGGAGAAGTTTAATATACACGAATTTATTTCTTAAATTGTGATGTCGAAGTTTTCAACAAATTATATTTCGAAGAAGCGACAAACGTCGATTAAACCAGTATGCTGTAGAAATAGTACGAACAATACGCTATTTTCTGGTACCGCTCTGGTCAAAATAACGGGAAATATTGGTGCGACCACGCGCGGACACCACATTAAATTTCAGCTGAACCCCAATCGAATATTCGTCTAGATTTTCAATAAAGTCAATTAGGGAAATTAATTCGCCGACCTCGGCGAAAATTCCCCGAGGTCGGCGAAAATTCGCCGTAATCGGCGAGTTCGCTACAAACGGCGAATTACAATAACTACGCTGAATAATGGTTACTCAAGGTCGCTCGCATATGAATGACGGGGATTTTGAACGATTCAGCGATATGATAACTTTCGCAATTTTTGGCTGTAATATGAAATTTAAATAAATGTAAAGCGTAGAAGAGGGAATAAGTGATTATGAATACTTTAGCTGTGTTCTACTGATCTGTGCGGCCAATTAGAGCTGTAAACCATGTGTCTACGGTAACTCTGAGCAGAGTTACAGGTAAAATAATAAAATACCTCAAACTTGGGTAATTAAACCGAGTGAGTTGCACGGTTGGTGACTCACTCGGTAAAAGTTGCACCTATGCCGGGCGGAGTTTGAAAAAAGTCGAAAAAAAAATGAACTCCAGGAAAGTGTTACGAAACCAGAGTGTATCTCCAAATACACGTGCTCGATAATTATCCCCTCCGAAATCGTACTCGATCGGCATTAAGTGCATAATTATGAGTGGAGAAGTTTAATATACACGAATTTATTTCTTAAATTGTGATGTCGAAGTTTTCAACAAATTATATTTCGAAGAAGCGACAAACGTCGATTAAACCAGTATGCTGTAGAAATAGTACGAACAATACGCTATTTTCTGGTACCGCTCTGGTCAAAATAACGGGAAATATTGGTGCGACCACGCGCGGACACCACATTAAATTTCAGCTGAACCCCAATCGAATATTCGTCTAGATTTTCAATAAAGTCAATTAGGGAAATTAATTCGCCGACCTCGGCGAAAATTCCCCGAGGTCGGCGAAAATTCGCCGTAATCGGCGAGTTCGCTACAAACGGCGAATTACAATAACTACGCTGAATAATGGTTACTCAAGGTCGCTCGCATATGAATGACGGGGATTTTGAACGATTCAGCGATATGATAACTTTCGCAATTTTTGGCTGTAATATGAAATTTAAATAAATGTAAAGCGTAGAAGAGGGAATAAGTGATTATGAATACTTTAGCTGTGTTCTACTGATCTGTGCGGCCAATTAGAGCTGTAAACCATGTGTCTACGGTAACTCTGAGCAGAGTTACAGGTAAAATAATAAAATACCTCAAACTTGGGTAATTAAACCGAGTGAGTTGCACGGTTGGTGACTCACTCGGTAAAAGTTGCACCTATGCCGGGCGGAGTTTGAAAAAAGTCGAAAAAAAATGAACTCCAGGAAAGTGTTACGAAACCAGAGTGTATCTCCAAATACACGTGCTCGATAATTATCCCCTCCGAAATCGTACTCGATCGGCATTAAGTGCATAATTATGAGTGGAGAAGTTTAATATACACGAATTTATTTCTTAAATTGTGATGTCGAAGTTTTCAACAAATTATATTTCGAAGAAGCGACAAACGTCGATTAAACCAGTATGCTGTAGAAATAGTACGAACAATACGCTATTTTCTGGTACCGCTCTGGTCAAAATAACGGGAAATATTGGTGCGACCACGCGCGGACACCACATTAAATTTCAGCTGAACCCCAATCGAATATTCGTCTAGATTTTCAATAAAGTCAATTAGGGAAATTAATTCGCCGACCTCGGCGAAAATTCCCCGAGGTCGGCGAAAATTCGCCGTAATCGGCGAGTTCGCTACAAACGGCGAATTACAATAACTACGCTGAATAATGGTTACTCAAGGTCGCTCGCATATGAATGACGGGGATTTTGAACGATTCAGCGATATGATAACTTTCGCAATTTTTGGCTGTAATATGAAATTTAAATAAATGTAAAGCGTAGAAGAGGGAATAAGTGATTATGAATACTTTAGCTGTGTTCTACTGATCTGTGCGGCCAATTAGAGCTGTAAACCATGTGTCTACGGTAACTCTGAGCAGAGTTACAGGTAAAATAATAAAATACCTCAAACTTGGGTAATTAAACCGAGTGAGTTGCACGGTTGGTGACTCACTCGGTAAAAGTTGCACCTATGCCGGGCGGAGTTTGAAAAAAGTCGAAAAAAAAATGAACTCCAGGAAAGTGTTACGAAACCAGAGTGTATCTCCAAATACACGTGCTCGATAATTATCCCCTCCGAAATCGTACTCGATCGGCATTAAGTGCATAATTATGAGTGGAGAAGTTTAATATACACGAATTTATTTCTTAAATTGTGATGTCGAAGTTTTCAACAAATTATATTTCGAAGAAGCGACAAACGTCGATTAAACCAGTATGCTGTAGAAATAGTACGAACAATACGCTATTTTCTGGTACCGCTCTGGTCAAAATAACGGGAAATATTGGTGCGACCACGCGCGGACACCACATTAAATTTCAGCTGAACCCCAATCGAATATTCGTCTAGATTTTCAATAAAGTCAATTAGGGAAATTAATTCGCCGACCTCGGCGAAAATTCCCCGAGGTCGGCGAAAATTCGCCGTAATCGGCGAGTTCGCTACAAACGGCGAATTACAATAACTACGCTGAATAATGGTTACTCAAGGTCGCTCGCATATGAATGACGGGGATTTTGAACGATTCAGCGATATGATAACTTTCGCAATTTTTGGCTGTAATATGAAATTTAAATAAATGTAAAGCGTAGAAGAGGGAATAAGTGATTATGAATACTTTAGCTGTGTTCTACTGATCTGTGCGGCCAATTAGAGCTGTAAACCATGTGTCTACGGTAACTCTGAGCAGAGTTACAGGTAAAATAATAAAATACCTCAAACTTGGGTAATTAAACCGAGTGAGTTGCACGGTTGGTGACTCACTCGGTAAAAGTTGCACCTATGCCGGGCGGAGTTTGAAAAAAGTCGAAAAAAAAATGAACTCCAGGAAAGTGTTACGAAACCAGAGTGTATCTCCAAATACACGTGCTCGATAATTATCCCCTCCGAAATCGTACTCGATCGGCATTAAGTGCATAATTATGAGTGGAGAAGTTTAATATACACGAATTTATTTCTTAAATTGTGATGTCGAAGTTTTCAACAAATTATATTTCGAAGAAGCGACAAACGTCGATTAAACCAGTATGCTGTAGAAATAGTACGAACAATACGCTATTTTCTGGTACCGCTCTGGTCAAAATAACGGGAAATATTGGTGCGACCACGCGCGGACACCACATTAAATTTCAGCTGAACCCCAATCGAATATTCGTCTAGATTTTCAATAAAGTCAATTAGGGAAATTAATTCGCCGACCTCGGCGAAAATTCCCCGAGGTCGGCGAAAATTCGCCGTAATCGGCGAGTTCGCTACAAACGGCGAATTACAATAACTACGCTGAATAATGGTTACTCAAGGTCGCTCGCATATGAATGACGGGGATTTTGAACGATTCAGCGATATGATAACTTTCGCAATTTTTGGCTGTAATATGAAATTTAAATAAATGTAAAGCGTAGAAGAGGGAATAAGTGATTATGAATACTTTAGCTGTGTTCTACTGATCTGTGCGGCCAATTAGAGCTGTAAACCATGTGTCTACGGTAACTCTGAGCAGAGTTACAGGTAAAATAATAAAATACCTCAAACTTGGGTAATTAAACCGAGTGAGTTGCACGGTTGGTGACTCACTCGGTAAAAGTTGCACCTATGCCGGGCGGAGTTTGAAAAAAGTCGAAAAAAAATGAACTCCAGGAAAGTGTTACGAAACCAGAGTGTATCTCCAAATACACGTGCTCGATAATTATCCCCTCCGAAATCGTACTCGATCGGCATTAAGTGCATAATTATGAGTGGAGAAGTTTAATATACACGAATTTATTTCTTAAATTGTGATGTCGAAGTTTTCAACAAATTATATTTCGAAGAAGCGACAAACGTCGATTAAACCAGTATGCTGTAGAAATAGTACGAACAATACGCTATTTTCTGGTACCGCTCTGGTCAAAATAACGGGAAATATTGGTGCGACCACGCGCGGACACCACATTAAATTTCAGCTGAACCCCAATCGAATATTCGTCTAGATTTTCAATAAAGTCAATTAGGGAAATTAATTCGCCGACCTCGGCGAAAATTCCCCGAGGTCGGCGAAAATTCGCCGTAATCGGCGAGTTCGCTACAAACGGCGAATTACAATAACTACGCTGAATAATGGTTACTCAAGGTCGCTCGCATATGAATGACGGGGATTTTGAACGATTCAGCGATATGATAACTTTCGCAATTTTTGGCTGTAATATGAAATTTAAATAAATGTAAAGCGTAGAAGAGGGAATAAGTGATTATGAATACTTTAGCTGTGTTCTACTGATCTGTGCGGCCAATTAGAGCTGTAAACCATGTGTCTACGGTAACTCTGAGCAGAGTTACAGGTAAAATAATAAAATACCTCAAACTTGGGTAATTAAACCGAGTGAGTTGCACGGTTGGTGACTCACTCGGTAAAAGTTGCACCTATGCCGGGCGGAGTTTGAAAAAAGTCGAAAAAAAATGAACTCCAGGAAAGTGTTACGAAACCAGAGTGTATCTCCAAATACACGTGCTCGATAATTATCCCCTCCGAAATCGTACTCGATCGGCATTAAGTGCATAATTATGAGTGGAGAAGTTTAATATACACGAATTTATTTCTTAAATTGTGATGTCGAAGTTTTCAACAAATTATATTTCGAAGAAGCGACAAACGTCGATTAAACCAGTATGCTGTAGAAATAGTACGAACAATACGCTATTTTCTGGTACCGCTCTGGTCAAAATAACGGGAAATATTGGTGCGACCACGCGCGGACACCACATTAAATTTCAGCTGAACCCCAATCGAATATTCGTCTAGATTTTCAATAAAGTCAATTAGGGAAATTAATTCGCCGACCTCGGCGAAAATTCCCCGAGGTCGGCGAAAATTCGCCGTAATCGGCGAGTTCGCTACAAACGGCGAATTACAATAACTACGCTGAATAATGGTTACTCAAGGTCGCTCGCATATGAATGACGGGGATTTTGAACGATTCAGCGATATGATAACTTTCGCAATTTTTGGCTGTAATATGAAATTTAAATAAATGTAAAGCGTAGAAGAGGGAATAAGTGATTATGAATACTTTAGCTGTGTTCTACTGATCTGTGCGGCCAATTAGAGCTGTAAACCATGTGTCTACGGTAACTCTGAGCAGAGTTACAGGTAAAATAATAAAATACCTCAAACTTGGGTAATTAAACCGAGTGAGTTGCACGGTTGGTGACTCACTCGGTAAAAGTTGCACCTATGCCGGGCGGAGTTTGAAAAAAGTCGAAAAAAAATGAACTCCAGGAAAGTGTTACGAAACCAGAGTGTATCTCCAAATACACGTGCTCGATAATTATCCCCTCCGAAATCGTACTCGATCGGCATTAAGTGCATAATTATGAGTGGAGAAGTTTAATATACACGAATTTATTTCTTAAATTGTGATGTCGAAGTTTTCAACAAATTATATTTCGAAGAAGCGACAAACGTCGATTAAACCAGTATGCTGTAGAAATAGTACGAACAATACGCTATTTTCTGGTACCGCTCTGGTCAAAATAACGGGAAATATTGGTGCGACCACGCGCGGACACCACATTAAATTTCAGCTGAACCCCAATCGAATATTCGTCTAGATTTTCAATAAAGTCAATTAGGGAAATTAATTCGCCGACCTCGGCGAAAATTCCCCGAGGTCGGCGAAAATTCGCCGTAATCGGCGAGTTCGCTACAAACGGCGAATTACAATAACTACGCTGAATAATGGTTACTCAAGGTCGCTCGCATATGAATGACGGGGATTTTGAACGATTCAGCGATATGATAACTTTCGCAATTTTTGGCTGTAATATGAAATTTAAATAAATGTAAAGCGTAGAAGAGGGAATAAGTGATTATGAATACTTTAGCTGTGTTCTACTGATCTGTGCGGCCAATTAGAGCTGTAAACCATGTGTCTACGGTAACTCTGAGCAGAGTTACAGGTAAAATAATAAAATACCTCAAACTTGGGTAATTAAACCGAGTGAGTTGCACGGTTGGTGACTCACTCGGTAAAAGTTGCACCTATGCCGGGCGGAGTTTGAAAAAAGTCGAAAAAAAAATGAACTCCAGGAAAGTGTTACGAAACCAGAGTGTATCTCCAAATACACGTGCTCGATAATTATCCCCTCCGAAATCGTACTCGATCGGCATTAAGTGCATAATTATGAGTGGAGAAGTTTAATATACACGAATTTATTTCTTAAATTGTGATGTCGAAGTTTTCAACAAATTATATTTCGAAGAAGCGACAAACGTCGATTAAACCAGTATGCTGTAGAAATAGTACGAACAATACGCTATTTTCTGGTACCGCTCTGGTCAAAATAACGGGAAATATTGGTGCGACCACGCGCGGACACCACATTAAATTTCAGCTGAACCCCAATCGAATATTCGTCTAGATTTTCAATAAAGTCAATTAGGGAAATTAATTCGCCGACCTCGGCGAAAATTCCCCGAGGTCGGCGAAAATTCGCCGTAATCGGCGAGTTCGCTACAAACGGCGAATTACAATAACTACGCTGAATAATGGTTACTCAAGGTCGCTCGCATATGAATGACGGGGATTTTGAACGATTCAGCGATATGATAACTTTCGCAATTTTTGGCTGTAATATGAAATTTAAATAAATGTAAAGCGTAGAAGAGGGAATAAGTGATTATGAATACTTTAGCTGTGTTCTACTGATCTGTGCGGCCAATTAGAGCTGTAAACCATGTGTCTACGGTAACTCTGAGCAGAGTTACAGGTAAAATAATAAAATACCTCAAACTTGGGTAATTAAACCGAGTGAGTTGCACGGTTGGTGACTCACTCGGTAAAAGTTGCACCTATGCCGGGCGGAGTTTGAAAAAAGTCGAAAAAAAAATGAACTCCAGGAAAGTGTTACGAAACCAGAGTGTATCTCCAAATACACGTGCTCGATAATTATCCCCTCCGAAATCGTACTCGATCGGCATTAAGTGCATAATTATGAGTGGAGAAGTTTAATATACACGAATTTATTTCTTAAATTGTGATGTCGAAGTTTTCAACAAATTATATTTCGAAGAAGCGACAAACGTCGATTAAACCAGTATGCTGTAGAAATAGTACGAACAATACGCTATTTTCTGGTACCGCTCTGGTCAAAATAACGGGAAATATTGGTGCGACCACGCGCGGACACCACATTAAATTTCAGCTGAACCCCAATCGAATATTCGTCTAGATTTTCAATAAAGTCAATTAGGGAAATTAATTCGCCGACCTCGGCGAAAATTCCCCGAGGTCGGCGAAAATTCGCCGTAATCGGCGAGTTCGCTACAAACGGCGAATTACAATAACTACGCTGAATAATGGTTACTCAAGGTCGCTCGCATATGAATGACGGGGATTTTGAACGATTCAGCGATATGATAACTTTCGCAATTTTTGGCTGTAATATGAAATTTAAATAAATGTAAAGCGTAGAAGAGGGAATAAGTGATTATGAATACTTTAGCTGTGTTCTACTGATCTGTGCGGCCAATTAGAGCTGTAAACCATGTGTCTACGGTAACTCTGAGCAGAGTTACAGGTAAAATAATAAAATACCTCAAACTTGGGTAATTAAACCGAGTGAGTTGCACGGTTGGTGACTCACTCGGTAAAAGTTGCACCTATGCCGGGCGGAGTTTGAAAAAAGTCGAAAAAAAATGAACTCCAGGAAAGTGTTACGAAACCAGAGTGTATCTCCAAATACACGTGCTCGATAATTATCCCCTCCGAAATCGTACTCGATCGGCATTAAGTGCATAATTATGAGTGGAGAAGTTTAATATACACGAATTTATTTCTTAAATTGTGATGTCGAAGTTTTCAACAAATTATATTTCGAAGAAGCGACAAACGTCGATTAAACCAGTATGCTGTAGAAATAGTACGAACAATACGCTATTTTCTGGTACCGCTCTGGTCAAAATAACGGGAAATATTGGTGCGACCACGCGCGGACACCACATTAAATTTCAGCTGAACCCCAATCGAATATTCGTCTAGATTTTCAATAAAGTCAATTAGGGAAATTAATTCGCCGACCTCGGCGAAAATTCCCCGAGGTCGGCGAAAATTCGCCGTAATCGGCGAGTTCGCTACAAACGGCGAATTACAATAACTACGCTGAATAATGGTTACTCAAGGTCGCTCGCATATGAATGACGGGGATTTTGAACGATTCAGCGATATGATAACTTTCGCAATTTTTGGCTGTAATATGAAATTTAAATAAATGTAAAGCGTAGAAGAGGGAATAAGTGATTATGAATACTTTAGCTGTGTTCTACTGATCTGTGCGGCCAATTAGAGCTGTAAACCATGTGTCTACGGTAACTCTGAGCAGAGTTACAGGTAAAATAATAAAATACCTCAAACTTGGGTAATTAAACCGAGTGAGTTGCACGGTTGGTGACTCACTCGGTAAAAGTTGCACCTATGCCGGGCGGAGTTTGAAAAAAGTCGAAAAAAAATGAACTCCAGGAAAGTGTTACGAAACCAGAGTGTATCTCCAAATACACGTGCTCGATAATTATCCCCTCCGAAATCGTACTCGATCGGCATTAAGTGCATAATTATGAGTGGAGAAGTTTAATATACACGAATTTATTTCTTAAATTGTGATGTCGAAGTTTTCAACAAATTATATTTCGAAGAAGCGACAAACGTCGATTAAACCAGTATGCTGTAGAAATAGTACGAACAATACGCTATTTTCTGGTACCGCTCTGGTCAAAATAACGGGAAATATTGGTGCGACCACGCGCGGACACCACATTAAATTTCAGCTGAACCCCAATCGAATATTCGTCTAGATTTTCAATAAAGTCAATTAGGGAAATTAATTCGCCGACCTCGGCGAAAATTCCCCGAGGTCGGCGAAAATTCGCCGTAATCGGCGAGTTCGCTACAAACGGCGAATTACAATAACTACGCTGAATAATGGTTACTCAAGGTCGCTCGCATATGAATGACGGGGATTTTGAACGATTCAGCGATATGATAACTTTCGCAATTTTTGGCTGTAATATGAAATTTAAATAAATGTAAAGCGTAGAAGAGGGAATAAGTGATTATGAATACTTTAGCTGTGTTCTACTGATCTGTGCGGCCAATTAGAGCTGTAAACCATGTGTCTACGGTAACTCTGAGCAGAGTTACAGGTAAAATAATAAAATACCTCAAACTTGGGTAATTAAACCGAGTGAGTTGCACGGTTGGTGACTCACTCGGTAAAAGTTGCACCTATGCCGGGCGGAGTTTGAAAAAAGTCGAAAAAAAAATGAACTCCAGGAAAGTGTTACGAAACCAGAGTGTATCTCCAAATACACGTGCTCGATAATTATCCCCTCCGAAATCGTACTCGATCGGCATTAAGTGCATAATTATGAGTGGAGAAGTTTAATATACACGAATTTATTTCTTAAATTGTGATGTCGAAGTTTTCAACAAATTATATTTCGAAGAAGCGACAAACGTCGATTAAACCAGTATGCTGTAGAAATAGTACGAACAATACGCTATTTTCTGGTACCGCTCTGGTCAAAATAACGGGAAATATTGGTGCGACCACGCGCGGACACCACATTAAATTTCAGCTGAACCCCAATCGAATATTCGTCTAGATTTTCAATAAAGTCAATTAGGGAAATTAATTCGCCGACCTCGGCGAAAATTCCCCGAGGTCGGCGAAAATTCGCCGTAATCGGCGAGTTCGCTACAAACGGCGAATTACAATAACTACGCTGAATAATGGTTACTCAAGGTCGCTCGCATATGAATGACGGGGATTTTGAACGATTCAGCGATATGATAACTTTCGCAATTTTTGGCTGTAATATGAAATTTAAATAAATGTAAAGCGTAGAAGAGGGAATAAGTGATTATGAATACTTTAGCTGTGTTCTACTGATCTGTGCGGCCAATTAGAGCTGTAAACCATGTGTCTACGGTAACTCTGAGCAGAGTTACAGGTAAAATAATAAAATACCTCAAACTTGGGTAATTAAACCGAGTGAGTTGCACGGTTGGTGACTCACTCGGTAAAAGTTGCACCTATGCCGGGCGGAGTTTGAAAAAAGTCGAAAAAAAATGAACTCCAGGAAAGTGTTACGAAACCAGAGTGTATCTCCAAATACACGTGCTCGATAATTATCCCCTCCGAAATCGTACTCGATCGGCATTAAGTGCATAATTATGAGTGGAGAAGTTTAATATACACGAATTTATTTCTTAAATTGTGATGTCGAAGTTTTCAACAAATTATATTTCGAAGAAGCGACAAACGTCGATTAAACCAGTATGCTGTAGAAATAGTACGAACAATACGCTATTTTCTGGTACCGCTCTGGTCAAAATAACGGGAAATATTGGTGCGACCACGCGCGGACACCACATTAAATTTCAGCTGAACCCCAATCGAATATTCGTCTAGATTTTCAATAAAGTCAATTAGGGAAATTAATTCGCCGACCTCGGCGAAAATTCCCCGAGGTCGGCGAAAATTCGCCGTAATCGGCGAGTTCGCTACAAACGGCGAATTACAATAACTACGCTGAATAATGGTTACTCAAGGTCGCTCGCATATGAATGACGGGGATTTTGAACGATTCAGCGATATGATAACTTTCGCAATTTTTGGCTGTAATATGAAATTTAAATAAATGTAAAGCGTAGAAGAGGGAATAAGTGATTATGAATACTTTAGCTGTGTTCTACTGATCTGTGCGGCCAATTAGAGCTGTAAACCATGTGTCTACGGTAACTCTGAGCAGAGTTACAGGTAAAATAATAAAATACCTCAAACTTGGGTAATTAAACCGAGTGAGTTGCACGGTTGGTGACTCACTCGGTAAAAGTTGCACCTATGCCGGGCGGAGTTTGAAAAAAGTCGAAAAAAAAATGAACTCCAGGAAAGTGTTACGAAACCAGAGTGTATCTCCAAATACACGTGCTCGATAATTATCCCCTCCGAAATCGTACTCGATCGGCATTAAGTGCATAATTATGAGTGGAGAAGTTTAATATACACGAATTTATTTCTTAAATTGTGATGTCGAAGTTTTCAACAAATTATATTTCGAAGAAGCGACAAACGTCGATTAAACCAGTATGCTGTAGAAATAGTACGAACAATACGCTATTTTCTGGTACCGCTCTGGTCAAAATAACGGGAAATATTGGTGCGACCACGCGCGGACACCACATTAAATTTCAGCTGAACCCCAATCGAATATTCGTCTAGATTTTCAATAAAGTCAATTAGGGAAATTAATTCGCCGACCTCGGCGAAAATTCCCCGAGGTCGGCGAAAATTCGCCGTAATCGGCGAGTTCGCTACAAACGGCGAATTACAATAACTACGCTGAATAATGGTTACTCAAGGTCGCTCGCATATGAATGACGGGGATTTTGAACGATTCAGCGATATGATAACTTTCGCAATTTTTGGCTGTAATATGAAATTTAAATAAATGTAAAGCGTAGAAGAGGGAATAAGTGATTATGAATACTTTAGCTGTGTTCTACTGATCTGTGCGGCCAATTAGAGCTGTAAACCATGTGTCTACGGTAACTCTGAGCAGAGTTACAGGTAAAATAATAAAATACCTCAAACTTGGGTAATTAAACCGAGTGAGTTGCACGGTTGGTGACTCACTCGGTAAAAGTTGCACCTATGCCGGGCGGAGTTTGAAAAAAGTCGAAAAAAAATGAACTCCAGGAAAGTGTTACGAAACCAGAGTGTATCTCCAAATACACGTGCTCGATAATTATCCCCTCCGAAATCGTACTCGATCGGCATTAAGTGCATAATTATGAGTGGAGAAGTTTAATATACACGAATTTATTTCTTAAATTGTGATGTCGAAGTTTTCAACAAATTATATTTCGAAGAAGCGACAAACGTCGATTAAACCAGTATGCTGTAGAAATAGTACGAACAATACGCTATTTTCTGGTACCGCTCTGGTCAAAATAACGGGAAATATTGGTGCGACCACGCGCGGACACCACATTAAATTTCAGCTGAACCCCAATCGAATATTCGTCTAGATTTTCAATAAAGTCAATTAGGGAAATTAATTCGCCGACCTCGGCGAAAATTCCCCGAGGTCGGCGAAAATTCGCCGTAATCGGCGAGTTCGCTACAAACGGCGAATTACAATAACTACGCTGAATAATGGTTACTCAAGGTCGCTCGCATATGAATGACGGGGATTTTGAACGATTCAGCGATATGATAACTTTCGCAATTTTTGGCTGTAATATGAAATTTAAATAAATGTAAAGCGTAGAAGAGGGAATAAGTGATTATGAATACTTTAGCTGTGTTCTACTGATCTGTGCGGCCAATTAGAGCTGTAAACCATGTGTCTACGGTAACTCTGAGCAGAGTTACAGGTAAAATAATAAAATACCTCAAACTTGGGTAATTAAACCGAGTGAGTTGCACGGTTGGTGACTCACTCGGTAAAAGTTGCACCTATGCCGGGCGGAGTTTGAAAAAAGTCGAAAAAAAAATGAACTCCAGGAAAGTGTTACGAAACCAGAGTGTATCTCCAAATACACGTGCTCGATAATTATCCCCTCCGAAATCGTACTCGATCGGCATTAAGTGCATAATTATGAGTGGAGAAGTTTAATATACACGAATTTATTTCTTAAATTGTGATGTCGAAGTTTTCAACAAATTATATTTCGAAGAAGCGACAAACGTCGATTAAACCAGTATGCTGTAGAAATAGTACGAACAATACGCTATTTTCTGGTACCGCTCTGGTCAAAATAACGGGAAATATTGGTGCGACCACGCGCGGACACCACATTAAATTTCAGCTGAACCCCAATCGAATATTCGTCTAGATTTTCAATAAAGTCAATTAGGGAAATTAATTCGCCGACCTCGGCGAAAATTCCCCGAGGTCGGCGAAAATTCGCCGTAATCGGCGAGTTCGCTACAAACGGCGAATTACAATAACTACGCTGAATAATGGTTACTCAAGGTCGCTCGCATATGAATGACGGGGATTTTGAACGATTCAGCGATATGATAACTTTCGCAATTTTTGGCTGTAATATGAAATTTAAATAAATGTAAAGCGTAGAAGAGGGAATAAGTGATTATGAATACTTTAGCTGTGTTCTACTGATCTGTGCGGCCAATTAGAGCTGTAAACCATGTGTCTACGGTAACTCTGAGCAGAGTTACAGGTAAAATAATAAAATACCTCAAACTTGGGTAATTAAACCGAGTGAGTTGCACGGTTGGTGACTCACTCGGTAAAAGTTGCACCTATGCCGGGCGGAGTTTGAAAAAAGTCGAAAAAAAAATGAACTCCAGGAAAGTGTTACGAAACCAGAGTGTATCTCCAAATACACGTGCTCGATAATTATCCCCTCCGAAATCGTACTCGATCGGCATTAAGTGCATAATTATGAGTGGAGAAGTTTAATATACACGAATTTATTTCTTAAATTGTGATGTCGAAGTTTTCAACAAATTATATTTCGAAGAAGCGACAAACGTCGATTAAACCAGTATGCTGTAGAAATAGTACGAACAATACGCTATTTTCTGGTACCGCTCTGGTCAAAATAACGGGAAATATTGGTGCGACCACGCGCGGACACCACATTAAATTTCAGCTGAACCCCAATCGAATATTCGTCTAGATTTTCAATAAAGTCAATTAGGGAAATTAATTCGCCGACCTCGGCGAAAATTCCCCGAGGTCGGCGAAAATTCGCCGTAATCGGCGAGTTCGCTACAAACGGCGAATTACAATAACTACGCTGAATAATGGTTACTCAAGGTCGCTCGCATATGAATGACGGGGATTTTGAACGATTCAGCGATATGATAACTTTCGCAATTTTTGGCTGTAATATGAAATTTAAATAAATGTAAAGCGTAGAAGAGGGAATAAGTGATTATGAATACTTTAGCTGTGTTCTACTGATCTGTGCGGCCAATTAGAGCTGTAAACCATGTGTCTACGGTAACTCTGAGCAGAGTTACAGGTAAAATAATAAAATACCTCAAACTTGGGTAATTAAACCGAGTGAGTTGCACGGTTGGTGACTCACTCGGTAAAAGTTGCACCTATGCCGGGCGGAGTTTGAAAAAAGTCGAAAAAAAAATGAACTCCAGGAAAGTGTTACGAAACCAGAGTGTATCTCCAAATACACGTGCTCGATAATTATCCCCTCCGAAATCGTACTCGATCGGCATTAAGTGCATAATTATGAGTGGAGAAGTTTAATATACACGAATTTATTTCTTAAATTGTGATGTCGAAGTTTTCAACAAATTATATTTCGAAGAAGCGACAAACGTCGATTAAACCAGTATGCTGTAGAAATAGTACGAACAATACGCTATTTTCTGGTACCGCTCTGGTCAAAATAACGGGAAATATTGGTGCGACCACGCGCGGACACCACATTAAATTTCAGCTGAACCCCAATCGAATATTCGTCTAGATTTTCAATAAAGTCAATTAGGGAAATTAATTCGCCGACCTCGGCGAAAATTCCCCGAGGTCGGCGAAAATTCGCCGTAATCGGCGAGTTCGCTACAAACGGCGAATTACAATAACTACGCTGAATAATGGTTACTCAAGGTCGCTCGCATATGAATGACGGGGATTTTGAACGATTCAGCGATATGATAACTTTCGCAATTTTTGGCTGTAATATGAAATTTAAATAAATGTAAAGCGTAGAAGAGGGAATAAGTGATTATGAATACTTTAGCTGTGTTCTACTGATCTGTGCGGCCAATTAGAGCTGTAAACCATGTGTCTACGGTAACTCTGAGCAGAGTTACAGGTAAAATAATAAAATACCTCAAACTTGGGTAATTAAACCGAGTGAGTTGCACGGTTGGTGACTCACTCGGTAAAAGTTGCACCTATGCCGGGCGGAGTTTGAAAAAAGTCGAAAAAAAAATGAACTCCAGGAAAGTGTTACGAAACCAGAGTGTATCTCCAAATACACGTGCTCGATAATTATCCCCTCCGAAATCGTACTCGATCGGCATTAAGTGCATAATTATGAGTGGAGAAGTTTAATATACACGAATTTATTTCTTAAATTGTGATGTCGAAGTTTTCAACAAATTATATTTCGAAGAAGCGACAAACGTCGATTAAACCAGTATGCTGTAGAAATAGTACGAACAATACGCTATTTTCTGGTACCGCTCTGGTCAAAATAACGGGAAATATTGGTGCGACCACGCGCGGACACCACATTAAATTTCAGCTGAACCCCAATCGAATATTCGTCTAGATTTTCAATAAAGTCAATTAGGGAAATTAATTCGCCGACCTCGGCGAAAATTCCCCGAGGTCGGCGAAAATTCGCCGTAATCGGCGAGTTCGCTACAAACGGCGAATTACAATAACTACGCTGAATAATGGTTACTCAAGGTCGCTCGCATATGAATGACGGGGATTTTGAACGATTCAGCGATATGATAACTTTCGCAATTTTTGGCTGTAATATGAAATTTAAATAAATGTAAAGCGTAGAAGAGGGAATAAGTGATTATGAATACTTTAGCTGTGTTCTACTGATCTGTGCGGCCAATTAGAGCTGTAAACCATGTGTCTACGGTAACTCTGAGCAGAGTTACAGGTAAAATAATAAAATACCTCAAACTTGGGTAATTAAACCGAGTGAGTTGCACGGTTGGTGACTCACTCGGTAAAAGTTGCACCTATGCCGGGCGGAGTTTGAAAAAAGTCGAAAAAAAAATGAACTCCAGGAAAGTGTTACGAAACCAGAGTGTATCTCCAAATACACGTGCTCGATAATTATCCCCTCCGAAATCGTACTCGATCGGCATTAAGTGCATAATTATGAGTGGAGAAGTTTAATATACACGAATTTATTTCTTAAATTGTGATGTCGAAGTTTTCAACAAATTATATTTCGAAGAAGCGACAAACGTCGATTAAACCAGTATGCTGTAGAAATAGTACGAACAATACGCTATTTTCTGGTACCGCTCTGGTCAAAATAACGGGAAATATTGGTGCGACCACGCGCGGACACCACATTAAATTTCAGCTGAACCCCAATCGAATATTCGTCTAGATTTTCAATAAAGTCAATTAGGGAAATTAATTCGCCGACCTCGGCGAAAATTCCCCGAGGTCGGCGAAAATTCGCCGTAATCGGCGAGTTCGCTACAAACGGCGAATTACAATAACTACGCTGAATAATGGTTACTCAAGGTCGCTCGCATATGAATGACGGGGATTTTGAACGATTCAGCGATATGATAACTTTCGCAATTTTTGGCTGTAATATGAAATTTAAATAAATGTAAAGCGTAGAAGAGGGAATAAGTGATTATGAATACTTTAGCTGTGTTCTACTGATCTGTGCGGCCAATTAGAGCTGTAAACCATGTGTCTACGGTAACTCTGAGCAGAGTTACAGGTAAAATAATAAAATACCTCAAACTTGGGTAATTAAACCGAGTGAGTTGCACGGTTGGTGACTCACTCGGTAAAAGTTGCACCTATGCCGGGCGGAGTTTGAAAAAAGTCGAAAAAAAAATGAACTCCAGGAAAGTGTTACGAAACCAGAGTGTATCTCCAAATACACGTGCTCGATAATTATCCCCTCCGAAATCGTACTCGATCGGCATTAAGTGCATAATTATGAGTGGAGAAGTTTAATATACACGAATTTATTTCTTAAATTGTGATGTCGAAGTTTTCAACAAATTATATTTCGAAGAAGCGACAAACGTCGATTAAACCAGTATGCTGTAGAAATAGTACGAACAATACGCTATTTTCTGGTACCGCTCTGGTCAAAATAACGGGAAATATTGGTGCGACCACGCGCGGACACCACATTAAATTTCAGCTGAACCCCAATCGAATATTCGTCTAGATTTTCAATAAAGTCAATTAGGGAAATTAATTCGCCGACCTCGGCGAAAATTCCCCGAGGTCGGCGAAAATTCGCCGTAATCGGCGAGTTCGCTACAAACGGCGAATTACAATAACTACGCTGAATAATGGTTACTCAAGGTCGCTCGCATATGAATGACGGGGATTTTGAACGATTCAGCGATATGATAACTTTCGCAATTTTTGGCTGTAATATGAAATTTAAATAAATGTAAAGCGTAGAAGAGGGAATAAGTGATTATGAATACTTTAGCTGTGTTCTACTGATCTGTGCGGCCAATTAGAGCTGTAAACCATGTGTCTACGGTAACTCTGAGCAGAGTTACAGGTAAAATAATAAAATACCTCAAACTTGGGTAATTAAACCGAGTGAGTTGCACGGTTGGTGACTCACTCGGTAAAAGTTGCACCTATGCCGGGCGGAGTTTGAAAAAAGTCGAAAAAAAAATGAACTCCAGGAAAGTGTTACGAAACCAGAGTGTATCTCCAAATACACGTGCTCGATAATTATCCCCTCCGAAATCGTACTCGATCGGCATTAAGTGCATAATTATGAGTGGAGAAGTTTAATATACACGAATTTATTTCTTAAATTGTGATGTCGAAGTTTTCAACAAATTATATTTCGAAGAAGCGACAAACGTCGATTAAACCAGTATGCTGTAGAAATAGTACGAACAATACGCTATTTTCTGGTACCGCTCTGGTCAAAATAACGGGAAATATTGGTGCGACCACGCGCGGACACCACATTAAATTTCAGCTGAACCCCAATCGAATATTCGTCTAGATTTTCAATAAAGTCAATTAGGGAAATTAATTCGCCGACCTCGGCGAAAATTCCCCGAGGTCGGCGAAAATTCGCCGTAATCGGCGAGTTCGCTACAAACGGCGAATTACAATAACTACGCTGAATAATGGTTACTCAAGGTCGCTCGCATATGAATGACGGGGATTTTGAACGATTCAGCGATATGATAACTTTCGCAATTTTTGGCTGTAATATGAAATTTAAATAAATGTAAAGCGTAGAAGAGGGAATAAGTGATTATGAATACTTTAGCTGTGTTCTACTGATCTGTGCGGCCAATTAGAGCTGTAAACCATGTGTCTACGGTAACTCTGAGCAGAGTTACAGGTAAAATAATAAAATACCTCAAACTTGGGTAATTAAACCGAGTGAGTTGCACGGTTGGTGACTCACTCGGTAAAAGTTGCACCTATGCCGGGCGGAGTTTGAAAAAAGTCGAAAAAAAAATGAACTCCAGGAAAGTGTTACGAAACCAGAGTGTATCTCCAAATACACGTGCTCGATAATTATCCCCTCCGAAATCGTACTCGATCGGCATTAAGTGCATAATTATGAGTGGAGAAGTTTAATATACACGAATTTATTTCTTAAATTGTGATGTCGAAGTTTTCAACAAATTATATTTCGAAGAAGCGACAAACGTCGATTAAACCAGTATGCTGTAGAAATAGTACGAACAATACGCTATTTTCTGGTACCGCTCTGGTCAAAATAACGGGAAATATTGGTGCGACCACGCGCGGACACCACATTAAATTTCAGCTGAACCCCAATCGAATATTCGTCTAGATTTTCAATAAAGTCAATTAGGGAAATTAATTCGCCGACCTCGGCGAAAATTCCCCGAGGTCGGCGAAAATTCGCCGTAATCGGCGAGTTCGCTACAAACGGCGAATTACAATAACTACGCTGAATAATGGTTACTCAAGGTCGCTCGCATATGAATGACGGGGATTTTGAACGATTCAGCGATATGATAACTTTCGCAATTTTTGGCTGTAATATGAAATTTAAATAAATGTAAAGCGTAGAAGAGGGAATAAGTGATTATGAATACTTTAGCTGTGTTCTACTGATCTGTGCGGCCAATTAGAGCTGTAAACCATGTGTCTACGGTAACTCTGAGCAGAGTTACAGGTAAAATAATAAAATACCTCAAACTTGGGTAATTAAACCGAGTGAGTTGCACGGTTGGTGACTCACTCGGTAAAAGTTGCACCTATGCCGGGCGGAGTTTGAAAAAAGTCGAAAAAAAAATGAACTCCAGGAAAGTGTTACGAAACCAGAGTGTATCTCCAAATACACGTGCTCGATAATTATCCCCTCCGAAATCGTACTCGATCGGCATTAAGTGCATAATTATGAGTGGAGAAGTTTAATATACACGAATTTATTTCTTAAATTGTGATGTCGAAGTTTTCAACAAATTATATTTCGAAGAAGCGACAAACGTCGATTAAACCAGTATGCTGTAGAAATAGTACGAACAATACGCTATTTTCTGGTACCGCTCTGGTCAAAATAACGGGAAATATTGGTGCGACCACGCGCGGACACCACATTAAATTTCAGCTGAACCCCAATCGAATATTCGTCTAGATTTTCAATAAAGTCAATTAGGGAAATTAATTCGCCGACCTCGGCGAAAATTCCCCGAGGTCGGCGAAAATTCGCCGTAATCGGCGAGTTCGCTACAAACGGCGAATTACAATAACTACGCTGAATAATGGTTACTCAAGGTCGCTCGCATATGAATGACGGGGATTTTGAACGATTCAGCGATATGATAACTTTCGCAATTTTTGGCTGTAATATGAAATTTAAATAAATGTAAAGCGTAGAAGAGGGAATAAGTGATTATGAATACTTTAGCTGTGTTCTACTGATCTGTGCGGCCAATTAGAGCTGTAAACCATGTGTCTACGGTAACTCTGAGCAGAGTTACAGGTAAAATAATAAAATACCTCAAACTTGGGTAATTAAACCGAGTGAGTTGCACGGTTGGTGACTCACTCGGTAAAAGTTGCACCTATGCCGGGCGGAGTTTGAAAAAAGTCGAAAAAAAAATGAACTCCAGGAAAGTGTTACGAAACCAGAGTGTATCTCCAAATACACGTGCTCGATAATTATCCCCTCCGAAATCGTACTCGATCGGCATTAAGTGCATAATTATGAGTGGAGAAGTTTAATATACACGAATTTATTTCTTAAATTGTGATGTCGAAGTTTTCAACAAATTATATTTCGAAGAAGCGACAAACGTCGATTAAACCAGTATGCTGTAGAAATAGTACGAACAATACGCTATTTTCTGGTACCGCTCTGGTCAAAATAACGGGAAATATTGGTGCGACCACGCGCGGACACCACATTAAATTTCAGCTGAACCCCAATCGAATATTCGTCTAGATTTTCAATAAAGTCAATTAGGGAAATTAATTCGCCGACCTCGGCGAAAATTCCCCGAGGTCGGCGAAAATTCGCCGTAATCGGCGAGTTCGCTACAAACGGCGAATTACAATAACTACGCTGAATAATGGTTACTCAAGGTCGCTCGCATATGAATGACGGGGATTTTGAACGATTCAGCGATATGATAACTTTCGCAATTTTTGGCTGTAATATGAAATTTAAATAAATGTAAAGCGTAGAAGAGGGAATAAGTGATTATGAATACTTTAGCTGTGTTCTACTGATCTGTGCGGCCAATTAGAGCTGTAAACCATGTGTCTACGGTAACTCTGAGCAGAGTTACAGGTAAAATAATAAAATACCTCAAACTTGGGTAATTAAACCGAGTGAGTTGCACGGTTGGTGACTCACTCGGTAAAAGTTGCACCTATGCCGGGCGGAGTTTGAAAAAAGTCGAAAAAAAAATGAACTCCAGGAAAGTGTTACGAAACCAGAGTGTATCTCCAAATACACGTGCTCGATAATTATCCCCTCCGAAATCGTACTCGATCGGCATTAAGTGCATAATTATGAGTGGAGAAGTTTAATATACACGAATTTATTTCTTAAATTGTGATGTCGAAGTTTTCAACAAATTATATTTCGAAGAAGCGACAAACGTCGATTAAACCAGTATGCTGTAGAAATAGTACGAACAATACGCTATTTTCTGGTACCGCTCTGGTCAAAATAACGGGAAATATTGGTGCGACCACGCGCGGACACCACATTAAATTTCAGCTGAACCCCAATCGAATATTCGTCTAGATTTTCAATAAAGTCAATTAGGGAAATTAATTCGCCGACCTCGGCGAAAATTCCCCGAGGTCGGCGAAAATTCGCCGTAATCGGCGAGTTCGCTACAAACGGCGAATTACAATAACTACGCTGAATAATGGTTACTCAAGGTCGCTCGCATATGAATGACGGGGATTTTGAACGATTCAGCGATATGATAACTTTCGCAATTTTTGGCTGTAATATGAAATTTAAATAAATGTAAAGCGTAGAAGAGGGAATAAGTGATTATGAATACTTTAGCTGTGTTCTACTGATCTGTGCGGCCAATTAGAGCTGTAAACCATGTGTCTACGGTAACTCTGAGCAGAGTTACAGGTAAAATAATAAAATACCTCAAACTTGGGTAATTAAACCGAGTGAGTTGCACGGTTGGTGACTCACTCGGTAAAAGTTGCACCTATGCCGGGCGGAGTTTGAAAAAAGTCGAAAAAAAAATGAACTCCAGGAAAGTGTTACGAAACCAGAGTGTATCTCCAAATACACGTGCTCGATAATTATCCCCTCCGAAATCGTACTCGATCGGCATTAAGTGCATAATTATGAGTGGAGAAGTTTAATATACACGAATTTATTTCTTAAATTGTGATGTCGAAGTTTTCAACAAATTATATTTCGAAGAAGCGACAAACGTCGATTAAACCAGTATGCTGTAGAAATAGTACGAACAATACGCTATTTTCTGGTACCGCTCTGGTCAAAATAACGGGAAATATTGGTGCGACCACGCGCGGACACCACATTAAATTTCAGCTGAACCCCAATCGAATATTCGTCTAGATTTTCAATAAAGTCAATTAGGGAAATTAATTCGCCGACCTCGGCGAAAATTCCCCGAGGTCGGCGAAAATTCGCCGTAATCGGCGAGTTCGCTACAAACGGCGAATTACAATAACTACGCTGAATAATGGTTACTCAAGGTCGCTCGCATATGAATGACGGGGATTTTGAACGATTCAGCGATATGATAACTTTCGCAATTTTTGGCTGTAATATGAAATTTAAATAAATGTAAAGCGTAGAAGAGGGAATAAGTGATTATGAATACTTTAGCTGTGTTCTACTGATCTGTGCGGCCAATTAGAGCTGTAAACCATGTGTCTACGGTAACTCTGAGCAGAGTTACAGGTAAAATAATAAAATACCTCAAACTTGGGTAATTAAACCGAGTGAGTTGCACGGTTGGTGACTCACTCGGTAAAAGTTGCACCTATGCCGGGCGGAGTTTGAAAAAAGTCGAAAAAAAAATGAACTCCAGGAAAGTGTTACGAAACCAGAGTGTATCTCCAAATACACGTGCTCGATAATTATCCCCTCCGAAATCGTACTCGATCGGCATTAAGTGCATAATTATGAGTGGAGAAGTTTAATATACACGAATTTTTTTCTTAAATTGTGATGTCGAAGTTTTCAACAAATTATATTTCGAAGAAGCGACAAACGTCGATTAAACCAGTATGCTGTAGAAATAGTACGAACAATACGCTATTTTCTGGTACCGCTCTCGCATCCGTTTAGTTTACCATTAACTATATTAGGGAATTCAAAATTTCGGAGAATAAAGTCGAATATTATAAATATTGTTCGGGCGTGGTCAAAATAACGGGAAATATTGGTGCGACCACGCGCGGACACCACATTAAATTTCAGCTGAACCCCAATCGAATATTCGTCTAGATTTTCAATAAAGTCAATTAGGGAAATTAATTCGCCGACCTCGGCGAAAATTCCCCGAGGTCGGCGAAAATTCGCCGTAATCGGCGAGTTCGCTACAAACGGCGAATTACAATAACTACGCTGAATAATGGTTACTCAAGGTCGCTCGCATATGAATGACGGGGATTTTGAACGATTCAGCGATATGATAACTTTCGCAATTTTTGGCTGTAATATGAAATTTAAATAAATGTAAAGCGTAGAAGAGGGAATAAGTGATTATGAATACTTTAGCTGTGTTCTACTGATCTGTGCGGCCAATTAGAGCTGTAAACCATGTGTCTACGGTAACTCTGAGCAGAGTTACAGGTAAAATAATAAAATACCTCAAACTTGGGTAATTAAACCGAGTGAGTTGCACGGTTGGTGACTCACTCGGTAAAAGTTGCACCTATGCCGGGCGGAGTTTGAAAAAAGTCGAAAAAAAAATGAACTCCAGGAAAGTGTTACGAAACCAGAGTGTATCTCCAAATACACGTGCTCGATAATTATCCCCTCCGAAATCGTACTCGATCGGCATTAAGTGCATAATTATGAGTGGAGAAGTTTAATATACACGAATTTTTTTCTTAAATTGTGATGTCGAAGTTTTCAACAAATTATATTTCGAAGAAGCGACAAACGTCGATTAAACCAGTATGCTGTAGAAATAGTACGAACAATACGCTATATTTTCTCGGAGTAGTAAATATTGTTCGGGCGTGGTCAAAATAACGGGAAATATTGGTGCGACCACGCGCGGACACCACATTAAATTTCAGCTGAACCCCAATCGAATATTCGTCTAGATTTTCAATAAAGTCAATTAGGGAAATTAATTCGCCGACCTCGGCGAAAATTCCCCGAGGTCGGCGAAAATTCGCCGTAATCGGCGAGTTCGCTACAAACGGCGAATTACAATAACTACGCTGAATAATGGTTACTCAAGGTCGCTCGCATATGAATGACGGGGATTTTGAACGATTCAGCGATATGATAACTTTCGCAATTTTTGGCTGTAATATGAAATTTAAATAAATGTAAAGCGTAGAAGAGGGAATAAGTGATTATGAATACTTTAGCTGTGTTCTACTGATCTGTGCGGCCAATTAGAGCTGTAAACCATGTGTCTACGGTAACTCTGAGCAGAGTTACAGGTAAAATAATAAAATACCTCAAACTTGGGTAATTAAACCGAGTGAGTTGCACGGTTGGTGACTCACTCGGTAAAAGTTGCACCTATGCCGGGCGGAGTTTGAAAAAAGTCGAAAAAAAAATGAACTCCAGGAAAGTGTTACGAAACCAGAGTGTATCTCCAAATACACGTGCTCGATAATTATCCCCTCCGAAATCGTACTCGATCGGCATTAAGTGCATAATTATGAGTGGAGAAGTTTAATATACACGAATTTTTTTCTTAAATTGTGATGTCGAAGTTTTCAACAAATTATATTTCGAAGAAGCGACAAACGTCGATTAAACCAGTATGCTGTAGAAATAGTACGAACAATACGCTATTTTCTGGTACCGCTCAAACCCCTCGGGGCATCCGGTTTAGTTTACCATTAACTATATTAGGGAATTCAAAATTTCGGAGAATAAAGTCGAATATTATAAATATTGTTCGGGCGTGGTCAAAATAACGGGAAATATTGGTGCGACCACGCGCGGACACCACATTAAATTTCAGCTGAACCCCAATCGAATATTCGTCTAGATTTTCAATAAAGTCAATTAGGGAAATTAATTCGCCGACCTCGGCGAAAATTCCCCGAGGTCGGCGAAAATTCGCCGTAATCGGCGAGTTCGCTACAAACGGCGAATTACAATAACTACGCTGAATAATGGTTACTCAAGGTCGCTCGCATATTAATGACGGGGATTTTGAACGATTCAGCGATATGATAACTTTCGCAATTTTTGGCTGTAATATGAAATTTAAATAAATGTAAAGCGTAGAAGAGGGAATAAGTGATTATGAATACTTTAGCTGTGTTCTACTGATCTGTGCGGCCAATTAGAGCTGTAAACCATGTGTCTACGGTAACTCTGAGCAGAGTTACAGGTAAAATAATAAAATACCTCAAACTTGGGTAATTAAACCGAGTGAGTTGCACGGTTGGTGACTCACTCGGTAAAAGTTGCACCTATGCCGGGCGGAGTTTGAAAAAAGTCGAAAAAAAAATGAACTCCAGGAAAGTGTTACGAAACCAGAGTGTATCTCCAAATACACGTGCTCGATAATTATCCCCTCCGAAATCGTACTCGATCGGCATTAAGTGCATAATTATGAGTGGAGAAGTTTAATATACACGAATTTTTTTCTTAAATTGTGATGTCGAAGTTTTCAACAAATTATATTTCGAAGAAGCGACAAACGTCGATTAAACCAGTATGCTGTAGAAATAGTACGAACAATACGCTATTTTCTGGTACCGCTCAAACCCCTCGGGGCATCCGGTTTAGTTTACCATTAACTATATTAGGGAATTCAAAATTTCGGAGAATAAAGTCGAATATTATAAATATTGTTCGGGCGTGGTCAAAATAACGGGAAATATTGGTGCGACCACGCGCGGACACCACATTAAATTTCAGCTGAACCCCAATCGAATATTCGTCTAGATTTTCAATAAAGTCAATTAGGGAAATTAATTCGCCGACCTCGGCGAAAATTCCCCGAGGTCGGCGAAAATTCGCCGTAATCGGCGAGTTCGCTACAAACGGCGAATTACAATAACTACGCTGAATAATGGTTACTCAAGGTCGCTCGCATATTAATGACGGGGATTTTGAACGATTCAGCGATATGATAACTTTCGCAATTTTTGGCTGTAATATGAAATTTAAATAAATGTAAAGCGTAGAAGAGGGAATAAGTGATTATGAATACTTTAGCTGTGTTCTACTGATCTGTGCGGCCAATTAGAGCTGTAAACCATGTGTCTACGGTAACTCTGAGCAGAGTTACAGGTAAAATAATAAAATACCTCAAACTTGGGTAATTAAACCGAGTGAGTTGCACGGTTGGTGACTCACTCGGTAAAAGTTGCACCTATGCCGGGCGGAGTTTGAAAAAAGTCGAAAAAAAAATGAACTCCAGGAAAGTGTTACGAAACCAGAGTGTATCTCCAAATACACGTGCTCGATAATTATCCCCTCCGAAATCGTACTCGATCGGCATTAAGTGCATAATTATGAGTGGAGAAGTTTAATATACACGAATTTATTTCTTAAATTGTGATGTCGAAGTTTTCAACAAATTATATTTCGAAGAAGCGACAAACGTCGATTAAACCAGTATGCTGTAGAAATAGTACGAACAATACGCTATTTTCTGGTACCGCTCAAACCCCTCGGGGCATCCGGTTTAGTTTACCATTAACTATATTAGGGAATTCAAAATTTCGGAGAATAAAGTCGAATATTATAAATATTGTTCGGGCGTGGTCAAAATAACGGGAAATATTGGTGCGACCACGCGCGGACACCACATTAAATTTCAGCTGAACCCCAATCGAATATTCGTCTAGATTTTCAATAAAGTCAATTAGGGAAATTAATTCGCCGACCTCGGCGAAAATTCCCCGAGGTCGGCGAAAATTCGCCGTAATCGGCGAGTTCGCTACAAACGGCGAATTACAATAACTACGCTGAATAATGGTTACTCAAGGTCGCTCGCATATTAATGACGGGGATTTTGAACGATTCAGCGATATGATAACTTTCGCAATTTTTGGCTGTAATATGAAATTTAAATAAATGTAAAGCGTAGAAGAGGGAATAAGTGATTATGAATACTTTAGCTGTGTTCTACTGATCTGTGCGGCCAATTAGAGCTGTAAACCATGTGTCTACGGTAACTCTGAGCAGAGTTACAGGTAAAATAATAAAATACCTCAAACTTGGGTAATTAAACCGAGTGAGTTGCACGGTTGGTGACTCACTCGGTAAAAGTTGCACCTATGCCGGGCGGAGTTTGAAAAAAGTCGAAAAAAAAATGAACTCCAGGAAAGTGTTACGAAACCAGAGTGTATCTCCAAATACACGTGCTCGATAATTATCCCCTCCGAAATCGTACTCGATCGGCATTAAGTGCATAATTATGAGTGGAGAAGTTTAATATACACGAATTTTTTTCTTAAATTGTGATGTCGAAGTTTTCAACAAATTATATTTCGAAGAAGCGACAAACGTCGATTAAACCAGTATGCTGTAGAAATAGTACGAACAATACGCTATTTTCTGGTACCGCTCAAACCCCTCGGGGCATCCGGTTTAGTTTACCATTAACTATATTAGGGAATTCAAAATTTCGGAGAATAAAGTCGAATATTATAAATATTGTTCGGGCGTGGTCAAAATAACGGGAAATATTGGTGCGACCACGCGCGGACACCACATTAAATTTCAGCTGAACCCCAATCGAATATTCGTCTAGATTTTCAATAAAGTCAATTAGGGAAATTAATTCGCCGACCTCGGCGAAAATTCCCCGAGGTCGGCGAAAATTCGCCGTAATCGGCGAGTTCGCTACAAACGGCGAATTACAATAACTACGCTGAATAATGGTTACTCAAGGTCGCTCGCATATTAATGACGGGGATTTTGAACGATTCAGCGATATGATAACTTTCGCAATTTTTGGCTGTAATATGAAATTTAAATAAATGTAAAGCGTAGAAGAGGGAATAAGTGATTATGAATACTTTAGCTGTGTTCTACTGATCTGTGCGGCCAATTAGAGCTGTAAACCATGTGTCTACGGTAACTCTGAGCAGAGTTACAGGTAAAATAATAAAATACCTCAAACTTGGGTAATTAAACCGAGTGAGTTGCACGGTTGGTGACTCACTCGGTAAAAGTTGCACCTATGCCGGGCGGAGTTTGAAAAAAGTCGAAAAAAAAATGAACTCCAGGAAAGTGTTACGAAACCAGAGTGTATCTCCAAATACACGTGCTCGATAATTATCCCCTCCGAAATCGTACTCGATCGGCATTAAGTGCATAATTATGAGTGGAGAAGTTTAATATACACGAATTTTTTTCTTAAATTGTGATGTCGAAGTTTTCAACAAATTATATTTCGAAGAAGCGACAAACGTCGATTAAACCAGTATGCTGTAGAAATAGTACGAACAATACGCTATTTTCTGGTACCGCTCAAACCCCTCGGGGCATCCGGTTTAGTTTACCATTAACTATATTAGGGAATTCAAAATTTCGGAGAATAAAGTCGAATATTATAAATATTGTTCGGGCGTGGTCAAAATAACGGGAAATATTGGTGCGACCACGCGCGGACACCACATTAAATTTCAGCTGAACCCCAATCGAATATTCGTCTAGATTTTCAATAAAGTCAATTAGGGAAATTAATTCGCCGACCTCGGCGAAAATTCCCCGAGGTCGGCGAAAATTCGCCGTAATCGGCGAGTTCGCTACAAACGGCGAATTACAATAACTACGCTGAATAATGGTTACTCAAGGTCGCTCGCATATTAATGACGGGGATTTTGAACGATTCAGCGATATGATAACTTTCGCAATTTTTGGCTGTAATATGAAATTTAAATAAATGTAAAGCGTAGAAGAGGGAATAAGTGATTATGAATACTTTAGCTGTGTTCTACTGATCTGTGCGGCCAATTAGAGCTGTAAACCATGTGTCTACGGTAACTCTGAGCAGAGTTACAGGTAAAATAATAAAATACCTCAAACTTGGGTAATTAAACCGAGTGAGTTGCACGGTTGGTGACTCACTCGGTAAAAGTTGCACCTATGCCGGGCGGAGTTTGAAAAAAGTCGAAAAAAAAATGAACTCCAGGAAAGTGTTACGAAACCAGAGTGTATCTCCAAATACACGTGCTCGATAATTATCCCCTCCGAAATCGTACTCGATCGGCATTAAGTGCATAATTATGAGTGGAGAAGTTTAATATACACGAATTTTTTCTTAAATTGTGATGTCGAAGTTTTCAACAAATTATATTTCGAAGAAGCGACAAACGTCGATTAAACCAGTATGCTGTAGAAATAGTACGAACAATACGCTATTTTCTGGTACCGCTCGGGGCATCCGGTTTAGTTTACCATTAACTATATTAGGGAATTCAAAATTTCGGAGAATAAAGTCGAATATTATAAATATTGTTCGGGCGTGGTCAAAATAACGGGAAATATTGGTGCGACCACGCGCGGACACCACATTAAATTTCAGCTGAACCCCAATCGAATATTCGTCTAGATTTTCAATAAAGTCAATTAGGGAAATTAATTCGCCGACCTCGGCGAAAATTCCCCGAGGTCGGCGAAAATTCGCCGTAATCGGCGAGTTCGCTACAAACGGCGAATTACAATAACTACGCTGAATAATGGTTACTCAAGGTCGCTCGCATATTAATGACGGGGATTTTGAACGATTCAGCGATATGATAACTTTCGCAATTTTTGGCTGTAATATGAAATTTAAATAAATGTAAAGCGTAGAAGAGGGAATAAGTGATTATGAATACTTTAGCTGTGTTCTACTGATCTGTGCGGCCAATTAGAGCTGTAAACCATGTGTCTACGGTAACTCTGAGCAGAGTTACAGGTAAAATAATAAAATACCTCAAACTTGGGTAATTAAACCGAGTGAGTTGCACGGTTGGTGACTCACTCGGTAAAAGTTGCACCTATGCCGGGCGGAGTTTGAAAAAAGTCGAAAAAAAAATGAACTCCAGGAAAGTGTTACGAAACCAGAGTGTATCTCCAAATACACGTGCTCGATAATTATCCCCTCCGAAATCGTACTCGATCGGCATTAAGTGCATAATTATGAGTGGAGAAGTTTAATATACACGAATTTTTTTCTTAAATTGTGATGTCGAAGTTTTCAACAAATTATATTTCGAAGAAGCGACAAACGTCGATTAAACCAGTATGCTGTAGAAATAGTACGAACAATACGCTATTTTCTGGTACCGCTCAAACCCCTCGGGGCATCCGGTTTAGTTTACCATTAACTATATTAGGGAATTCAAAATTTCGGAGAATAAAGTCGAATATTATAAATATTGTTCGGGCGTGGTCAAAATAACGGGAAATATTGGTGCGACCACGCGCGGACACCACATTAAATTTCAGCTGAACCCCAATCGAATATTCGTCTAGATTTTCAATAAAGTCAATTAGGGAAATTAATTCGCCGACCTCGGCGAAAATTCCCCGAGGTCGGCGAAAATTCGCCGTAATCGGCGAGTTCGCTACAAACGGCGAATTACAATAACTACGCTGAATAATGGTTACTCAAGGTCGCTCGCATATTAATGACGGGGATTTTGAACGATTCAGCGATATGATAACTTTCGCAATTTTTGGCTGTAATATGAAATTTAAATAAATGTAAAGCGTAGAAGAGGGAATAAGTGATTATGAATACTTTAGCTGTGTTCTACTGATCTGTGCGGCCAATTAGAGCTGTAAACCATGTGTCTACGGTAACTCTGAGCAGAGTTACAGGTAAAATAATAAAATACCTCAAACTTGGGTAATTAAACCGAGTGAGTTGCACGGTTGGTGACTCACTCGGTAAAAGTTGCACCTATGCCGGGCGGAGTTTGAAAAAAGTCGAAAAAAAAATGAACTCCAGGAAAGTGTTACGAAACCAGAGTGTATCTCCAAATACACGTGCTCGATAATTATCCCCTCCGAAATCGTACTCGATCGGCATTAAGTGCATAATTATGAGTGGAGAAGTTTAATATACACGAATTTTTTCTTAAATTGTGATGTCGAAGTTTTCAACAAATTATATTTCGAAGAAGCGACAAACGTCGATTAAACCAGTATGCTGTAGAAATAGTACGAACAATACGCTATTTTCTGGTACCGCTCAAACCCCTCGGGGCATCCGGTTTAGTTTACCATTAACTATATTAGGGAATTCAAAATTTCGGAGAATAAAGTCGAATATTATAAATATTGTTCGGGCGTGGTCAAAATAACGGGAAATATTGGTGCGACCACGCGCGGACACCACATTAAATTTCAGCTGAACCCCAATCGAATATTCGTCTAGATTTTCAATAAAGTCAATTAGGGAAATTAATTCGCCGACCTCGGCGAAAATTCCCCGAGGTCGGCGAAAATTCGCCGTAATCGGCGAGTTCGCTACAAACGGCGAATTACAATAACTACGCTGAATAATGGTTACTCAAGGTCGCTCGCATATTAATGACGGGGATTTTGAACGATTCAGCGATATGATAACTTTCGCAATTTTTGGCTGTAATATGAAATTTAAATAAATGTAAAGCGTAGAAGAGGGAATAAGTGATTATGAATACTTTAGCTGTGTTCTACTGATCTGTGCGGCCAATTAGAGCTGTAAACCATGTGTCTACGGTAACTCTGAGCAGAGTTACAGGTAAAATAATAAAATACCTCAAACTTGGGTAATTAAACCGAGTGAGTTGCACGGTTGGTGACTCACTCGGTAAAAGTTGCACCTATGCCGGGCGGAGTTTGAAAAAAGTCGAAAAAAAAATGAACTCCAGGAAAGTGTTACGAAACCAGAGTGTATCTCCAAATACACGTGCTCGATAATTATCCCCTCCGAAATCGTACTCGATCGGCATTAAGTGCATAATTATGAGTGGAGAAGTTTAATATACACGAATTTTTTTCTTAAATTGTGATGTCGAAGTTTTCAACAAATTATATTTCGAAGAAGCGACAAACGTCGATTAAACCAGTATGCTGTAGAAATAGTACGAACAATACGCTATTTTCTGGTACCGCTCAAACCCCTCGGGGCATCCGGTTTAGTTTACCATTAACTATATTAGGGAATTCAAAATTTCGGAGAATAAAGTCGAATATTATAAATATTGTTCGGGCGTGGTCAAAATAACGGGAAATATTGGTGCGACCACGCGCGGACACCACATTAAATTTCAGCTGAACCCCAATCGAATATTCGTCTAGATTTTCAATAAAGTCAATTAGGGAAATTAATTCGCCGACCTCGGCGAAAATTCCCCGAGGTCGGCGAAAATTCGCCGTAATCGGCGAGTTCGCTACAAACGGCGAATTACAATAACTACGCTGAATAATGGTTACTCAAGGTCGCTCGCATATTAATGACGGGGATTTTGAACGATTCAGCGATATGATAACTTTCGCAATTTTTGGCTGTAATATGAAATTTAAATAAATGTAAAGCGTAGAAGAGGGAATAAGTGATTATGAATACTTTAGCTGTGTTCTACTGATCTGTGCGGCCAATTAGAGCTGTAAACCATGTGTCTACGGTAACTCTGAGCAGAGTTACAGGTAAAATAATAAAATACCTCAAACTTGGGTAATTAAACCGAGTGAGTTGCACGGTTGGTGACTCACTCGGTAAAAGTTGCACCTATGCCGGGCGGAGTTTGAAAAAAGTCGAAAAAAAAATGAACTCCAGGAAAGTGTTACGAAACCAGAGTGTATCTCCAAATACACGTGCTCGATAATTATCCCCTCCGAAATCGTACTCGATCGGCATTAAGTGCATAATTATGAGTGGAGAAGTTTAATATACACGAATTTTTTTCTTAAATTGTGATGTCGAAGTTTTCAACAAATTATATTTCGAAGAAGCGACAAACGTCGATTAAACCAGTATGCTGTAGAAATAGTACGAACAATACGCTATTTTCTGGTACCGCTCAAACCCCTCGGGGCATCCGGTTTAGTTTACCATTAACTATATTAGGGAATTCAAAATTTCGGAGAATAAAGTCGAATATTATAAATATTGTTCGGGCGTGGTCAAAATAACGGGAAATATTGGTGCGACCACGCGCGGACACCACATTAAATTTCAGCTGAACCCCAATCGAATATTCGTCTAGATTTTCAATAAAGTCAATTAGGGAAATTAATTCGCCGACCTCGGCGAAAATTCCCCGAGGTCGGCGAAAATTCGCCGTAATCGGCGAGTTCGCTACAAACGGCGAATTACAATAACTACGCTGAATAATGGTTACTCAAGGTCGCTCGCATATTAATGACGGGGATTTTGAACGATTCAGCGATATGATAACTTTCGCAATTTTTGGCTGTAATATGAAATTTAAATAAATGTAAAGCGTAGAAGAGGGAATAAGTGATTATGAATACTTTAGCTGTGTTCTACTGATCTGTGCGGCCAATTAGAGCTGTAAACCATGTGTCTACGGTAACTCTGAGCAGAGTTACAGGTAAAATAATAAAATACCTCAAACTTGGGTAATTAAACCGAGTGAGTTGCACGGTTGGTGACTCACTCGGTAAAAGTTGCACCTATGCCGGGCGGAGTTTGAAAAAAGTCGAAAAAAAAATGAACTCCAGGAAAGTGTTACGAAACCAGAGTGTATCTCCAAATACACGTGCTCGATAATTATCCCCTCCGAAATCGTACTCGATCGGCATTAAGTGCATAATTATGAGTGGAGAAGTTTAATATACACGAATTTTTTTCTTAAATTGTGATGTCGAAGTTTTCAACAAATTATATTTCGAAGAAGCGACAAACGTCGATTAAACCAGTATGCTGTAGAAATAGTACGAACAATACGCTATTTTCTGGTACCGCTCAAACCCCTCGGGGCATCCGGTTTAGTTTACCATTAACTATATTAGGGAATTCAAAATTTCGGAGAATAAAGTCGAATATTATAAATATTGTTCGGGCGTGGTCAAAATAACGGGAAATATTGGTGCGACCACGCGCGGACACCACATTAAATTTCAGCTGAACCCCAATCGAATATTCGTCTAGATTTTCAATAAAGTCAATTAGGGAAATTAATTCGCCGACCTCGGCGAAAATTCCCCGAGGTCGGCGAAAATTCGCCGTAATCGGCGAGTTCGCTACAAACGGCGAATTACAATAACTACGCTGAATAATGGTTACTCAAGGTCGCTCGCATATTAATGACGGGGATTTTGAACGATTCAGCGATATGATAACTTTCGCAATTTTTGGCTGTAATATGAAATTTAAATAAATGTAAAGCGTAGAAGAGGGAATAAGTGATTATGAATACTTTAGCTGTGTTCTACTGATCTGTGCGGCCAATTAGAGCTGTAAACCATGTGTCTACGGTAACTCTGAGCAGAGTTACAGGTAAAATAATAAAATACCTCAAACTTGGGTAATTAAACCGAGTGAGTTGCACGGTTGGTGACTCACTCGGTAAAAGTTGCACCTATGCCGGGCGGAGTTTGAAAAAAGTCGAAAAAAAAATGAACTCCAGGAAAGTGTTACGAAACCAGAGTGTATCTCCAAATACACGTGCTCGATAATTATCCCCTCCGAAATCGTACTCGATCGGCATTAAGTGCATAATTATGAGTGGAGAAGTTTAATATACACGAATTTTTTTCTTAAATTGTGATGTCGAAGTTTTCAACAAATTATATTTCGAAGAAGCGACAAACGTCGATTAAACCAGTATGCTGTAGAAATAGTACGAACAATACGCTATTTTCTGGTACCGCTCAAACCCCTCGGGGCATCCGGTTTAGTTTACCATTAACTATATTAGGGAATTCAAAATTTCGGAGAATAAAGTCGAATATTATAAATATTGTTCGGGCGTGGTCAAAATAACGGGAAATATTGGTGCGACCACGCGCGGACACCACATTAAATTTCAGCTGAACCCCAATCGAATATTCGTCTAGATTTTCAATAAAGTCAATTAGGGAAATTAATTCGCCGACCTCGGCGAAAATTCCCCGAGGTCGGCGAAAATTCGCCGTAATCGGCGAGTTCGCTACAAACGGCGAATTACAATAACTACGCTGAATAATGGTTACTCAAGGTCGCTCGCATATTAATGACGGGGATTTTGAACGATTCAGCGATATGATAACTTTCGCAATTTTTGGCTGTAATATGAAATTTAAATAAATGTAAAGCGTAGAAGAGGGAATAAGTGATTATGAATACTTTAGCTGTGTTCTACTGATCTGTGCGGCCAATTAGAGCTGTAAACCATGTGTCTACGGTAACTCTGAGCAGAGTTACAGGTAAAATAATAAAATACCTCAAACTTGGGTAATTAAACCGAGTGAGTTGCACGGTTGGTGACTCACTCGGTAAAAGTTGCACCTATGCCGGGCGGAGTTTGAAAAAAGTCGAAAAAAAAATGAACTCCAGGAAAGTGTTACGAAACCAGAGTGTATCTCCAAATACACGTGCTCGATAATTATCCCCTCCGAAATCGTACTCGATCGGCATTAAGTGCATAATTATGAGTGGAGAAGTTTAATATACACGAATTTTTTTCTTAAATTGTGATGTCGAAGTTTTCAACAAATTATATTTCGAAGAAGCGACAAACGTCGATTAAACCAGTATGCTGTAGAAATAGTACGAACAATACGCTATTTTCTGGTACCGCTCAAACCCCTCGGGGCATCCGGTTTAGTTTACCATTAACTATATTAGGGAATTCAAAATTTCGGAGAATAAAGTCGAATATTATAAATATTGTTCGGGCGTGGTCAAAATAACGGGAAATATTGGTGCGACCACGCGCGGACACCACATTAAATTTCAGCTGAACCCCAATCGAATATTCGTCTAGATTTTCAATAAAGTCAATTAGGGAAATTAATTCGCCGACCTCGGCGAAAATTCCCCGAGGTCGGCGAAAATTCGCCGTAATCGGCGAGTTCGCTACAAACGGCGAATTACAATAACTACGCTGAATAATGGTTACTCAAGGTCGCTCGCATATTAATGACGGGGATTTTGAACGATTCAGCGATATGATAACTTTCGCAATTTTTGGCTGTAATATGAAATTTAAATAAATGTAAAGCGTAGAAGAGGGAATAAGTGATTATGAATACTTTAGCTGTGTTCTACTGATCTGTGCGGCCAATTAGAGCTGTAAACCATGTGTCTACGGTAACTCTGAGCAGAGTTACAGGTAAAATAATAAAATACCTCAAACTTGGGTAATTAAACCGAGTGAGTTGCACGGTTGGTGACTCACTCGGTAAAAGTTGCACCTATGCCGGGCGGAGTTTGAAAAAAGTCGAAAAAAAAATGAACTCCAGGAAAGTGTTACGAAACCAGAGTGTATCTCCAAATACACGTGCTCGATAATTATCCCCTCCGAAATCGTACTCGATCGGCATTAAGTGCATAATTATGAGTGGAGAAGTTTAATATACACGAATTTTTTTCTTAAATTGTGATGTCGAAGTTTTCAACAAATTATATTTCGAAGAAGCGACAAACGTCGATTAAACCAGTATGCTGTAGAAATAGTACGAACAATACGCTATTTTCTGGTACCGCTCAAACCCCTCGGGGCATCCGGTTTAGTTTACCATTAACTATATTAGGGAATTCAAAATTTCGGAGAATAAAGTCGAATATTATAAATATTGTTCGGGCGTGGTCAAAATAACGGGAAATATTGGTGCGACCACGCGCGGACACCACATTAAATTTCAGCTGAACCCCAATCGAATATTCGTCTAGATTTTCAATAAAGTCAATTAGGGAAATTAATTCGCCGACCTCGGCGAAAATTCCCCGAGGTCGGCGAAAATTCGCCGTAATCGGCGAGTTCGCTACAAACGGCGAATTACAATAACTACGCTGAATAATGGTTACTCAAGGTCGCTCGCATATTAATGACGGGGATTTTGAACGATTCAGCGATATGATAACTTTCGCAATTTTTGGCTGTAATATGAAATTTAAATAAATGTAAAGCGTAGAAGAGGGAATAAGTGATTATGAATACTTTAGCTGTGTTCTACTGATCTGTGCGGCCAATTAGAGCTGTAAACCATGTGTCTACGGTAACTCTGAGCAGAGTTACAGGTAAAATAATAAAATACCTCAAACTTGGGTAATTAAACCGAGTGAGTTGCACGGTTGGTGACTCACTCGGTAAAAGTTGCACCTATGCCGGGCGGAGTTTGAAAAAAGTCGAAAAAAAAATGAACTCCAGGAAAGTGTTACGAAACCAGAGTGTATCTCCAAATACACGTGCTCGATAATTATCCCCTCCGAAATCGTACTCGATCGGCATTAAGTGCATAATTATGAGTGGAGAAGTTTAATATACACGAATTTTTTTCTTAAATTGTGATGTCGAAGTTTTCAACAAATTATATTTCGAAGAAGCGACAAACGTCGATTAAACCAGTATGCTGTAGAAATAGTACGAACAATACGCTATTTTCTGGTACCGCTCAAACCCCTCGGGGCATCCGGTTTAGTTTACCATTAACTATATTAGGGAATTCAAAATTTCGGAGAATAAAGTCGAATATTATAAATATTGTTCGGGCGTGGTCAAAATAACGGGAAATATTGGTGCGACCACGCGCGGACACCACATTAAATTTCAGCTGAACCCCAATCGAATATTCGTCTAGATTTTCAATAAAGTCAATTAGGGAAATTAATTCGCCGACCTCGGCGAAAATTCCCCGAGGTCGGCGAAAATTCGCCGTAATCGGCGAGTTCGCTACAAACGGCGAATTACAATAACTACGCTGAATAATGGTTACTCAAGGTCGCTCGCATATTAATGACGGGGATTTTGAACGATTCAGCGATATGATAACTTTCGCAATTTTTGGCTGTAATATGAAATTTAAATAAATGTAAAGCGTAGAAGAGGGAATAAGTGATTATGAATACTTTAGCTGTGTTCTACTGATCTGTGCGGCCAATTAGAGCTGTAAACCATGTGTCTACGGTAACTCTGAGCAGAGTTACAGGTAAAATAATAAAATACCTCAAACTTGGGTAATTAAACCGAGTGAGTTGCACGGTTGGTGACTCACTCGGTAAAAGTTGCACCTATGCCGGGCGGAGTTTGAAAAAAGTCGAAAAAAAAATGAACTCCAGGAAAGTGTTACGAAACCAGAGTGTATCTCCAAATACACGTGCTCGATAATTATCCCCTCCGAAATCGTACTCGATCGGCATTAAGTGCATAATTATGAGTGGAGAAGTTTAATATACACGAATTTTTTTCTTAAATTGTGATGTCGAAGTTTTCAACAAATTATATTTCGAAGAAGCGACAAACGTCGATTAAACCAGTATGCTGTAGAAATAGTACGAACAATACGCTATTTTCTGGTACCGCTCAAACCCCTCGGGGCATCCGGTTTAGTTTACCATTAACTATATTAGGGAATTCAAAATTTCGGAGAATAAAGTCGAATATTATAAATATTGTTCGGGCGTGGTCAAAATAACGGGAAATATTGGTGCGACCACGCGCGGACACCACATTAAATTTCAGCTGAACCCCAATCGAATATTCGTCTAGATTTTCAATAAAGTCAATTAGGGAAATTAATTCGCCGACCTCGGCGAAAATTCCCCGAGGTCGGCGAAAATTCGCCGTAATCGGCGAGTTCGCTACAAACGGCGAATTACAATAACTACGCTGAATAATGGTTACTCAAGGTCGCTCGCATATTAATGACGGGGATTTTGAACGATTCAGCGATATGATAACTTTCGCAATTTTTGGCTGTAATATGAAATTTAAATAAATGTAAAGCGTAGAAGAGGGAATAAGTGATTATGAATACTTTAGCTGTGTTCTACTGATCTGTGCGGCCAATTAGAGCTGTAAACCATGTGTCTACGGTAACTCTGAGCAGAGTTACAGGTAAAATAATAAAATACCTCAAACTTGGGTAATTAAACCGAGTGAGTTGCACGGTTGGTGACTCACTCGGTAAAAGTTGCACCTATGCCGGGCGGAGTTTGAAAAAAGTCGAAAAAAAAATGAACTCCAGGAAAGTGTTACGAAACCAGAGTGTATCTCCAAATACACGTGCTCGATAATTATCCCCTCCGAAATCGTACTCGATCGGCATTAAGTGCATAATTATGAGTGGAGAAGTTTAATATACACGAATTTTTTTCTTAAATTGTGATGTCGAAGTTTTCAACAAATTATATTTCGAAGAAGCGACAAACGTCGATTAAACCAGTATGCTGTAGAAATAGTACGAACAATACGCTATTTTCTGGTACCGCTCAAACCCCTCGGGGCATCCGGTTTAGTTTACCATTAACTATATTAGGGAATTCAAAATTTCGGAGAATAAAGTCGAATATTATAAATATTGTTCGGGCGTGGTCAAAATAACGGGAAATATTGGTGCGACCACGCGCGGACACCACATTAAATTTCAGCTGAACCCCAATCGAATATTCGTCTAGATTTTCAATAAAGTCAATTAGGGAAATTAATTCGCCGACCTCGGCGAAAATTCCCCGAGGTCGGCGAAAATTCGCCGTAATCGGCGAGTTCGCTACAAACGGCGAATTACAATAACTACGCTGAATAATGGTTACTCAAGGTCGCTCGCATATTAATGACGGGGATTTTGAACGATTCAGCGATATGATAACTTTCGCAATTTTTGGCTGTAATATGAAATTTAAATAAATGTAAAGCGTAGAAGAGGGAATAAGTGATTATGAATACTTTAGCTGTGTTCTACTGATCTGTGCGGCCAATTAGAGCTGTAAACCATGTGTCTACGGTAACTCTGAGCAGAGTTACAGGTAAAATAATAAAATACCTCAAACTTGGGTAATTAAACCGAGTGAGTTGCACGGTTGGTGACTCACTCGGTAAAAGTTGCACCTATGCCGGGCGGAGTTTGAAAAAAGTCGAAAAAAAAATGAACTCCAGGAAAGTGTTACGAAACCAGAGTGTATCTCCAAATACACGTGCTCGATAATTATCCCCTCCGAAATCGTACTCGATCGGCATTAAGTGCATAATTATGAGTGGAGAAGTTTAATATACACGAATTTTTTTCTTAAATTGTGATGTCGAAGTTTTCAACAAATTATATTTCGAAGAAGCGACAAACGTCGATTAAACCAGTATGCTGTAGAAATAGTACGAACAATACGCTATTTTCTGGTACCGCTCAAACCCCTCGGGGCATCCGGTTTAGTTTACCATTAACTATATTAGGGAATTCAAAATTTCGGAGAATAAAGTCGAATATTATAAATATTGTTCGGGCGTGGTCAAAATAACGGGAAATATTGGTGCGACCACGCGCGGACACCACATTAAATTTCAGCTGAACCCCAATCGAATATTCGTCTAGATTTTCAATAAAGTCAATTAGGGAAATTAATTCGCCGACCTCGGCGAAAATTCCCCGAGGTCGGCGAAAATTCGCCGTAATCGGCGAGTTCGCTACAAACGGCGAATTACAATAACTACGCTGAATAATGGTTACTCAAGGTCGCTCGCATATTAATGACGGGGATTTTGAACGATTCAGCGATATGATAACTTTCGCAATTTTTGGCTGTAATATGAAATTTAAATAAATGTAAAGCGTAGAAGAGGGAATAAGTGATTATGAATACTTTAGCTGTGTTCTACTGATCTGTGCGGCCAATTAGAGCTGTAAACCATGTGTCTACGGTAACTCTGAGCAGAGTTACAGGTAAAATAATAAAATACCTCAAACTTGGGTAATTAAACCGAGTGAGTTGCACGGTTGGTGACTCACTCGGTAAAAGTTGCACCTATGCCGGGCGGAGTTTGAAAAAAGTCGAAAAAAAAATGAACTCCAGGAAAGTGTTACGAAACCAGAGTGTATCTCCAAATACACGTGCTCGATAATTATCCCCTCCGAAATCGTACTCGATCGGCATTAAGTGCATAATTATGAGTGGAGAAGTTTAATATACACGAATTTTTTTCTTAAATTGTGATGTCGAAGTTTTCAACAAATTATATTTCGAAGAAGCGACAAACGTCGATTAAACCAGTATGCTGTAGAAATAGTACGAACAATACGCTATTTTCTGGTACCGCTCAAACCCCTCGGGGCATCCGGTTTAGTTTACCATTAACTATATTAGGGAATTCAAAATTTCGGAGAATAAAGTCGAATATTATAAATATTGTTCGGGCGTGGTCAAAATAACGGGAAATATTGGTGCGACCACGCGCGGACACCACATTAAATTTCAGCTGAACCCCAATCGAATATTCGTCTAGATTTTCAATAAAGTCAATTAGGGAAATTAATTCGCCGACCTCGGCGAAAATTCCCCGAGGTCGGCGAAAATTCGCCGTAATCGGCGAGTTCGCTACAAACGGCGAATTACAATAACTACGCTGAATAATGGTTACTCAAGGTCGCTCGCATATTAATGACGGGGATTTTGAACGATTCAGCGATATGATAACTTTCGCAATTTTTGGCTGTAATATGAAATTTAAATAAATGTAAAGCGTAGAAGAGGGAATAAGTGATTATGAATACTTTAGCTGTGTTCTACTGATCTGTGCGGCCAATTAGAGCTGTAAACCATGTGTCTACGGTAACTCTGAGCAGAGTTACAGGTAAAATAATAAAATACCTCAAACTTGGGTAATTAAACCGAGTGAGTTGCACGGTTGGTGACTCACTCGGTAAAAGTTGCACCTATGCCGGGCGGAGTTTGAAAAAAGTCGAAAAAAAAATGAACTCCAGGAAAGTGTTACGAAACCAGAGTGTATCTCCAAATACACGTGCTCGATAATTATCCCCTCCGAAATCGTACTCGATCGGCATTAAGTGCATAATTATGAGTGGAGAAGTTTAATATACACGAATTTTTTTCTTAAATTGTGATGTCGAAGTTTTCAACAAATTATATTTCGAAGAAGCGACAAACGTCGATTAAACCAGTATGCTGTAGAAATAGTACGAACAATACGCTATTTTCTGGTACCGCTCAAACCCCTCGGGGCATCCGGTTTAGTTTACCATTAACTATATTAGGGAATTCAAAATTTCGGAGAATAAAGTCGAATATTATAAATATTGTTCGGGCGTGGTCAAAATAACGGGAAATATTGGTGCGACCACGCGCGGACACCACATTAAATTTCAGCTGAACCCCAATCGAATATTCGTCTAGATTTTCAATAAAGTCAATTAGGGAAATTAATTCGCCGACCTCGGCGAAAATTCCCCGAGGTCGGCGAAAATTCGCCGTAATCGGCGAGTTCGCTACAAACGGCGAATTACAATAACTACGCTGAATAATGGTTACTCAAGGTCGCTCGCATATTAATGACGGGGATTTTGAACGATTCAGCGATATGATAACTTTCGCAATTTTTGGCTGTAATATGAAATTTAAATAAATGTAAAGCGTAGAAGAGGGAATAAGTGATTATGAATACTTTAGCTGTGTTCTACTGATCTGTGCGGCCAATTAGAGCTGTAAACCATGTGTCTACGGTAACTCTGAGCAGAGTTACAGGTAAAATAATAAAATACCTCAAACTTGGGTAATTAAACCGAGTGAGTTGCACGGTTGGTGACTCACTCGGTAAAAGTTGCACCTATGCCGGGCGGAGTTTGAAAAAAGTCGAAAAAAAAATGAACTCCAGGAAAGTGTTACGAAACCAGAGTGTATCTCCAAATACACGTGCTCGATAATTATCCCCTCCGAAATCGTACTCGATCGGCATTAAGTGCATAATTATGAGTGGAGAAGTTTAATATACACGAATTTTTTTCTTAAATTGTGATGTCGAAGTTTTCAACAAATTATATTTCGAAGAAGCGACAAACGTCGATTAAACCAGTATGCTGTAGAAATAGTACGAACAATACGCTATTTTCTGGTACCGCTCAAACCCCTCGGGGCATCCGGTTTAGTTTACCATTAACTATATTAGGGAATTCAAAATTTCGGAGAATAAAGTCGAATATTATAAATATTGTTCGGGCGTGGTCAAAATAACGGGAAATATTGGTGCGACCACGCGCGGACACCACATTAAATTTCAGCTGAACCCCAATCGAATATTCGTCTAGATTTTCAATAAAGTCAATTAGGGAAATTAATTCGCCGACCTCGGCGAAAATTCCCCGAGGTCGGCGAAAATTCGCCGTAATCGGCGAGTTCGCTACAAACGGCGAATTACAATAACTACGCTGAATAATGGTTACTCAAGGTCGCTCGCATATTAATGACGGGGATTTTGAACGATTCAGCGATATGATAACTTTCGCAATTTTTGGCTGTAATATGAAATTTAAATAAATGTAAAGCGTAGAAGAGGGAATAAGTGATTATGAATACTTTAGCTGTGTTCTACTGATCTGTGCGGCCAATTAGAGCTGTAAACCATGTGTCTACGGTAACTCTGAGCAGAGTTACAGGTAAAATAATAAAATACCTCAAACTTGGGTAATTAAACCGAGTGAGTTGCACGGTTGGTGACTCACTCGGTAAAAGTTGCACCTATGCCGGGCGGAGTTTGAAAAAAGTCGAAAAAAAAATGAACTCCAGGAAAGTGTTACGAAACCAGAGTGTATCTCCAAATACACGTGCTCGATAATTATCCCCTCCGAAATCGTACTCGATCGGCATTAAGTGCATAATTATGAGTGGAGAAGTTTAATATACACGAATTTTTTTCTTAAATTGTGATGTCGAAGTTTTCAACAAATTATATTTCGAAGAAGCGACAAACGTCGATTAAACCAGTATGCTGTAGAAATAGTACGAACAATACGCTATTTTCTGGTACCGCTCAAACCCCTCGGGGCATCCGGTTTAGTTTACCATTAACTATATTAGGGAATTCAAAATTTCGGAGAATAAAGTCGAATATTATAAATATTGTTCGGGCGTGGTCAAAATAACGGGAAATATTGGTGCGACCACGCGCGGACACCACATTAAATTTCAGCTGAACCCCAATCGAATATTCGTCTAGATTTTCAATAAAGTCAATTAGGGAAATTAATTCGCCGACCTCGGCGAAAATTCCCCGAGGTCGGCGAAAATTCGCCGTAATCGGCGAGTTCGCTACAAACGGCGAATTACAATAACTACGCTGAATAATGGTTACTCAAGGTCGCTCGCATATTAATGACGGGGATTTTGAACGATTCAGCGATATGATAACTTTCGCAATTTTTGGCTGTAATATGAAATTTAAATAAATGTAAAGCGTAGAAGAGGGAATAAGTGATTATGAATACTTTAGCTGTGTTCTACTGATCTGTGCGGCCAATTAGAGCTGTAAACCATGTGTCTACGGTAACTCTGAGCAGAGTTACAGGTAAAATAATAAAATACCTCAAACTTGGGTAATTAAACCGAGTGAGTTGCACGGTTGGTGACTCACTCGGTAAAAGTTGCACCTATGCCGGGCGGAGTTTGAAAAAAGTCGAAAAAAAAATGAACTCCAGGAAAGTGTTACGAAACCAGAGTGTATCTCCAAATACACGTGCTCGATAATTATCCCCTCCGAAATCGTACTCGATCGGCATTAAGTGCATAATTATGAGTGGAGAAGTTTAATATACACGAATTTTTTTCTTAAATTGTGATGTCGAAGTTTTCAACAAATTATATTTCGAAGAAGCGACAAACGTCGATTAAACCAGTATGCTGTAGAAATAGTACGAACAATACGCTATTTTCTGGTACCGCTCAAACCCCTCGGGGCATCCGGTTTAGTTTACCATTAACTATATTAGGGAATTCAAAATTTCGGAGAATAAAGTCGAATATTATAAATATTGTTCGGGCGTGGTCAAAATAACGGGAAATATTGGTGCGACCACGCGCGGACACCACATTAAATTTCAGCTGAACCCCAATCGAATATTCGTCTAGATTTTCAATAAAGTCAATTAGGGAAATTAATTCGCCGACCTCGGCGAAAATTCCCCGAGGTCGGCGAAAATTCGCCGTAATCGGCGAGTTCGCTACAAACGGCGAATTACAATAACTACGCTGAATAATGGTTACTCAAGGTCGCTCGCATATTAATGACGGGGATTTTGAACGATTCAGCGATATGATAACTTTCGCAATTTTTGGCTGTAATATGAAATTTAAATAAATGTAAAGCGTAGAAGAGGGAATAAGTGATTATGAATACTTTAGCTGTGTTCTACTGATCTGTGCGGCCAATTAGAGCTGTAAACCATGTGTCTACGGTAACTCTGAGCAGAGTTACAGGTAAAATAATAAAATACCTCAAACTTGGGTAATTAAACCGAGTGAGTTGCACGGTTGGTGACTCACTCGGTAAAAGTTGCACCTATGCCGGGCGGAGTTTGAAAAAAGTCGAAAAAAAAATGAACTCCAGGAAAGTGTTACGAAACCAGAGTGTATCTCCAAATACACGTGCTCGATAATTATCCCCTCCGAAATCGTACTCGATCGGCATTAAGTGCATAATTATGAGTGGAGAAGTTTAATATACACGAATTTTTTTCTTAAATTGTGATGTCGAAGTTTTCAACAAATTATATTTCGAAGAAGCGACAAACGTCGATTAAACCAGTATGCTGTAGAAATAGTACGAACAATACGCTATTTTCTGGTACCGCTCAAACCCCTCGGGGCATCCGGTTTAGTTTACCATTAACTATATTAGGGAATTCAAAATTTCGGAGAATAAAGTCGAATATTATAAATATTGTTCGGGCGTGGTCAAAATAACGGGAAATATTGGTGCGACCACGCGCGGACACCACATTAAATTTCAGCTGAACCCCAATCGAATATTCGTCTAGATTTTCAATAAAGTCAATTAGGGAAATTAATTCGCCGACCTCGGCGAAAATTCCCCGAGGTCGGCGAAAATTCGCCGTAATCGGCGAGTTCGCTACAAACGGCGAATTACAATAACTACGCTGAATAATGGTTACTCAAGGTCGCTCGCATATTAATGACGGGGATTTTGAACGATTCAGCGATATGATAACTTTCGCAATTTTTGGCTGTAATATGAAATTTAAATAAATGTAAAGCGTAGAAGAGGGAATAAGTGATTATGAATACTTTAGCTGTGTTCTACTGATCTGTGCGGCCAATTAGAGCTGTAAACCATGTGTCTACGGTAACTCTGAGCAGAGTTACAGGTAAAATAATAAAATACCTCAAACTTGGGTAATTAAACCGAGTGAGTTGCACGGTTGGTGACTCACTCGGTAAAAGTTGCACCTATGCCGGGCGGAGTTTGAAAAAAGTCGAAAAAAAAATGAACTCCAGGAAAGTGTTACGAAACCAGAGTGTATCTCCAAATACACGTGCTCGATAATTATCCCCTCCGAAATCGTACTCGATCGGCATTAAGTGCATAATTATGAGTGGAGAAGTTTAATATACACGAATTTTTTTCTTAAATTGTGATGTCGAAGTTTTCAACAAATTATATTTCGAAGAAGCGACAAACGTCGATTAAACCAGTATGCTGTAGAAATAGTACGAACAATACGCTATTTTCTGGTACCGCTCAAACCCCTCGGGGCATCCGGTTTAGTTTACCATTAACTATATTAGGGAATTCAAAATTTCGGAGAATAAAGTCGAATATTATAAATATTGTTCGGGCGTGGTCAAAATAACGGGAAATATTGGTGCGACCACGCGCGGACACCACATTAAATTTCAGCTGAACCCCAATCGAATATTCGTCTAGATTTTCAATAAAGTCAATTAGGGAAATTAATTCGCCGACCTCGGCGAAAATTCCCCGAGGTCGGCGAAAATTCGCCGTAATCGGCGAGTTCGCTACAAACGGCGAATTACAATAACTACGCTGAATAATGGTTACTCAAGGTCGCTCGCATATTAATGACGGGGATTTTGAACGATTCAGCGATATGATAACTTTCGCAATTTTTGGCTGTAATATGAAATTTAAATAAATGTAAAGCGTAGAAGAGGGAATAAGTGATTATGAATACTTTAGCTGTGTTCTACTGATCTGTGCGGCCAATTAGAGCTGTAAACCATGTGTCTACGGTAACTCTGAGCAGAGTTACAGGTAAAATAATAAAATACCTCAAACTTGGGTAATTAAACCGAGTGAGTTGCACGGTTGGTGACTCACTCGGTAAAAGTTGCACCTATGCCGGGCGGAGTTTGAAAAAAGTCGAAAAAAAAATGAACTCCAGGAAAGTGTTACGAAACCAGAGTGTATCTCCAAATACACGTGCTCGATAATTATCCCCTCCGAAATCGTACTCGATCGGCATTAAGTGCATAATTATGAGTGGAGAAGTTTAATATACACGAATTTTTTTCTTAAATTGTGATGTCGAAGTTTTCAACAAATTATATTTCGAAGAAGCGACAAACGTCGATTAAACCAGTATGCTGTAGAAATAGTACGAACAATACGCTATTTTCTGGTACCGCTCAAACCCCTCGGGGCATCCGGTTTAGTTTACCATTAACTATATTAGGGAATTCAAAATTTCGGAGAATAAAGTCGAATATTATAAATATTGTTCGGGCGTGGTCAAAATAACGGGAAATATTGGTGCGACCACGCGCGGACACCACATTAAATTTCAGCTGAACCCCAATCGAATATTCGTCTAGATTTTCAATAAAGTCAATTAGGGAAATTAATTCGCCGACCTCGGCGAAAATTCCCCGAGGTCGGCGAAAATTCGCCGTAATCGGCGAGTTCGCTACAAACGGCGAATTACAATAACTACGCTGAATAATGGTTACTCAAGGTCGCTCGCATATTAATGACGGGGATTTTGAACGATTCAGCGATATGATAACTTTCGCAATTTTTGGCTGTAATATGAAATTTAAATAAATGTAAAGCGTAGAAGAGGGAATAAGTGATTATGAATACTTTAGCTGTGTTCTACTGATCTGTGCGGCCAATTAGAGCTGTAAACCATGTGTCTACGGTAACTCTGAGCAGAGTTACAGGTAAAATAATAAAATACCTCAAACTTGGGTAATTAAACCGAGTGAGTTGCACGGTTGGTGACTCACTCGGTAAAAGTTGCACCTATGCCGGGCGGAGTTTGAAAAAAGTCGAAAAAAAAATGAACTCCAGGAAAGTGTTACGAAACCAGAGTGTATCTCCAAATACACGTGCTCGATAATTATCCCCTCCGAAATCGTACTCGATCGGCATTAAGTGCATAATTATGAGTGGAGAAGTTTAATATACACGAATTTTTTTCTTAAATTGTGATGTCGAAGTTTTCAACAAATTATATTTCGAAGAAGCGACAAACGTCGATTAAACCAGTATGCTGTAGAAATAGTACGAACAATACGCTATTTTCTGGTACCGCTCAAACCCCTCGGGGCATCCGGTTTAGTTTACCATTAACTATATTAGGGAATTCAAAATTTCGGAGAATAAAGTCGAATATTATAAATATTGTTCGGGCGTGGTCAAAATAACGGGAAATATTGGTGCGACCACGCGCGGACACCACATTAAATTTCAGCTGAACCCCAATCGAATATTCGTCTAGATTTTCAATAAAGTCAATTAGGGAAATTAATTCGCCGACCTCGGCGAAAATTCCCCGAGGTCGGCGAAAATTCGCCGTAATCGGCGAGTTCGCTACAAACGGCGAATTACAATAACTACGCTGAATAATGGTTACTCAAGGTCGCTCGCATATTAATGACGGGGATTTTGAACGATTCAGCGATATGATAACTTTCGCAATTTTTGGCTGTAATATGAAATTTAAATAAATGTAAAGCGTAGAAGAGGGAATAAGTGATTATGAATACTTTAGCTGTGTTCTACTGATCTGTGCGGCCAATTAGAGCTGTAAACCATGTGTCTACGGTAACTCTGAGCAGAGTTACAGGTAAAATAATAAAATACCTCAAACTTGGGTAATTAAACCGAGTGAGTTGCACGGTTGGTGACTCACTCGGTAAAAGTTGCACCTATGCCGGGCGGAGTTTGAAAAAAGTCGAAAAAAAAATGAACTCCAGGAAAGTGTTACGAAACCAGAGTGTATCTCCAAATACACGTGCTCGATAATTATCCCCTCCGAAATCGTACTCGATCGGCATTAAGTGCATAATTATGAGTGGAGAAGTTTAATATACACGAATTTTTTTCTTAAATTGTGATGTCGAAGTTTTCAACAAATTATATTTCGAAGAAGCGACAAACGTCGATTAAACCAGTATGCTGTAGAAATAGTACGAACAATACGCTATTTTCTGGTACCGCTCAAACCCCTCGGGGCATCCGGTTTAGTTTACCATTAACTATATTAGGGAATTCAAAATTTCGGAGAATAAAGTCGAATATTATAAATATTGTTCGGGCGTGGTCAAAATAACGGGAAATATTGGTGCGACCACGCGCGGACACCACATTAAATTTCAGCTGAACCCCAATCGAATATTCGTCTAGATTTTCAATAAAGTCAATTAGGGAAATTAATTCGCCGACCTCGGCGAAAATTCCCCGAGGTCGGCGAAAATTCGCCGTAATCGGCGAGTTCGCTACAAACGGCGAATTACAATAACTACGCTGAATAATGGTTACTCAAGGTCGCTCGCATATTAATGACGGGGATTTTGAACGATTCAGCGATATGATAACTTTCGCAATTTTTGGCTGTAATATGAAATTTAAATAAATGTAAAGCGTAGAAGAGGGAATAAGTGATTATGAATACTTTAGCTGTGTTCTACTGATCTGTGCGGCCAATTAGAGCTGTAAACCATGTGTCTACGGTAACTCTGAGCAGAGTTACAGGTAAAATAATAAAATACCTCAAACTTGGGTAATTAAACCGAGTGAGTTGCACGGTTGGTGACTCACTCGGTAAAAGTTGCACCTATGCCGGGCGGAGTTTGAAAAAAGTCGAAAAAAAAATGAACTCCAGGAAAGTGTTACGAAACCAGAGTGTATCTCCAAATACACGTGCTCGATAATTATCCCCTCCGAAATCGTACTCGATCGGCATTAAGTGCATAATTATGAGTGGAGAAGTTTAATATACACGAATTTTTTCTTAAATTGTGATGTCGAAGTTTTCAACAAATTATATTTCGAAGAAGCGACAAACGTCGATTAAACCAGTATGCTGTAGAAATAGTACGAACAATACGCTATTTTCTGGTACCGCTCAAACCCCTCGGGGCATCCGGTTTAGTTTACCATTAACTATATTAGGGAATTCAAAATTTCGGAGAATAAAGTCGAATATTATAAATATTGTTCGGGCGTGGTCAAAATAACGGGAAATATTGGTGCGACCACGCGCGGACACCACATTAAATTTCAGCTGAACCCCAATCGAATATTCGTCTAGATTTTCAATAAAGTCAATTAGGGAAATTAATTCGCCGACCTCGGCGAAAATTCCCCGAGGTCGGCGAAAATTCGCCGTAATCGGCGAGTTCGCTACAAACGGCGAATTACAATAACTACGCTGAATAATGGTTACTCAAGGTCGCTCGCATATTAATGACGGGGATTTTGAACGATTCAGCGATATGATAACTTTCGCAATTTTTGGCTGTAATATGAAATTTAAATAAATGTAAAGCGTAGAAGAGGGAATAAGTGATTATGAATACTTTAGCTGTGTTCTACTGATCTGTGCGGCCAATTAGAGCTGTAAACCATGTGTCTACGGTAACTCTGAGCAGAGTTACAGGTAAAATAATAAAATACCTCAAACTTGGGTAATTAAACCGAGTGAGTTGCACGGTTGGTGACTCACTCGGTAAAAGTTGCACCTATGCCGGGCGGAGTTTGAAAAAAGTCGAAAAAAAAATGAACTCCAGGAAAGTGTTACGAAACCAGAGTGTATCTCCAAATACACGTGCTCGATAATTATCCCCTCCGAAATCGTACTCGATCGGCATTAAGTGCATAATTATGAGTGGAGAAGTTTAATATACACGAATTTTTTTCTTAAATTGTGATGTCGAAGTTTTCAACAAATTATATTTCGAAGAAGCGACAAACGTCGATTAAACCAGTATGCTGTAGAAATAGTACGAACAATACGCTATTTTCTGGTACCGCTCAAACCCCTCGGGGCATCCGGTTTAGTTTACCATTAACTATATTAGGGAATTCAAAATTTCGGAGAATAAAGTCGAATATTATAAATATTGTTCGGGCGTGGTCAAAATAACGGGAAATATTGGTGCGACCACGCGCGGACACCACATTAAATTTCAGCTGAACCCCAATCGAATATTCGTCTAGATTTTCAATAAAGTCAATTAGGGAAATTAATTCGCCGACCTCGGCGAAAATTCCCCGAGGTCGGCGAAAATTCGCCGTAATCGGCGAGTTCGCTACAAACGGCGAATTACAATAACTACGCTGAATAATGGTTACTCAAGGTCGCTCGCATATTAATGACGGGGATTTTGAACGATTCAGCGATATGATAACTTTCGCAATTTTTGGCTGTAATATGAAATTTAAATAAATGTAAAGCGTAGAAGAGGGAATAAGTGATTATGAATACTTTAGCTGTGTTCTACTGATCTGTGCGGCCAATTAGAGCTGTAAACCATGTGTCTACGGTAACTCTGAGCAGAGTTACAGGTAAAATAATAAAATACCTCAAACTTGGGTAATTAAACCGAGTGAGTTGCACGGTTGGTGACTCACTCGGTAAAAGTTGCACCTATGCCGGGCGGAGTTTGAAAAAAGTCGAAAAAAAAATGAACTCCAGGAAAGTGTTACGAAACCAGAGTGTATCTCCAAATACACGTGCTCGATAATTATCCCCTCCGAAATCGTACTCGATCGGCATTAAGTGCATAATTATGAGTGGAGAAGTTTAATATACACGAATTTTTTCTTAAATTGTGATGTCGAAGTTTTCAACAAATTATATTTCGAAGAAGCGACAAACGTCGATTAAACCAGTATGCTGTAGAAATAGTACGAACAATACGCTATTTTCTGGTACCGCTCAAACCCCTCGGGGCATCCGGTTTAGTTTACCATTAACTATATTAGGGAATTCAAAATTTCGGAGAATAAAGTCGAATATTATAAATATTGTTCGGGCGTGGTCAAAATAACGGGAAATATTGGTGCGACCACGCGCGGACACCACATTAAATTTCAGCTGAACCCCAATCGAATATTCGTCTAGATTTTCAATAAAGTCAATTAGGGAAATTAATTCGCCGACCTCGGCGAAAATTCCCCGAGGTCGGCGAAAATTCGCCGTAATCGGCGAGTTCGCTACAAACGGCGAATTACAATAACTACGCTGAATAATGGTTACTCAAGGTCGCTCGCATATTAATGACGGGGATTTTGAACGATTCAGCGATATGATAACTTTCGCAATTTTTGGCTGTAATATGAAATTTAAATAAATGTAAAGCGTAGAAGAGGGAATAAGTGATTATGAATACTTTAGCTGTGTTCTACTGATCTGTGCGGCCAATTAGAGCTGTAAACCATGTGTCTACGGTAACTCTGAGCAGAGTTACAGGTAAAATAATAAAATACCTCAAACTTGGGTAATTAAACCGAGTGAGTTGCACGGTTGGTGACTCACTCGGTAAAAGTTGCACCTATGCCGGGCGGAGTTTGAAAAAAGTCGAAAAAAAAATGAACTCCAGGAAAGTGTTACGAAACCAGAGTGTATCTCCAAATACACGTGCTCGATAATTATCCCCTCCGAAATCGTACTCGATCGGCATTAAGTGCATAATTATGAGTGGAGAAGTTTAATATACACGAATTTTTTTCTTAAATTGTGATGTCGAAGTTTTCAACAAATTATATTTCGAAGAAGCGACAAACGTCGATTAAACCAGTATGCTGTAGAAATAGTACGAACAATACGCTATTTTCTGGTACCGCTCAAACCCCTCGGGGCATCCGGTTTAGTTTACCATTAACTATATTAGGGAATTCAAAATTTCGGAGAATAAAGTCGAATATTATAAATATTGTTCGGGCGTGGTCAAAATAACGGGAAATATTGGTGCGACCACGCGCGGACACCACATTAAATTTCAGCTGAACCCCAATCGAATATTCGTCTAGATTTTCAATAAAGTCAATTAGGGAAATTAATTCGCCGACCTCGGCGAAAATTCCCCGAGGTCGGCGAAAATTCGCCGTAATCGGCGAGTTCGCTACAAACGGCGAATTACAATAACTACGCTGAATAATGGTTACTCAAGGTCGCTCGCATATTAATGACGGGGATTTTGAACGATTCAGCGATATGATAACTTTCGCAATTTTTGGCTGTAATATGAAATTTAAATAAATGTAAAGCGTAGAAGAGGGAATAAGTGATTATGAATACTTTAGCTGTGTTCTACTGATCTGTGCGGCCAATTAGAGCTGTAAACCATGTGTCTACGGTAACTCTGAGCAGAGTTACAGGTAAAATAATAAAATACCTCAAACTTGGGTAATTAAACCGAGTGAGTTGCACGGTTGGTGACTCACTCGGTAAAAGTTGCACCTATGCCGGGCGGAGTTTGAAAAAAGTCGAAAAAAAAATGAACTCCAGGAAAGTGTTACGAAACCAGAGTGTATCTCCAAATACACGTGCTCGATAATTATCCCCTCCGAAATCGTACTCGATCGGCATTAAGTGCATAATTATGAGTGGAGAAGTTTAATATACACGAATTTTTTTCTTAAATTGTGATGTCGAAGTTTTCAACAAATTATATTTCGAAGAAGCGACAAACGTCGATTAAACCAGTATGCTGTAGAAATAGTACGAACAATACGCTATTTTCTGGTACCGCTCAAACCCCTCGGGGCATCCGGTTTAGTTTACCATTAACTATATTAGGGAATTCAAAATTTCGGAGAATAAAGTCGAATATTATAAATATTGTTCGGGCGTGGTCAAAATAACGGGAAATATTGGTGCGACCACGCGCGGACACCACATTAAATTTCAGCTGAACCCCAATCGAATATTCGTCTAGATTTTCAATAAAGTCAATTAGGGAAATTAATTCGCCGACCTCGGCGAAAATTCCCCGAGGTCGGCGAAAATTCGCCGTAATCGGCGAGTTCGCTACAAACGGCGAATTACAATAACTACGCTGAATAATGGTTACTCAAGGTCGCTCGCATATTAATGACGGGGATTTTGAACGATTCAGCGATATGATAACTTTCGCAATTTTTGGCTGTAATATGAAATTTAAATAAATGTAAAGCGTAGAAGAGGGAATAAGTGATTATGAATACTTTAGCTGTGTTCTACTGATCTGTGCGGCCAATTAGAGCTGTAAACCATGTGTCTACGGTAACTCTGAGCAGAGTTACAGGTAAAATAATAAAATACCTCAAACTTGGGTAATTAAACCGAGTGAGTTGCACGGTTGGTGACTCACTCGGTAAAAGTTGCACCTATGCCGGGCGGAGTTTGAAAAAAGTCGAAAAAAAAATGAACTCCAGGAAAGTGTTACGAAACCAGAGTGTATCTCCAAATACACGTGCTCGATAATTATCCCCTCCGAAATCGTACTCGATCGGCATTAAGTGCATAATTATGAGTGGAGAAGTTTAATATACACGAATTTTTTCTTAAATTGTGATGTCGAAGTTTTCAACAAATTATATTTCGAAGAAGCGACAAACGTCGATTAAACCAGTATGCTGTAGAAATAGTACGAACAATACGCTATTTTCTGGTACCGCTCAAACCCCTCGGGGCATCCGGTTTAGTTTACCATTAACTATATTAGGGAATTCAAAATTTCGGAGAATAAAGTCGAATATTATAAATATTGTTCGGGCGTGGTCAAAATAACGGGAAATATTGGTGCGACCACGCGCGGACACCACATTAAATTTCAGCTGAACCCCAATCGAATATTCGTCTAGATTTTCAATAAAGTCAATTAGGGAAATTAATTCGCCGACCTCGGCGAAAATTCCCCGAGGTCGGCGAAAATTCGCCGTAATCGGCGAGTTCGCTACAAACGGCGAATTACAATAACTACGCTGAATAATGGTTACTCAAGGTCGCTCGCATATTAATGACGGGGATTTTGAACGATTCAGCGATATGATAACTTTCGCAATTTTTGGCTGTAATATGAAATTTAAATAAATGTAAAGCGTAGAAGAGGGAATAAGTGATTATGAATACTTTAGCTGTGTTCTACTGATCTGTGCGGCCAATTAGAGCTGTAAACCATGTGTCTACGGTAACTCTGAGCAGAGTTACAGGTAAAATAATAAAATACCTCAAACTTGGGTAATTAAACCGAGTGAGTTGCACGGTTGGTGACTCACTCGGTAAAAGTTGCACCTATGCCGGGCGGAGTTTGAAAAAAGTCGAAAAAAAAATGAACTCCAGGAAAGTGTTACGAAACCAGAGTGTATCTCCAAATACACGTGCTCGATAATTATCCCCTCCGAAATCGTACTCGATCGGCATTAAGTGCATAATTATGAGTGGAGAAGTTTAATATACACGAATTTTTTTCTTAAATTGTGATGTCGAAGTTTTCAACAAATTATATTTCGAAGAAGCGACAAACGTCGATTAAACCAGTATGCTGTAGAAATAGTACGAACAATACGCTATTTTCTGGTACCGCTCAAACCCCTCGGGGCATCCGGTTTAGTTTACCATTAACTATATTAGGGAATTCAAAATTTCGGAGAATAAAGTCGAATATTATAAATATTGTTCGGGCGTGGTCAAAATAACGGGAAATATTGGTGCGACCACGCGCGGACACCACATTAAATTTCAGCTGAACCCCAATCGAATATTCGTCTAGATTTTCAATAAAGTCAATTAGGGAAATTAATTCGCCGACCTCGGCGAAAATTCCCCGAGGTCGGCGAAAATTCGCCGTAATCGGCGAGTTCGCTACAAACGGCGAATTACAATAACTACGCTGAATAATGGTTACTCAAGGTCGCTCGCATATTAATGACGGGGATTTTGAACGATTCAGCGATATGATAACTTTCGCAATTTTTGGCTGTAATATGAAATTTAAATAAATGTAAAGCGTAGAAGAGGGAATAAGTGATTATGAATACTTTAGCTGTGTTCTACTGATCTGTGCGGCCAATTAGAGCTGTAAACCATGTGTCTACGGTAACTCTGAGCAGAGTTACAGGTAAAATAATAAAATACCTCAAACTTGGGTAATTAAACCGAGTGAGTTGCACGGTTGGTGACTCACTCGGTAAAAGTTGCACCTATGCCGGGCGGAGTTTGAAAAAAGTCGAAAAAAAAATGAACTCCAGGAAAGTGTTACGAAACCAGAGTGTATCTCCAAATACACGTGCTCGATAATTATCCCCTCCGAAATCGTACTCGATCGGCATTAAGTGCATAATTATGAGTGGAGAAGTTTAATATACACGAATTTTTTTCTTAAATTGTGATGTCGAAGTTTTCAACAAATTATATTTCGAAGAAGCGACAAACGTCGATTAAACCAGTATGCTGTAGAAATAGTACGAACAATACGCTATTTTCTGGTACCGCTCAAACCCCTCGGGGCATCCGGTTTAGTTTACCATTAACTATATTAGGGAATTCAAAATTTCGGAGAATAAAGTCGAATATTATAAATATTGTTCGGGCGTGGTCAAAATAACGGGAAATATTGGTGCGACCACGCGCGGACACCACATTAAATTTCAGCTGAACCCCAATCGAATATTCGTCTAGATTTTCAATAAAGTCAATTAGGGAAATTAATTCGCCGACCTCGGCGAAAATTCCCCGAGGTCGGCGAAAATTCGCCGTAATCGGCGAGTTCGCTACAAACGGCGAATTACAATAACTACGCTGAATAATGGTTACTCAAGGTCGCTCGCATATTAATGACGGGGATTTTGAACGATTCAGCGATATGATAACTTTCGCAATTTTTGGCTGTAATATGAAATTTAAATAAATGTAAAGCGTAGAAGAGGGAATAAGTGATTATGAATACTTTAGCTGTGTTCTACTGATCTGTGCGGCCAATTAGAGCTGTAAACCATGTGTCTACGGTAACTCTGAGCAGAGTTACAGGTAAAATAATAAAATACCTCAAACTTGGGTAATTAAACCGAGTGAGTTGCACGGTTGGTGACTCACTCGGTAAAAGTTGCACCTATGCCGGGCGGAGTTTGAAAAAAGTCGAAAAAAAAATGAACTCCAGGAAAGTGTTACGAAACCAGAGTGTATCTCCAAATACACGTGCTCGATAATTATCCCCTCCGAAATCGTACTCGATCGGCATTAAGTGCATAATTATGAGTGGAGAAGTTTAATATACACGAATTTTTTTCTTAAATTGTGATGTCGAAGTTTTCAACAAATTATATTTCGAAGAAGCGACAAACGTCGATTAAACCAGTATGCTGTAGAAATAGTACGAACAATACGCTATTTTCTGGTACCGCTCAAACCCCTCGGGGCATCCGGTTTAGTTTACCATTAACTATATTAGGGAATTCAAAATTTCGGAGAATAAAGTCGAATATTATAAATATTGTTCGGGCGTGGTCAAAATAACGGGAAATATTGGTGCGACCACGCGCGGACACCACATTAAATTTCAGCTGAACCCCAATCGAATATTCGTCTAGATTTTCAATAAAGTCAATTAGGGAAATTAATTCGCCGACCTCGGCGAAAATTCCCCGAGGTCGGCGAAAATTCGCCGTAATCGGCGAGTTCGCTACAAACGGCGAATTACAATAACTACGCTGAATAATGGTTACTCAAGGTCGCTCGCATATTAATGACGGGGATTTTGAACGATTCAGCGATATGATAACTTTCGCAATTTTTGGCTGTAATATGAAATTTAAATAAATGTAAAGCGTAGAAGAGGGAATAAGTGATTATGAATACTTTAGCTGTGTTCTACTGATCTGTGCGGCCAATTAGAGCTGTAAACCATGTGTCTACGGTAACTCTGAGCAGAGTTACAGGTAAAATAATAAAATACCTCAAACTTGGGTAATTAAACCGAGTGAGTTGCACGGTTGGTGACTCACTCGGTAAAAGTTGCACCTATGCCGGGCGGAGTTTGAAAAAAGTCGAAAAAAAAATGAACTCCAGGAAAGTGTTACGAAACCAGAGTGTATCTCCAAATACACGTGCTCGATAATTATCCCCTCCGAAATCGTACTCGATCGGCATTAAGTGCATAATTATGAGTGGAGAAGTTTAATATACACGAATTTTTTTCTTAAATTGTGATGTCGAAGTTTTCAACAAATTATATTTCGAAGAAGCGACAAACGTCGATTAAACCAGTATGCTGTAGAAATAGTACGAACAATACGCTATTTTCTGGTACCGCTCAAACCCCTCGGGGCATCCGGTTTAGTTTACCATTAACTATATTAGGGAATTCAAAATTTCGGAGAATAAAGTCGAATATTATAAATATTGTTCGGGCGTGGTCAAAATAACGGGAAATATTGGTGCGACCACGCGCGGACACCACATTAAATTTCAGCTGAACCCCAATCGAATATTCGTCTAGATTTTCAATAAAGTCAATTAGGGAAATTAATTCGCCGACCTCGGCGAAAATTCCCCGAGGTCGGCGAAAATTCGCCGTAATCGGCGAGTTCGCTACAAACGGCGAATTACAATAACTACGCTGAATAATGGTTACTCAAGGTCGCTCGCATATTAATGACGGGGATTTTGAACGATTCAGCGATATGATAACTTTCGCAATTTTTGGCTGTAATATGAAATTTAAATAAATGTAAAGCGTAGAAGAGGGAATAAGTGATTATGAATACTTTAGCTGTGTTCTACTGATCTGTGCGGCCAATTAGAGCTGTAAACCATGTGTCTACGGTAACTCTGAGCAGAGTTACAGGTAAAATAATAAAATACCTCAAACTTGGGTAATTAAACCGAGTGAGTTGCACGGTTGGTGACTCACTCGGTAAAAGTTGCACCTATGCCGGGCGGAGTTTGAAAAAAGTCGAAAAAAAAATGAACTCCAGGAAAGTGTTACGAAACCAGAGTGTATCTCCAAATACACGTGCTCGATAATTATCCCCTCCGAAATCGTACTCGATCGGCATTAAGTGCATAATTATGAGTGGAGAAGTTTAATATACACGAATTTTTTTCTTAAATTGTGATGTCGAAGTTTTCAACAAATTATATTTCGAAGAAGCGACAAACGTCGATTAAACCAGTATGCTGTAGAAATAGTACGAACAATACGCTATTTTCTGGTACCGCTCAAACCCCTCGGGGCATCCGGTTTAGTTTACCATTAACTATATTAGGGAATTCAAAATTTCGGAGAATAAAGTCGAATATTATAAATATTGTTCGGGCGTGGTCAAAATAACGGGAAATATTGGTGCGACCACGCGCGGACACCACATTAAATTTCAGCTGAACCCCAATCGAATATTCGTCTAGATTTTCAATAAAGTCAATTAGGGAAATTAATTCGCCGACCTCGGCGAAAATTCCCCGAGGTCGGCGAAAATTCGCCGTAATCGGCGAGTTCGCTACAAACGGCGAATTACAATAACTACGCTGAATAATGGTTACTCAAGGTCGCTCGCATATTAATGACGGGGATTTTGAACGATTCAGCGATATGATAACTTTCGCAATTTTTGGCTGTAATATGAAATTTAAATAAATGTAAAGCGTAGAAGAGGGAATAAGTGATTATGAATACTTTAGCTGTGTTCTACTGATCTGTGCGGCCAATTAGAGCTGTAAACCATGTGTCTACGGTAACTCTGAGCAGAGTTACAGGTAAAATAATAAAATACCTCAAACTTGGGTAATTAAACCGAGTGAGTTGCACGGTTGGTGACTCACTCGGTAAAAGTTGCACCTATGCCGGGCGGAGTTTGAAAAAAGTCGAAAAAAAAATGAACTCCAGGAAAGTGTTACGAAACCAGAGTGTATCTCCAAATACACGTGCTCGATAATTATCCCCTCCGAAATCGTACTCGATCGGCATTAAGTGCATAATTATGAGTGGAGAAGTTTAATATACACGAATTTTTTTCTTAAATTGTGATGTCGAAGTTTTCAACAAATTATATTTCGAAGAAGCGACAAACGTCGATTAAACCAGTATGCTGTAGAAATAGTACGAACAATACGCTATTTTCTGGTACCGCTCAAACCCCTCGGGGCATCCGGTTTAGTTTACCATTAACTATATTAGGGAATTCAAAATTTCGGAGAATAAAGTCGAATATTATAAATATTGTTCGGGCGTGGTCAAAATAACGGGAAATATTGGTGCGACCACGCGCGGACACCACATTAAATTTCAGCTGAACCCCAATCGAATATTCGTCTAGATTTTCAATAAAGTCAATTAGGGAAATTAATTCGCCGACCTCGGCGAAAATTCCCCGAGGTCGGCGAAAATTCGCCGTAATCGGCGAGTTCGCTACAAACGGCGAATTACAATAACTACGCTGAATAATGGTTACTCAAGGTCGCTCGCATATTAATGACGGGGATTTTGAACGATTCAGCGATATGATAACTTTCGCAATTTTTGGCTGTAATATGAAATTTAAATAAATGTAAAGCGTAGAAGAGGGAATAAGTGATTATGAATACTTTAGCTGTGTTCTACTGATCTGTGCGGCCAATTAGAGCTGTAAACCATGTGTCTACGGTAACTCTGAGCAGAGTTACAGGTAAAATAATAAAATACCTCAAACTTGGGTAATTAAACCGAGTGAGTTGCACGGTTGGTGACTCACTCGGTAAAAGTTGCACCTATGCCGGGCGGAGTTTGAAAAAAGTCGAAAAAAAAATGAACTCCAGGAAAGTGTTACGAAACCAGAGTGTATCTCCAAATACACGTGCTCGATAATTATCCCCTCCGAAATCGTACTCGATCGGCATTAAGTGCATAATTATGAGTGGAGAAGTTTAATATACACGAATTTTTTTCTTAAATTGTGATGTCGAAGTTTTCAACAAATTATATTTCGAAGAAGCGACAAACGTCGATTAAACCAGTATGCTGTAGAAATAGTACGAACAATACGCTATTTTCTGGTACCGCTCAAACCCCTCGGGGCATCCGGTTTAGTTTACCATTAACTATATTAGGGAATTCAAAATTTCGGAGAATAAAGTCGAATATTATAAATATTGTTCGGGCGTGGTCAAAATAACGGGAAATATTGGTGCGACCACGCGCGGACACCACATTAAATTTCAGCTGAACCCCAATCGAATATTCGTCTAGATTTTCAATAAAGTCAATTAGGGAAATTAATTCGCCGACCTCGGCGAAAATTCCCCGAGGTCGGCGAAAATTCGCCGTAATCGGCGAGTTCGCTACAAACGGCGAATTACAATAACTACGCTGAATAATGGTTACTCAAGGTCGCTCGCATATTAATGACGGGGATTTTGAACGATTCAGCGATATGATAACTTTCGCAATTTTTGGCTGTAATATGAAATTTAAATAAATGTAAAGCGTAGAAGAGGGAATAAGTGATTATGAATACTTTAGCTGTGTTCTACTGATCTGTGCGGCCAATTAGAGCTGTAAACCATGTGTCTACGGTAACTCTGAGCAGAGTTACAGGTAAAATAATAAAATACCTCAAACTTGGGTAATTAAACCGAGTGAGTTGCACGGTTGGTGACTCACTCGGTAAAAGTTGCACCTATGCCGGGCGGAGTTTGAAAAAAGTCGAAAAAAAAATGAACTCCAGGAAAGTGTTACGAAACCAGAGTGTATCTCCAAATACACGTGCTCGATAATTATCCCCTCCGAAATCGTACTCGATCGGCATTAAGTGCATAATTATGAGTGGAGAAGTTTAATATACACGAATTTTTTTCTTAAATTGTGATGTCGAAGTTTTCAACAAATTATATTTCGAAGAAGCGACAAACGTCGATTAAACCAGTATGCTGTAGAAATAGTACGAACAATACGCTATTTTCTGGTACCGCTCAAACCCCTCGGGGCATCCGGTTTAGTTTACCATTAACTATATTAGGGAATTCAAAATTCGGAGAATAAAGTCGAATATTATAAATATTGTTCGGGCGTGGTCAAAATAACGGGAAATATTGGTGCGACCACGCGCGGACACCACATTAAATTTCAGCTGAACCCCAATCGAATATTCGTCTAGATTTTCAATAAAGTCAATTAGGGAAATTAATTCGCCGACCTCGGCGAAAATTCCCCGAGGTCGGCGAAAATTCGCCGTAATCGGCGAGTTCGCTACAAACGGCGAATTACAATAACTACGCTGAATAATGGTTACTCAAGGTCGCTCGCATATTAATGACGGGGATTTTGAACGATTCAGCGATATGATAACTTTCGCAATTTTTGGCTGTAATATGAAATTTAAATAAATGTAAAGCGTAGAAGAGGGAATAAGTGATTATGAATACTTTAGCTGTGTTCTACTGATCTGTGCGGCCAATTAGAGCTGTAAACCATGTGTCTACGGTAACTCTGAGCAGAGTTACAGGTAAAATAATAAAATACCTCAAACTTGGGTAATTAAACCGAGTGAGTTGCACGGTTGGTGACTCACTCGGTAAAAGTTGCACCTATGCCGGGCGGAGTTTGAAAAAAGTCGAAAAAAAAATGAACTCCAGGAAAGTGTTACGAAACCAGAGTGTATCTCCAAATACACGTGCTCGATAATTATCCCCTCCGAAATCGTACTCGATCGGCATTAAGTGCATAATTATGAGTGGAGAAGTTTAATATACACGAATTTTTTTCTTAAATTGTGATGTCGAAGTTTTCAACAAATTATATTTCGAAGAAGCGACAAACGTCGATTAAACCAGTATGCTGTAGAAATAGTACGAACAATACGCTATTTTCTGGTACCGCTCAAACCCCTCGGGGCATCCGGTTTAGTTTACCATTAACTATATTAGGGAATTCAAAATTTCGGAGAATAAAGTCGAATATTATAAATATTGTTCGGGCGTGGTCAAAATAACGGGAAATATTGGTGCGACCACGCGCGGACACCACATTAAATTTCAGCTGAACCCCAATCGAATATTCGTCTAGATTTTCAATAAAGTCAATTAGGGAAATTAATTCGCCGACCTCGGCGAAAATTCCCCGAGGTCGGCGAAAATTCGCCGTAATCGGCGAGTTCGCTACAAACGGCGAATTACAATAACTACGCTGAATAATGGTTACTCAAGGTCGCTCGCATATTAATGACGGGGATTTTGAACGATTCAGCGATATGATAACTTTCGCAATTTTTGGCTGTAATATGAAATTTAAATAAATGTAAAGCGTAGAAGAGGGAATAAGTGATTATGAATACTTTAGCTGTGTTCTACTGATCTGTGCGGCCAATTAGAGCTGTAAACCATGTGTCTACGGTAACTCTGAGCAGAGTTACAGGTAAAATAATAAAATACCTCAAACTTGGGTAATTAAACCGAGTGAGTTGCACGGTTGGTGACTCACTCGGTAAAAGTTGCACCTATGCCGGGCGGAGTTTGAAAAAAGTCGAAAAAAAAATGAACTCCAGGAAAGTGTTACGAAACCAGAGTGTATCTCCAAATACACGTGCTCGATAATTATCCCCTCCGAAATCGTACTCGATCGGCATTAAGTGCATAATTATGAGTGGAGAAGTTTAATATACACGAATTTTTTTCTTAAATTGTGATGTCGAAGTTTTCAACAAATTATATTTCGAAGAAGCGACAAACGTCGATTAAACCAGTATGCTGTAGAAATAGTACGAACAATACGCTATTTTCTGGTACCGCTCAAACCCCTCGGGGCATCCGGTTTAGTTTACCATTAACTATATTAGGGAATTCAAATTTCGGAGAATAAAGTCGAATATTATAAATATTGTTCGGGCGTGGTCAAAATAACGGGAAATATTGGTGCGACCACGCGCGGACACCACATTAAATTTCAGCTGAACCCCAATCGAATATTCGTCTAGATTTTCAATAAAGTCAATTAGGGAAATTAATTCGCCGACCTCGGCGAAAATTCCCCGAGGTCGGCGAAAATTCGCCGTAATCGGCGAGTTCGCTACAAACGGCGAATTACAATAACTACGCTGAATAATGGTTACTCAAGGTCGCTCGCATATTAATGACGGGGATTTTGAACGATTCAGCGATATGATAACTTTCGCAATTTTTGGCTGTAATATGAAATTTAAATAAATGTAAAGCGTAGAAGAGGGAATAAGTGATTATGAATACTTTAGCTGTGTTCTACTGATCTGTGCGGCCAATTAGAGCTGTAAACCATGTGTCTACGGTAACTCTGAGCAGAGTTACAGGTAAAATAATAAAATACCTCAAACTTGGGTAATTAAACCGAGTGAGTTGCACGGTTGGTGACTCACTCGGTAAAAGTTGCACCTATGCCGGGCGGAGTTTGAAAAAAGTCGAAAAAAAAATGAACTCCAGGAAAGTGTTACGAAACCAGAGTGTATCTCCAAATACACGTGCTCGATAATTATCCCCTCCGAAATCGTACTCGATCGGCATTAAGTGCATAATTATGAGTGGAGAAGTTTAATATACACGAATTTTTTTCTTAAATTGTGATGTCGAAGTTTTCAACAAATTATATTTCGAAGAAGCGACAAACGTCGATTAAACCAGTATGCTGTAGAAATAGTACGAACAATACGCTATTTTCTGGTACCGCTCAAACCCCTCGGGGCATCCGGTTTAGTTTACCATTAACTATATTAGGGAATTCAAAATTTCGGAGAATAAAGTCGAATATTATAAATATTGTTCGGGCGTGGTCAAAATAACGGGAAATATTGGTGCGACCACGCGCGGACACCACATTAAATTTCAGCTGAACCCCAATCGAATATTCGTCTAGATTTTCAATAAAGTCAATTAGGGAAATTAATTCGCCGACCTCGGCGAAAATTCCCCGAGGTCGGCGAAAATTCGCCGTAATCGGCGAGTTCGCTACAAACGGCGAATTACAATAACTACGCTGAATAATGGTTACTCAAGGTCGCTCGCATATTAATGACGGGGATTTTGAACGATTCAGCGATATGATAACTTTCGCAATTTTTGGCTGTAATATGAAATTTAAATAAATGTAAAGCGTAGAAGAGGGAATAAGTGATTATGAATACTTTAGCTGTGTTCTACTGATCTGTGCGGCCAATTAGAGCTGTAAACCATGTGTCTACGGTAACTCTGAGCAGAGTTACAGGTAAAATAATAAAATACCTCAAACTTGGGTAATTAAACCGAGTGAGTTGCACGGTTGGTGACTCACTCGGTAAAAGTTGCACCTATGCCGGGCGGAGTTTGAAAAAAGTCGAAAAAAAAATGAACTCCAGGAAAGTGTTACGAAACCAGAGTGTATCTCCAAATACACGTGCTCGATAATTATCCCCTCCGAAATCGTACTCGATCGGCATTAAGTGCATAATTATGAGTGGAGAAGTTTAATATACACGAATTTTTTCTTAAATTGTGATGTCGAAGTTTTCAACAAATTATATTTCGAAGAAGCGACAAACGTCGATTAAACCAGTATGCTGTAGAAATAGTACGAACAATACGCTATTTTCTGGTACCGCTCAAACCCCTCGGGCATCCGGTTTAGTTTACCATTAACTATATTAGGGAATTCAAAATTTCGGAGAATAAAGTCGAATATTATAAATATTGTTCGGGCGTGGTCAAAATAACGGGAAATATTGGTGCGACCACGCGCGGACACCACATTAAATTTCAGCTGAACCCCAATCGAATATTCGTCTAGATTTTCAATAAAGTCAATTAGGGAAATTAATTCGCCGACCTCGGCGAAAATTCCCCGAGGTCGGCGAAAATTCGCCGTAATCGGCGAGTTCGCTACAAACGGCGAATTACAATAACTACGCTGAATAATGGTTACTCAAGGTCGCTCGCATATTAATGACGGGGATTTTGAACGATTCAGCGATATGATAACTTTCGCAATTTTTGGCTGTAATATGAAATTTAAATAAATGTAAAGCGTAGAAGAGGGAATAAGTGATTATGAATACTTTAGCTGTGTTCTACTGATCTGTGCGGCCAATTAGAGCTGTAAACCATGTGTCTACGGTAACTCTGAGCAGAGTTACAGGTAAAATAATAAAATACCTCAAACTTGGGTAATTAAACCGAGTGAGTTGCACGGTTGGTGACTCACTCGGTAAAAGTTGCACCTATGCCGGGCGGAGTTTGAAAAAAGTCGAAAAAAAAATGAACTCCAGGAAAGTGTTACGAAACCAGAGTGTATCTCCAAATACACGTGCTCGATAATTATCCCCTCCGAAATCGTACTCGATCGGCATTAAGTGCATAATTATGAGTGGAGAAGTTTAATATACACGAATTTTTTTCTTAAATTGTGATGTCGAAGTTTTCAACAAATTATATTTCGAAGAAGCGACAAACGTCGATTAAACCAGTATGCTGTAGAAATAGTACGAACAATACGCTATTTTCTGGTACCGCTCAAACCCTCGGGGCATCCGGTTTAGTTTACCATTAACTATATTAGGAATTCAAAATTTCGGAGAATAAAGTCGAATATTATAAATATTGTTGGGCGTGGTCAAAATAACGGGAAATATTGGTGCGACCACGCGCGGACACCACATTAAATTTCAGCTGAACCCCAATCGAATATTCGTCTAGATTTTCAATAAAGTCAATTAGGGAAATTAATTCGCCGACCTCGGCGAAAATTCCCCGAGGTCGGCGAAAATTCGCCGTAATCGGCGAGTTCGCTACAAACGGCGAATTACAATAACTACGCTGAATAATGGTTACTCAAGGTCGCTCGCATATTAATGACGGGGATTTTGAACGATTCAGCGATATGATAACTTTCGCAATTTTTGGCTGTAATATGAAATTTAAATAAATGTAAAGCGTAGAAGAGGGAATAAGTGATTATGAATACTTTAGCTGTGTTCTACTGATCTGTGCGGCCAATTAGAGCTGTAAACCATGTGTCTACGGTAACTCTGAGCAGAGTTACAGGTAAAATAATAAAATACCTCAAACTTGGGTAATTAAACCGAGTGAGTTGCACGGTTGGTGACTCACTCGGTAAAAGTTGCACCTATGCCGGGCGGAGTTTGAAAAAAGTCGAAAAAAAAATGAACTCCAGGAAAGTGTTACGAAACCAGAGTGTATCTCCAAATACACGTGCTCGATAATTATCCCCTCCGAAATCGTACTCGATCGGCATTAAGTGCATAATTATGAGTGGAGAAGTTTAATATACACGAATTTTTTTCTTAAATTGTGATGTCGAAGTTTTCAACAAATTATATTTCGAAGAAGCGACAAACGTCGATTAAACCAGTATGCTGTAGAAATAGTACGAACAATACGCTATTTTCTGGTACCGCTCAAACCCCTCGGGGCATCCGGTTTAGTTTACCATTAACTATATTAGGGAATTCAAAATTTCGGAGAATAAAGTCGAATATTATAAATATTGTTCGGGCGTGGTCAAAATAACGGGAAATATTGGTGCGACCACGCGCGGACACCACATTAAATTTCAGCTGAACCCCAATCGAATATTCGTCTAGATTTTCAATAAAGTCAATTAGGGAAATTAATTCGCCGACCTCGGCGAAAATTCCCCGAGGTCGGCGAAAATTCGCCGTAATCGGCGAGTTCGCTACAAACGGCGAATTACAATAACTACGCTGAATAATGGTTACTCAAGGTCGCTCGCATATTAATGACGGGGATTTTGAACGATTCAGCGATATGATAACTTTCGCAATTTTTGGCTGTAATATGAAATTTAAATAAATGTAAAGCGTAGAAGAGGGAATAAGTGATTATGAATACTTTAGCTGTGTTCTACTGATCTGTGCGGCCAATTAGAGCTGTAAACCATGTGTCTACGGTAACTCTGAGCAGAGTTACAGGTAAAATAATAAAATACCTCAAACTTGGGTAATTAAACCGAGTGAGTTGCACGGTTGGTGACTCACTCGGTAAAAGTTGCACCTATGCCGGGCGGAGTTTGAAAAAAGTCGAAAAAAAAATGAACTCCAGGAAAGTGTTACGAAACCAGAGTGTATCTCCAAATACACGTGCTCGATAATTATCCCCTCCGAAATCGTACTCGATCGGCATTAAGTGCATAATTATGAGTGGAGAAGTTTAATATACACGAATTATTTCTTAAATTGTGATGTCGAAGTTTTCAACAAATTATATTTCGAAGAAGCGACAAACGTCGATTAAACCAGTATGCTGTAGAAATAGTACGAACAATACGCTATTTTCTGGTACCGCTCAAACCCCTCGGGGCATCCGGTTTAGTTTACCATTAACTATATTAGGGAATTCAAAATTTCGGAGAATAAAGTCGAATATTATAAATATTGTTCGGGCGTGGTCAAAATAACGGGAAATATTGGTGCGACCACGCGCGGACACCACATTAAATTTCAGCTGAACCCCAATCGAATATTCGTCTAGATTTTCAATAAAGTCAATTAGGGAAATTAATTCGCCGACCTCGGCGAAAATTCCCCGAGGTCGGCGAAAATTCGCCGTAATCGGCGAGTTCGCTACAAACGGCGAATTACAATAACTACGCTGAATAATGGTTACTCAAGGTCGCTCGCATATTAATGACGGGGATTTTGAACGATTCAGCGATATGATAACTTTCGCAATTTTTGGCTGTAATATGAAATTTAAATAAATGTAAAGCGTAGAAGAGGGAATAAGTGATTATGAATACTTTAGCTGTGTTCTACTGATCTGTGCGGCCAATTAGAGCTGTAAACCATGTGTCTACGGTAACTCTGAGCAGAGTTACAGGTAAAATAATAAAATACCTCAAACTTGGGTAATTAAACCGAGTGAGTTGCACGGTTGGTGACTCACTCGGTAAAAGTTGCACCTATGCCGGGCGGAGTTTGAAAAAAGTCGAAAAAAAAATGAACTCCAGGAAAGTGTTACGAAACCAGAGTGTATCTCCAAATACACGTGCTCGATAATTATCCCCTCCGAAATCGTACTCGATCGGCATTAAGTGCATAATTATGAGTGGAGAAGTTTAATATACACGAATTTTTTCTTAAATTGTGATGTCGAAGTTTTCAACAAATTATATTTCGAAGAAGCGACAAACGTCGATTAAACCAGTATGCTGTAGAAATAGTACGAACAATACGCTATTTCTGGTACCGCTCAAACCCCTCGGGGCACGGTTTAGTTTACCATTAACTATATTAGGGAATCAAAATTTCGGAGAATAAGTCGAATATTATAAATATTGTTCGGGCGTGGTCAAAATAACGGGAAATATTGGTGCGACCACGCGCGGACACCACATTAAATTTCAGCTGAACCCCAATCGAATATTCGTCTAGATTTTCAATAAAGTCAATTAGGGAAATTAATTCGCCGACCTCGGCGAAAATTCCCCGAGGTCGGCGAAAATTCGCCGTAATCGGCGAGTTCGCTACAAACGGCGAATTACAATAACTACGCTGAATAATGGTTACTCAAGGTCGCTCGCATATAATGACGGGGATTTTGAACGATTCAGCGATATGATAACTTTCGCAATTTTTGGCTGTAATATGAAATTTAAATAAATGTAAAGCGTAGAAGAGGGAATAAGTGATTATGAATACTTTAGCTGTGTTCTACTGATCTGTGCGGCCAATTAGAGCTGTAAACCATGTGTCTACGGTAACTCTGAGCAGAGTTACAGGTAAAATAATAAAATACCTCAAACTTGGGTAATTAAACCGAGTGAGTTGCACGGTTGGTGACTCACTCGGTAAAAGTTGCACCTATGCCGGGCGGAGTTTGAAAAAAGTCGAAAAAAAAATGAACTCCAGGAAAGTGTTACGAAACCAGAGTGTATCTCCAAATACACGTGCTCGATAATTATCCCCTCCGAAATCGTACTCGATCGGCATTAAGTGCATAATTATGAGTGGAGAAGTTTAATATACACGAATTTTTTCTTAAATTGTGATGTCGAAGTTTTCAACAAATTATATTTCGAAGAAGCGACAAACGTCGATTAAACCAGTATGCTGTAGAAATAGTACGAACAATACGCTATTTTCTGGTACCGCTCAAACCCTCGGGGCATCCGGAGTTTACCATTAACTATATTAGGGAATTCAAAATTTCGGAGAATAAAGTCGAATATTATAAATATTGTTCGGGCGTGGTCAAAATAACGGGAAATATTGGTGCGACCACGCGCGGACACCACATTAAATTTCAGCTGAACCCCAATCGAATATTCGTCTAGATTTTCAATAAAGTCAATTAGGGAAATTAATTCGCCGACCTCGGCGAAAATTCCCCGAGGTCGGCGAAAATTCGCCGTAATCGGCGAGTTCGCTACAAACGGCGAATTACAATAACTACGCTGAATAATGGTTACTCAAGGTCGCTCGCATATTAATGACGGGGATTTTGAACGATTCAGCGATATGATAACTTTCGCAATTTTTGGCTGTAATATGAAATTTAAATAAATGTAAAGCGTAGAAGAGGGAATAAGTGATTATGAATACTTTAGCTGTGTTCTACTGATCTGTGCGGCCAATTAGAGCTGTAAACCATGTGTCTACGGTAACTCTGAGCAGAGTTACAGGTAAAATAATAAAATACCTCAAACTTGGGTAATTAAACCGAGTGAGTTGCACGGTTGGTGACTCACTCGGTAAAAGTTGCACCTATGCCGGGCGGAGTTTGAAAAAAGTCGAAAAAAAAATGAACTCCAGGAAAGTGTTACGAAACCAGAGTGTATCTCCAAATACACGTGCTCGATAATTATCCCCTCCGAAATCGTACTCGATCGGCATTAAGTGCATAATTATGAGTGGAGAAGTTTAATATACACGAATTTTTTCTTAAATTGTGATGTCGAAGTTTTCAACAAATTATATTTCGAAGAAGCGACAAACGTCGATTAAACCAGTATGCTGTAGAAATAGTACGAACAATACGCTATTTTCTGGTACCGCTCAAACCCCTCGGGGCATCCGGTTTAGTTTACCATTAACTATATTAGGGAATTCAAAATTCGGAGAATAAAGTCGAATATTATAAATATTGTTCGGCGTGGTCAAAATAACGGGAAATATTGGTGCGACCACGCGCGGACACCACATTAAATTTCAGCTGAACCCCAATCGAATATTCGTCTAGATTTTCAATAAAGTCAATTAGGGAAATTAATTCGCCGACCTCGGCGAAAATTCCCCGAGGTCGGCGAAAATTCGCCGTAATCGGCGAGTTCGCTACAAACGGCGAATTACAATAACTACGCTGAATAATGGTTACTCAAGGTCGCTCGCATATTAATGACGGGGATTTTGAACGATTCAGCGATATGATAACTTTCGCAATTTTTGGCTGTAATATGAAATTTAAATAAATGTAAAGCGTAGAAGAGGGAATAAGTGATTATGAATACTTTAGCTGTGTTCTACTGATCTGTGCGGCCAATTAGAGCTGTAAACCATGTGTCTACGGTAACTCTGAGCAGAGTTACAGGTAAAATAATAAAATACCTCAAACTTGGGTAATTAAACCGAGTGAGTTGCACGGTTGGTGACTCACTCGGTAAAAGTTGCACCTATGCCGGGCGGAGTTTGAAAAAAGTCGAAAAAAAAATGAACTCCAGGAAAGTGTTACGAAACCAGAGTGTATCTCCAAATACACGTGCTCGATAATTATCCCTCCGAAATCGTACTCGATCGGCATTAAGTGCATAATTATGAGTGGAGAAGTTTAATATACACGAATTTTTTTCTTAAATTGTGATGTCGAAGTTTTCAACAAATTATATTTCGAAGAAGCGACAAACGTCGATTAAACCAGTATGCTGTAGAAATAGTACGAACAATACGCTATTTTCTGGTCCGCTCAAACCCCTCGGGGCATCCGGTTTAGTTTACCATTAACTATATTAGGGAATTCAAAATTTCGGAGAATAAAGTCGAATATTATAAATATTGTTCGGGCGTGGTCAAAATAACGGGAAAATTGGTGCGACCACGCGCGGACACCACATTAAATTTCAGCTGAACCCCAATCGAATATTCGTCTAGATTTTCAATAAAGTCAATTAGGGAAATTAATTCGCCGACCTCGGCGAAAATTCCCCGAGGTCGGCGAAAATTCGCCGTAATCGGCGAGTTCGCTACAAACGGCGAATTACAATAACTACGCTGAATAATGGTTACTCAAGGTCGCTCGCATATTAATGACGGGGATTTTGAACGATTCAGCGATATGATAACTTTCGCAATTTTTGGCTGTAATATGAAATTTAAATAAATGTAAAGCGTAGAAGAGGGAATAAGTGATTATGAATACTTTAGCTGTGTTCTACTGATCTGTGCGGCCAATTAGAGCTGTAAACCATGTGTCTACGGTAACTCTGAGCAGAGTTACAGGTAAAATAATAAAATACCTCAAACTTGGGTAATTAAACCGAGTGAGTTGCACGGTTGGTGACTCACTCGGTAAAAGTTGCACCTATGCCGGGCGGAGTTTGAAAAAAGTCGAAAAAAAAATGAACTCCAGGAAAGTGTTACGAAACCAGAGTGTATCTCCAAATACACGTGCTCGATAATTATCCCTCCGAAATCGTACTCGATCGGCATTAAGTGCATAATTATGAGTGGAGAAGTTTAATATACACGAATTTTTTTCTTAAATTGTGATGTCGAAGTTTTCAACAAATTATATTTCGAAGAAGCGACAAACGTCGATTAAACCAGTATGCTGTAGAAATAGTACGAACAATACGCTATTTTCTGGTACCGCTCAAACCCCTCGGGGCATCCGGTTTAGTTTACCATTAACTATATTAGGGAATTCAAAATTTCGGAGAATAAAGTCGAATATTATAAATATTGTTCGGGCGTGGTCAAAATAACGGGAAATATTGGTGCGACCACGCGCGGACACACATTAAATTTCAGCTGAACCCCAATCGAATATTCGTCTAGATTTTCAATAAAGTCAATTAGGGAAATTAATTCGCCGACCTCGGCGAAAATTCCCCGAGGTCGGCGAAAATTCGCCGTAATCGGCGAGTTCGCTACAAACGGCGAATTACAATAACTACGCTGAATAATGGTTACTCAAGGTCGCTCGCATATTAATGACGGGGATTTTGAACGATTCAGCGATATGATAACTTTCGCAATTTTTGGCTGTAATATGAAATTTAAATAAATGTAAAGCGTAGAAGAGGGAATAAGTGATTATGAATACTTTAGCTGTGTTCTACTGATCTGTGCGGCCAATTAGAGCTGTAAACCATGTGTCTACGGTAACTCTGAGCAGAGTTACAGGTAAAATAATAAAATACCTCAAACTTGGGTAATTAAACCGAGTGAGTTGCACGGTTGGTGACTCACTCGGTAAAAGTTGCACCTATGCCGGGCGGAGTTTGAAAAAAGTCGAAAAAAAAATGAACTCCAGGAAAGTGTTACGAAACCAGAGTGTATCTCCAAATACACGTGCTCGATAATTATCCCCTCCGAAATCGTACTCGATCGGCATTAAGTGCATAATTATGAGTGGAGAAGTTTAATATACACGAATTTTTTCTTAAATTGTGATGTCGAAGTTTTCAACAAATTATATTTCGAAGAAGCGACAAACGTCGATTAAACCAGTATGCTGTAGAAATAGTACGAACAATACGCTATTTTCTGGTACCGCTCAAACCCTCGGGCATCCGGTTTAGTTTACCATTAACTATATTAGGGAATTCAAAATTCGGAGAATAAAGTCGAATATTATAAATATTGTTCGGGCGTGGTCAAAATAACGGGAAATATTGGTGCGACCACGCGCGGACACCACATTAAATTTCAGCTGAACCCCAATCGAATATTCGTCTAGATTTTCAATAAAGTCAATTAGGGAAATTAATTCGCCGACCTCGGCGAAAATTCCCCGAGGTCGGCGAAAATTCGCCGTAATCGGCGAGTTCGCTACAAACGGCGAATTACAATAACTACGCTGAATAATGGTTACTCAAGGTCGCTCGCATATTAATGACGGGGATTTTGAACGATTCAGCGATATGATAACTTTCGCAATTTTTGGCTGTAATATGAAATTTAAATAAATGTAAAGCGTAGAAGAGGGAATAAGTGATTATGAATACTTTAGCTGTGTTCTACTGATCTGTGCGGCCAATTAGAGCTGTAAACCATGTGTCTACGGTAACTCTGAGCAGAGTTACAGGTAAAATAATAAAATACCTCAAACTTGGGTAATTAAACCGAGTGAGTTGCACGGTTGGTGACTCACTCGGTAAAAGTTGCACCTATGCCGGGCGGAGTTTGAAAAAAGTCGAAAAAAAAATGAACTCCAGGAAAGTGTTACGAAACCAGAGTGTATCTCCAAATACACGTGCTCGATAATTATCCCCTCCGAAATCGTACTCGATCGGCATTAAGTGCATAATTATGAGTGGAGAAGTTTAATATACACGAATTTTTTCTTAAATTGTGATGTCGAAGTTTTCAACAAATTATATTTCGAAGAAGCGACAAACGTCGATTAAACCAGTATGCTGTAGAAATAGTACGAACAATACGCTATTTTCTGGTACCGCTCAAACCCTCGGGGCATCCGGTTAGTTACCATTAACTATATTAGGGAATTCAAAATTCGGAGAATAAAGTCGAATATTATAAATATTGTTCGGGCGTGGTCAAAATAACGGGAAATATTGGTGCGACCACGCGCGGACACCACATTAAATTTCAGCTGAACCCCAATCGAATATTCGTCTAGATTTTCAATAAAGTCAATTAGGGAAATTAATTCGCCGACCTCGGCGAAAATTCCCCGAGGTCGGCGAAAATTCGCCGTAATCGGCGAGTTCGCTACAAACGGCGAATTACAATAACTACGCTGAATAATGGTTACTCAAGGTCGCTCGCATATTAATGACGGGGATTTTGAACGATTCAGCGATATGATAACTTTCGCAATTTTGGCTGTAATATGAAATTTAAATAAATGTAAAGCGTAGAAGAGGGAATAAGTGATTATGAATACTTTAGCTGTGTTCTACTGATCTGTGCGGCCAATTAGAGCTGTAAACCATGTGTCTACGGTAACTCTGAGCAGAGTTACAGGTAAAATAATAAAATACCTCAAACTTGGGTAATTAAACCGAGTGAGTTGCACGGTTGGTGACTCACTCGGTAAAAGTTGCACCTATGCCGGGCGGAGTTTGAAAAAAGTCGAAAAAAAAATGAACTCCAGGAAAGTGTTACGAAACCAGAGTGTATCTCCAAATACACGTGCTCGATAATTATCCCCTCCGAAATCGTACTCGATCGGCATTAAGTGCATAATTATGAGTGGAGAAGTTTAATATACACGAATTTTTTCTTAAATTGTGATGTCGAAGTTTTCAACAAATTATATTTCGAAGAAGCGACAAACGTCGATTAAACCAGTATGCTGTAGAAATAGTACGAACAATACGCTATTTTCTGGTACCGCTCAAAACCCTCGGGGCATCCGGTTTAGTTTACCATTAACTATATTAGGGAATTCAAAATTTCGGAGAATAAAGTCGAATATATAAATATTGTTCGGGCGTGGTCAAAATAACGGGAAATATTGGTGCGACCACGCGCGGACACCACATTAAATTTCAGCTGAACCCCAATCGAATATTCGTCTAGATTTTCAATAAAGTCAATTAGGGAAATTAATTCGCCGACCTCGGCGAAAATTCCCCGAGGTCGGCGAAAATTCGCCGTAATCGGCGAGTTCGCTACAAACGGCGAATTACAATAACTACGCTGAATAATGGTTACTCAAGGTCGCTCGCATATAATGACGGGGATTTTGAACGATTCAGCGATATGATAACTTTCGCAATTTTTGCTGTAATATGAAATTTAAATAAATGTAAAGCGTAGAAGAGGGAATAAGTGATTATGAATACTTTAGCTGTGTTCTACTGATCTGTGCGGCCAATTAGAGCTGTAAACCATGTGTCTACGGTAACTCTGAGCAGAGTTACAGGTAAAATAATAAAATACCTCAAACTTGGGTAATTAAACCGAGTGAGTTGCACGGTGGTGACTCACTCGGTAAAAGTTGCACCTATGCCGGGCGGAGTTTGAAAAAAGTCGAAAAAAAAATGAACTCCAGGAAAGTGTTACGAAACCAGAGTGTATCTCCAAATACACGTGCTCGATAATTATCCCCTCCGAAATCGTACTCGATCGGCATTAAGTGCATAATTATGAGTGGAGAAGTTTAATATACACGAATTTTTTCTTAAATTGTGATGTCGAAGTTTTCAACAAATTATATTTCGAAGAAGCGACAAACGTCGATTAAACCAGTATGCTGTAGAAATAGTACGAACAATACGCTATTTTCTGGTACCGCTCAAAACCCTCGGGGCATCCGGTTTAGTTTACCATTAACATATTAGGGAATTCAAAATTTCGGAGAATAAAGTCGAATATTATAAATATTGTTCGGGCGTGGTCAAAATAACGGGAAATATTGGTGCGACCACGCGCGGACACCACATTAAATTTCAGCTGAACCCCAATCGAATATTCGTCTAGATTTTCAATAAAGTCAATTAGGGAAATTAATTCGCCGACCTCGGCGAAAATTCCCCGAGGTCGGCGAAAATTCGCCGTAATCGGCGAGTTCGCTACAAACGGCGAATTACAATAACTACGCTGAATAATGGTTACTCAAGGTCGCTCGCATATTAATGACGGGGATTTTGAACGATTCAGCGATATGATAACTTTCGCAATTTTTGGCTGTAATATGAAATTTAAATAAATGTAAAGCGTAGAAGAGGGAATAAGTGATTATGAATACTTTAGCTGTGTTCTACTGATCTGTGCGGCCAATTAGAGCTGTAAACCATGTGTCTACGGTAACTCTGAGCAGAGTTACAGGTAAAATAATAAAATACCTCAAACTTGGGTAATTAAAACGAGTGAGTTGCACGGTTGGTGACTCACTCGGTAAAAGTTGCACCTATGCGGGCGGAGTTTGAAAAAAGTCGAAAAAAAAATGAACTCCAGGAAAGTGTTACGAAACCAGAGTGTATCTCCAAATACACGTGCTCGATAATTATCCCCTCCGAAATCGTACTCGATCGGCATTAAGTGCATAATTATGAGTGGAGAAGTTTAATATACACGAATTTTTTCTTAAATTGTGATGTCGAAGTTTTCAACAAATTATATTTCGAAGAAGCGACAAACGTCGATTAAACCAGTATGCTGTAGAAATAGTACGAACAATACGCTATTTCTGGTACCGCTCAAACCCCTCGGGCATCCGTTTAGTTTACCATTAACTATATAGGGATTCAAAATTTCGGAGAATAAAGTCGAATATTATAAATATTGTTCGGGCGTGGTCAAAATAACGGGAAATATTGGTGCGACCACGCGCGGACACCACATTAAATTTCAGCTGAACCCCAATCGAATATTCGTCTAGATTTTCAATAAAGTCAATTAGGGAAATTAATTCGCCGACCTCGGCGAAAATTCCCCGAGGTCGGCGGAAAATTCGCCGTAATCGGCGAGTTCGCTACAAACGGCGAATTACAATAACTACGCTGAATAATGGTTACTCAAGGTCGCTCGCATTAATGACGGGGATTTGAACGATTCAGCGATATGATAACTTTCGCAATTTGGCTGTAATATGAAATTTAAATAAATGTAAAGCGTAGAAGAGGGAATAAGTGATTATGAATACTTTAGCTGTGTTTACTGATCTGTGCGGCCAATTAGAGCTGTAAACCATGTGTCCTACGGTAACTCTGAGCAGAGTTACAGGTAAAATAATAAATACCTCAAACTTTGGTAATTAACGAGTGAGTTGCACGGTGGTGACTCACTCGGTAAAAGTTGCACTATGCCGGGCGGAGTTTGAAAAAGTCGAAAAAAAAATGA
>CALZFC010000265.1:2070000-2125000 GCA_945643635.1 Allodiplogaster sudhausi | reverse complement strand
TCTCTCTCTCTCTCTCTCTCTCTCTCTCTCTCTCTCCTCTTTCTCTCTCTCTGCTCTTTCTCTCTCTCTCTCTCTCTCTCTCCTCTTTCTCTCTCTCTGCTCTTTCTCTCTCTCTCTCTCTCTCTGCTCTTTCTCTCTCTCTCTCTCTCTCTCTCTCTCCTCTTTCTCTCTCTCTCCTCTTTCTCTCTCTCTGCTCTTTCTCTCTCTCTCTCTCTCTCTCTGCTCTTTCTCTCTCTCTCTCTCTCTCCTCTTTCTCTCTCTCTCCTCTTTCTCTCTCTCTGCTCTTTCTCTCTCTCTCTCTCTCTGCTCTTTCTCTCTCTCTCTCTCTCCTCTCTCTCTCTCTGCTCTTTCTCTCTCTCTCTCTCTCTCTCTCTCTCTCTCTCTCCTCTCTCTCTCTCTGCTCTTTCTCTCTCTCTCTCTCTCTCTCTCTCTCTCTCTCTCTCTCTTCACTCTCTATCGATCTCTTCTCTCTCGATTCACTTTCGATCATCTCTCTCCCTTCGCAGGCCGATGACATCGAGCGTGGCATCGCTGAATACAACAAGCGGTTTCGACAGCGCGCCATCGAGTCCTACATGTCAGATTAAAGTTTTTTTTTTCATTATTAATAAATAAATAATATATATGCGCATAGAAAGTTGGAAATTTTTCCTTGTTTCAGCGCTCGAATCGACCGCCAATACCCCGACAATAATCCCATTTGTGGTCCGTATCAAATGTAGCTAGCGGATAACATTTATTACATTAATAAACTAGGACATTTCTTTCATGGCACGATTAATTTCTTATATATTTATATAAAGCCTTTTCATCTTTGCAAAATATGGGTCGTTCTTCTTCTATCAATACCTTTTGGATACACTCAAAATACATATGAATCACTCAAATTCGGCATTACTCCTTTTCATTGCTTGATTTGTAACCACCCGCAGAAGGATTTCTGAACTCTCTTCCGTTATAATATTTCTCGTGCTCGAACGCCTTGAAGTTGATGAGTAGGCATTCTAATAACAATATCAATACTTTCAATAATTTTTTTAAAATTTTATTTCCAAGTGGTTTTCCTTTTCTCCACTCGGTCTTGTACCTCGTACGATTTCCCAATGACCTTGAATAAAATCTGCAATTATTGTAGAAGTGCACAAATAAAACACCAAGGCATTATTCGCGACCGCCAAAGGAAAAGGACTAACCAAGCTTTTTTTTTATCCGGCAGAGGAATATGTATATATATTTGATTGCTACAGGAATTATAACAGGCATAGAGATGAGGTTGACTGCGGGAGTAATTCGAACAAACAACTTTTCATCCAAATGGTTTATCACAGAGCGTATAGTGGGTATGATTTGCCAAAAGAGGGAGAGCGAAGGGATGGGGCACCCTCAAGGGTTGTACTCGATGGGGAGGTTCTTGCGGCGGACCATGCCGTCGCCCTGGAACCACTCGCGGCGGAACTGCTTGGCGGCGCCGTCCGGGGTGTTGGTCCACTCCATGGCGATGCGGTCGTTGTTGATGTCCTCCTGGAGATATTTCTTTTTTAAATTATGATATATGCCTAAACTACTGATTAATGAGAGGCGTTAATTTTTCATCACTTTGTAAATTATGTTGTTATTTTTTTAAATAAAAAGGCATGTGAACCTGGCCGTAGGCGAAGGCGTCGCAGGAGACAGCAACGAGGACGGGCTCCTTGGGGTCGAGGACGCCGCTGGCCGGGTCGACACCGAGACGCTTCATGTTCGTGGTCTTGAAGGCCCAGCCGATGCGGCGTGTAGAGGTGTTGACCACCTGAAAATTAGAAACAATTAGCTAAAATATTTTCAAATAGGGGATGGAGAATTCCAGATCCTAGGGATGGGGGGAAGCTGATGAAAACAAACCTTGATGTGATAGGTGTGCTTGTCGTCGTAGGGCGCGTTGAAGACGACCTTGGCGTTTTGGGCTGAGTGACGATGTCGCCAGGAGGAACCGATTGAGCCATGGCTTGAGGGAGGAGAAGCGGAGAGGAGAGCAGAGAAGCACAGCGGAGGACTGATGGAAATGCATCTGGACAGCGACTTTTATAGGATTTTCTCAGCCGTGAAATTTTAATTTAAGATAAAGTGCAACGAGCTAATATGCAAAAGTCGTCGTTAATTTTCAAGAACAAAGAACACGGATTAAAGTTACAAAAACATTTCAGCGAAAGTCACGAACTCGATGACCAAATTGATATTGAAATACAAATAGTACATTGAACTTTGCAAAGACAAAAAACCAGGATTAAATATTTTGAAACTTTGATCTGTGTTCCGTGTTTTTGAGAAATAAACGCGAATTTGGCTAATAAATTTACTGCACTTTAGCGGAAATGCAAAAATTCAGGCAGAGAAATTCGTATAAAAGGGTGCTTTCAGAGGCATTTCCATCAGTCCTCGACTGTGCTTCTCTGCTCTCCTCTTCTCCTCCAAGCCATGGCTCAGTCCGTTCCTCCTGGTGACATCGTCACTCAGCCCAACGCCAAGGTCGTCTTCAACGCGCCCTACGACGACAAGCACACCTATCACATCAAGGTTTCTTTCTTTAGCTCCCCATCTCAATGATTTGCATTCTCCAATCCTTTTAGGATGAAATTTAGTATTTCTAATTTTCAGGTGGTCAACACCTCTGCGCGCCGCATCGGCTGGGCCTTCAAGACCACCAACATGAAGCGTCTCGGTGTCGACCCGGCCAGCGGCGTCCTCGACCCCAAGGAGCCCGTTCTCGTTGCTGTCTCCTGCGACGCTTTCGCTTACGGCCAGGTTCTTATTTGTGATATCCAATTTTATCAAATGAAATTATTAAATATTCCCCTAATTTAAAAATTGTTTCCAGCAATAATATTAATTTAAAATTATTTCTAGGAGGATACCAATAACGACCGCATCATCATCGAGTGGACCAACACTCCGGACGGCGCCGCCAAGCAGTTCCGCCGCGAGTGGTTCCAGGGCGACGGCATGGTCCGCCGCAAGAACCTCCCCATCGAGTACAACCCTTGAGGGTCTTGACACGCAGAATAAAAGCATGAGTTTCGATGCTCACCTTTCGTTCAAAAATGCGTTTTACTCCTGAAAAAGAAAAAGGCGTTCAATTTGTTAATTGTAAGTCAAGTCTGGCGAGTTTAAGACGATCTTGGAGTTGGTCTGAGTTTCGATTTTGCAAGGAGGAAAGGACTAGATCAGGGCTGAAGACGAGAACAGCGGTTGGTGGTGATGGGGAATTATGATTCTGTAAATTTTGCACATTAAATTTGGAAAATGCAAATCGTTGACTGGAATGTTCGATCGAAAGTCCATTACTGGAGATTATATAATAATTCAAAATTAGTACAACATGTTAAGTCTCGTATTCGTAAAAAGGGCAGCTTTGTAGTTTTAGTTCATCACGAATAGAAGGATTTTCGAACTAAAAATTATAATATTCGCACTTTTTATACTAAGAAGTTTTGAAATTCCCAACTTGATGAAAATTTGTTTCATCACGTCTTCACCCAACATTGTTATTGAAACCTATACGAAGCAGATCAAGCCTGTTTACGATAATTTTGGTCTATATTTTCAAAGATTGTCAAAGTCATTTTTAAATTGTGATGTGTTCATACATAGGAATGAACCGAGTTCTCATTGTCAGAGATTAAACCATCACAATCGTGTAGTTTCGTATATGCAATCTCAAAAATCTATAAAAGTTGCGAAATTAAAAGATCACAACGTGGTTTCTGGGATAACAGCTGATAAACTGCAAATTCCCATGTCAAGAACTTTCCTTATTGCCAACTTCATGATGAGAAAAACTGGAATTTCAAAACATAATCTGTGATCATGTGATTTATGATCACATTCCACACGAATGTCTACATCTTCACTTGCAAGTTGGTATGATGACCGAATAGCCCATTGGTAACGATACTACATACGACGCAAACGGCTCAGGTTCGATTCCTCTCATTGTTCGGGACTTGTGATATTTCGACTAGCAGAAATGGCAATATCCCCCCTCCGGTGAATGATGTGTGATCTTTAATGTATGATCACTTCCACTCGAATGTCTACATCTTCGCATACATCTTCGCATGGTATGATGGACGAATGGCCGATTGGTAACGCAGTGACTTACGACGCAAGCGACCCAGGTTCGGATCCGGCTTAGAAAAATAACCGGTGAAAATTTCAACGGGAGTTCTGGACTTAGAAAAATTTCGACCGGTCAAGAACATGAGCACACTCATCATAGCGTCAATAATAGAAGGAGCCCTGGAAAGATATTTAGAAAACTGATGCATGAGAGCTTACGGTTTTTGTTTTATTATATAAATTAAAATCGTTCAATAGATCCTTAGGTCAGAACCTCGGAGAAATTTAAAATGTGGAATGTGATCATAAATCACATGATCACAGATTACATTCCTCGCCGTATAAAAGCGGCCGATTTGTCCATTTAATCATCAGTCTTCCCATTGTTCTCCTCGAGGGATCACCATAAGTACTTAGGTAACTTTTCCCTCCCAGCTTCCCTTTCAATCCCCCACTACCCTTCTCCCTTCTGTCAAGAATTTCCCATCCTCCATTCCCACTTCACTTTATGTTTCCCTTTCTCCTCTTTTTCCTCTTCAAGGAAGAGTAGAAGTGGAGAGAAGAGCAGAAAAGTCGACTACTGATGGAAATGTCTCTGGACATCGCCTAAAATTTTGCATTTTCAATTATGCGCGGCGAACTAATTGGCAAAACTCATGTATATTTCTCGAATACAACAGTCAAATATTCAAAATCATTTCATTACAATAAATTAACATTGAAATGTTTTTGTCTGCATACATATAATGCAAAACACATATATCTTTAAAATAAAATTAGAAACTGTGACCTCTGTTCGGCGATATTGTGAAATAACCATGAGTTTTGCAAATTTTTCGTTACATTTAGATAAAATGGAAATTCCTCGACCGAGAATATCCTATAAAAGGCAATTTCCAAAGACATTTCCATCAGTCTTCGACTGTGCTTCTCTGCTCTCCTCTCCTCTTCTTCCAAGCCATGGCTCAATCTGTTCCTCCTGGTGACATCGTCACTCAGCCCAACGCCAAGATCGTCTTCAACACGCCCTACGACGACAAGCACACCTATCACATCAAGGTTTGTTTTGATCAGCTTCCCCCCATCCCTAGGAGCTGGAATTCTCCATCCCCTATTTGAAAATATTTTAGCTAATTGTTTCTAATTTTCAGGTGGTCAACACCTCTGCACGCCGCATCGGCTGGGCCTTCAAGACCACGAACATGAAGCGTCTCGGTGTCGACCCGGCCAGCGGCGTCCTCGACCCCAAGGAGCCCGTCCTCGTTGCTGTCTCCTGCGACGCCTTCGCCTACGGCCAGGTTCACATAGCTTTTTATTTAAAAAAACAGTATAATATACAACATGATAAAAAAACTTCTTAGTTTATGAATCTCTCGTAATTAAAATGATAATATTTGCAGGAGGACACCAACAACGACCGCATCACCATCGAGTGGACCAACACCCCGCCAAGCTGTTCCGCCGCGAGTGGTTCCAGGGCGACGGCATGGTCCGCCGCAAGAACCTCCCCATCGAGTACAACCCCTGAAAATCCTCCCTTGGTCATCTTCTCCACACAGAATTCTTCGATAAACCGTGTCAAGATGTGAATTCAATTGTGAAATGAATGAAAATACACTGGGATCAACGTAAAGGTCAAGGAACAAACAGAAAGAGTGGGAATTTGAATATTCGAATTTTTTAAATTGTATCATTCATGTGAATCAGCATGATTTTAATGCGTATTAGAAATCAAAGATTAGAAAAGAGTCGACGAAATCGCAAGAATTTCGTTCGAACTATTTTGGAAATGCAGAAAAAAATTAGAATAGCCTAATTTTAATTTTTAGAAATTTCAGATAGGAAATTTCTAAAAATTATCCAGGCATCCTCTGAGATGTCATTTGGATGTTGGCACTTTTTCTTCTTCTTCTTCTTCGTTACTACCGCTGCTGGTCGCAAATGTAATATCCTGCAGACATCTCTTCTCCTCGACAGTTCCATCTTCACAAATCGGACGGCGGCAGCGGAAGAATGCGAAGAATGTGTTGGTGTACGGTATTTTTATAATACTTACTAATGAGCATTTCTAACGACAATCTTAAGCAAGTTCGTATACTACACATACATACATGTTCTGGTAAGTGTACTACGAGAATTAAAACTTCTTTTCAGGCACAATTCAAGATATGCGTTGGAAACAAAGCATGCGGAACGTTTATGGATAGTAATTGCGTCAGGTCAAAGAACCTGGAGGTTCATAGTTCTTTTTTTCAATTCAGTATTCGCTTCAACAAAGTAAACCTTTGGAAGGCATTCTTTATGGAATTTTGTGTTATTTTAAATTATTTTTACAGGGCAAGAAAATGTCAAATATATGTACACATATGAACATCTCAATGATACCGATTCAATCAAGTGCATTTAAATAACAAAATAACAATCTAGAGCCACACCGTAATTCACAAATATGCAGAGAGATATCGGTCTAGTGCGTAACGATTTAGCTCTGCAGTCTATTTAAGAAAGAGTAATTTTAGTACAAATACTGTATGTTTAGCATCTAACATTAAGTGCGACTTTCTTTTCAAGATACTGCGCGAGTACAAGGAGAATATTGCAAAACTGCACGCAAGCGATGTTGCAGTCGACACTGCAGCAATGGAATTATACAGCCGGCTTCTATGTCTCGGATGAGCAAGGAGCTTGGGTGTTTACATCTACGTCCACGGCGTATTCGACGACGTCGCCCGAGTCCACCAGAATTGTGACATCATCGGGGACTGCAACAACAACAGCCGTGGTGCCTCCTAATTCATCTACAAAAACCGTCCACGATCACACGGTTCTTCTCGCCTCCATCCTGGTATCCTTCTTTACTGCCGCTATCTCAATCACTCTCTGATCTGAATATTAAGATTTTTTCAAACGTTTCTTCACGGTCGGTATCCACTTTAAACATATGTATTTCCCTCTTGTTTTGATAATGTTTGATGCTTTCTTTCTGTTTCCATTCTATACAATGACGCGATTAACCGAAATTTCTATACGATACAAAGGCTATTCTTTGTTTGGATGAAATGTTTGCGGTAATCTTTCGTTCCGAAGGCATGCCTGATCGCTAATTCGTTTTGCACGTTACGTTCAGGCCTCTTCAGTGACAATGAATTTTTCATCTGTTTAATCTCAACGAACGAAGTCATAGCATTTAAATGGGCATGATTTTTTTTTCATTTCCTGAATATTCACTACCGCATTATAATAGGTAGTAATGACTGTCCGTTGAGAGAGAGAGAGAGAGTGAGAGAGAGAAAGCGAGAGGGGGAAGGGAAAGGAGAGAACATTGCATAAGAATGAAATAGAGAGAAGAGATAGCGATATAGAGAGTACAAGAGTTATAATGTCTAATATCAAATTGTGTGATGACTAAAAATTAAATATAGAAATATTTTCGATAGAGTTTTAGTGGCCACGACTCATTTTTGATTCATTCGATTCTCTCGCAAATCGCGTCATAATCTAATAAGGGAGAGAGAGAACAGAAATGGAAATAGTTAAATCCAGAAATTACGCAACTTGTAGCTGTAGCTAAATTGCTGCCGAATTGTGACTAAATTATTACTAAATTGTTGCCAAATTGTAACTAAATTGAACGAAATAGTAACAAAACTATAGCCAAATTGTAACTAAATTTGAACTAAATTGCAACCAAATTGTAACTAAAGAGAGAGAGAGAGAGAGAGAGAGAGAGAGAGAAAAAAGAAACGAAAAGGGACAGTTTAAAAAAGAAAAATGTCGGATGGGGAGCAATTAGCATTTTTCGTTCGCCGTTCACTTCTCCCCTTCTGCATTTGCCATTCCTATAATATAAGGCGACTAGCATGCCTTTAAACTAAGCATATTCGCACGGTCATGAGTTACACCGAGAGAGCCAGGTTACAGTCAAAGTTTTAGTTGCCGTTACCCCAGAAAATCATTTGCATGTCCGTGTTCGAGTGTCTCTTCTTCACTTTAACGTCGGTTTCTCTCGCCTGAACATGTACACACACACATCACGGATTATTCCTGATTGTTCTAAACGCTCATATTCAGGCTATCTTTCGAGTTGGCAATGCTCAGCGGGCTGTATATCAAATGAACGGCTTTCGTTAACAGAATACATACAAAAGTACGCCATCCAATTCTGTTCCATCAACTGCGGAACACTGGCACTACTGCGGAATTATGTCAGGCAATTTTCAAAACCATTTCGTCAAAATTTATTTCAAATTATAATAATTTGTTAATTATATAAAAATCTGAATTATATTAGCCATACAACAATTCAGTTTGCCTTGTAAATCGCAATGATTCGGAGTTTGTCGTCCACTGCCTTGGCGGCAGTACTCATCTTTATCCTCTTCCCTTCCTCCACAAATGCATTCTTTGGTCAGTTCTACTTTCGATTCTCTTCTCACCTTGGCATCGTCGAGTTCGGCAGAATAGAGCTACATATCTTTTCATATTATTGCCCTTGAAATGTGGTGAATGTCAGTCCATCCTTATGTCACTGCTTCATACATATAGACTCCATCTTATTCAGATTCGACCAATGCTTAATCATAGACGTTGCAAGTCTTTTCCAAAAAAGAAGGTGGAAAAAAAAAATATTTCGGTTATGATTAGCTAAACCTCTTTATAAAAAAAACCTTTATTCTCGCATCGGGCCAATGTGTTTGTACTTTCGTATGGGTTAGGGTTTAGTGCAGCTAGTGCAGCTATGATCAACTTCTTACGTGATATATCGCGATGTACACGACAGGATATGTCCGTAGACACTAAAGATGCTCCACAAACAACTGGGGCAAACCGCTGTGCACCCTCACCCCATCTCCATTCGTAGATTCCTGCTCATGCAACAAGGTCATTCCGGCGGCGACTGGCTCGACGGGCAGCGCGAACTGCCAGACGGGCGCGACTTGCGATCCGAACAAACTGCGAGAAGACGCCTGCACTGTCTCGTGCATTCAGCCATTCGCGCAGCCAGTTGTCAGTCGAATTAAAGAAAAAAGAATTGATTCCACATATGTAGCTATAGTTCTCTCTCCCTCTGCATCACACTCTCTCTCTCTCTCTCTCTCTCTCTCTCTCTCTCTCTCTTGCACTCCCACTTTCCTACTCACACTCTCCCTCTAGTTTCAAAGTAAGAACGCTGATTAAAGGAACGCATGTTAAAGAAACCTTCACATAAACAAAACAATAATGCTGATTGCGAGTCTTCCTTGCAGTACAAGAGCGGGCTTTCATGGTTGACTGCTGACAAGATCAACTGTTCGGGTGGCTACTTCTATGCGAACAACAAGATGGTCAATCCAACAATGCTCAACTGCAAGAATCTTCCACGTAAGCTGAAATGTCATGGAATGCTCAAATATTCCGGAATTTTTTTGTTAAAGATTGTTCCAATTTTGGGCGTTTTTGATGATGCGAAAAGTTGATATAGTATTATAAACAAGCGCGATTCAGGCTGCGATCAGTGCACGTACACCATGTATTCCACCGAGTGTCCGGAAGGCTACTCGTGCCACCCGGCGCTGCTCGAGACGAATCCGTACACGAATTGCACGACGGTGCGCTGCCCGAACGGCTACGCCGGATTGGTATACATTGTGGTTGTTTTATTTAAAAAAAAGAGCATAGAAAGAGCGCTTAAAGAGGCTGTAAATGGACATTAAAATCTATGAAAAGAGCATGTTATAAGAGGGACGCAGTCAACAAATTACGCTGGATTTTAAGCTCCAAGGACAGCTTTAAGAAAGGGCAATTGTCGTCACCTTGTTATCACGATGCTGCGCATTCATTTATGTATCAATTTCAAGGAGCATTACCTGTCGCAGTTTCACAAGACAAAGTGAAATTGTGTGCATGGATCTTTGCCAAAGGAACCCCCATAATTACGATAATAATAGTGCACTCTCCACTTTCGGTGAAACACTCCGACTCTCCGACGGTCACTGATCTCGAATCGCCGCTCACGTGCACTTCAGTGAACAAACAGTGGAAGGACTACCAAGGGACGTCGTACGCTGATAATCCGTTGCTAAGATGCTCCGTTCGTGGTTAGTGCATTCCAGGAGACAAAAAGACTTTCTTTAATTCACACCTTTTTGCCTGACACAAAGGCGAGAGGCCGGGTAATATAGAGAGACGCGACTAGAATGGTCAGGAAATGGACGAATGGATTGCGGCTGAGTTTGGTGCACCTTTAAAGGAGGTCTAAGGCGAATAAATTGTGTCATGTTTTTCGCCTTAGTTAGTCAGGGTGTGCTAGAAAAAATTCATTGCAAATGTCCCGAAGTCATAAAATTCTCTGCCCTGAGGAAATTTTTTTTTCTCCTTATTATCTTCCTTCAAGTTTCAACAACGTTGATCACATTCAATGTGTCTGATCATCCAATGCTCGAAAATGAGAGTGCATATCTCGGGTCATGAATATTACGAATTACGTTTTTCCATCTCCACTAATGGGAAAATCGCAAATGTCACCGACAGTCGATGTACATCTTACATAATTCAAATTAGGCGCACACCCACCAACTACTACTACAACCACCAGCACGACAACCACGACTTCAGGTAACATTTACATTGCTTACTCCTACCCAACAAGATTAAAACATGAATGTGGATTCATACAATAATTCTTTAACATAAAATCAAATAAAAATTTAAGCAATATCTAATAGTTCACATCCTTTCTAGCCACCACAACGACGACAATGACGTCAACAGCAGCACCGGAGGGTATATGATTTCGTTGCTGAAAATTCATTATCGTCATAGAAGATCATTGAACCCTTTGAATCAAACCATCTTCCAGGGTGCCTGATTCCTCCGAACACACCATGCGATATGCCTCCTGAGAGATGCACCTCTGACATTCCTATTCCCGATTACACAGCAGGCGAGATGCGCTGCCCATCAACGTCCTCCCTCTACGTCGCCCGCACGGTAATTCCTGCTTAAGTTTTCCCTCTGTATCACACTCTGCCTCTCACTCTCTCTCTGTCTCTCTCCCTCTCCCTCTCTCTCTCTCGCCCTTCGCTAATCTTCGCTTCAGGACACGATCGGTGCTTCGAATCTGTACAGCTGGGCTGGCAGTATCCGTTGCATGGCGAACGGCCTCTGGCGGACAACCAGCGATCCAACGCCGCGCGAATACAAATACGGCATCAAGATCATCTGCGGAGTTCGACCTCCTGAGTGTTTGTTTATTAATATTTGCCAGGCAGAATAGAGATAGTATAATATTGACTGGTAGTATGTCCCAATTGTCGCTTCAGCTGCACCATACGACGGCTGCGACGTGCCTCCTTCACCGCCGCTTCTCTCCTCTTGCCCGGGATCCTCGTGTTCTTCCATCGCAAATGCCACCTTCGTGACTTATTTGGGCTGCAAGGGTCTAGAGTGCCCGAATGGCGATCAGCGAATTGCTGTAGAAGGAGTGCGTCGTCATTTGCCAGAACCAATTCTAAGAGAATACATTGGTGGTATGTTCGGCACCTTAGGTAAACAATTGCCGAGTGATGACTCTACAGCTGTATTTTTGGTTGTTCTTCGTCGTAGAAAAGCTGCTTTTGAGCTCGTAGAGTTGTAAAGAGTTACTACATAGCTAGATAATTTCATAGACAACTGCTCATTCGTGGACAGCAGTGTGGGAAGTTCAGCTCTTGCAACAATGTGTATGTCTCGCCATCTTGTATTTAGGCGGCGGGAACCGGAACTCACATTGAAATTTATAAGGATGCCACCTTCATCCTCTTTAACGGAAACCAGGGTGAATTGGGCGTCTTTCCATGGAGCACTCCTGCGGCATGCGTCACTAACGGTCAGTTGTGTAGGTATCACGCCAATAAAAAAATATTAAAACTGCAAAATCCGTACTCGTGCTTTGCCTTCAGCATCAAAGGCCTGTCCGACGCCGACTCTTGTCGCCGACGCGATCGAAAGTGGCTTCTATCTCAAGCTAGGACTTATCGAGAGCAACGCAACGGATGCCCAGTGTGATAAGGGCGTTGTGGTTGGGCTTCGTCACGAACAGAATACTGCATACGTTCTTCGCCATAAAATACAACACTTATTATATTTCATGATCTAATTCTTCAATGCTGTCGCCGACACTTTTGCTTGCTTTCACAGGGCTACGAGAACGGCACACGACTCGTGGTGATTGATCGGCCAGTTGCGCTGACATGCGATTCGGACGCTGGTGTCTGGCGTCTAGAAAATGGCAATACGATGGGCACGCCTGAACAGGCTCGGCTCATGTGCATCCAACAACGTATGTAACTTCTTTCACGCTTCCCTCTATAACGTAGCTGACACAGCTCAAATCTAACACTCTATTCATTGATTTACATCAAGTTGAAATGAGTGAGCTCTCTGATTAGTCAGTAAAGGGAATTAAATTGATGTCTACATACCTGTTGCCGCCTGAGCTTGATTGATTGCGCTGTCGTGTAGGATGCCAAGTTCCAAGTCGGGCAAATGTCATTCCCGCCAACGGGATGCAACTCGGGTCGGAAATCCCATACTACACCGACAATTTGATTGCTTGCTACAACGGTCTATCAGTCTATGTCGCGAGGGTAAACAAAAATTAATTATTACTTGTTATGCTGTATACGTAAGATGTCCTTGGTTACGTTCGATCAGTTTCGGCATATTTTCTTGCAAGAAGAGCCTAATATTATTAACGCTAGCATCCAGCTTTAGTTATTGGACAATGTTAAATGTTTCCATAATAACAGTATCTAAAACGCCCTCCCTTTGTCAGGGAACGGGTGAGATGGAGTCTCTCGACTTCTTCGAGCACGCCCACTCACTCACCTGCACATCTGATGGTTTTTGGAGGAGCAACGACGATACTCCCAGGTTCTACTATGGGCAGAACATTTACGTCGCCTGCGGCAAGCCACCACCTGGTTCGTGTACACCTTTTACGTTTCTGCGCGTTGTCCAGCCAGACAACGCATATTGTCTCAGTATATGATCGCGTCAACTTGTTCGCACCCATCAAAATGGCTACAATTCTTCATTTCAGCATGCGCAGCCGACGATGACTCGTTCACATCACCGCACCCCCAAGATATTGGCACCGCCTATTGCACGGCCGACGGGCTCAAACGATACACCTGTTCACATCAAAACGGCTTCTATTCGGTTTCATCAGAAACTCTTTGGTGAACATCATGCTCTATTCTAAACACTCCTTTGCAGGTGGTACATGAGGGATACCAGCGAGGTGGACGTGTTCAGATTCCACGAAGTCATGCATACGAGCTCTATGCGTTCGGTCAGAAGGTGCTTACCAGAAACGAAAGTCTCCCGTGCACGATATGTAAGTCGTATAATTCATATCAAGATTTACGCATGCAAAGTCTTTTGGTGTGCGCATGTCGATCCATTGGAAAATGCGATTGAAGTCGGATCCATGAGAATGAAAGTGAGAGAAAAAGAGAAAAAGAGAGAATAACCACGACCTTCTGTGACCTCTGGGGACCGAGATATGTACGTATCCCTGTGAGTCCCCCTTTCTTGCAACGCTGCCTTACGCCGTCCCGATACATACATATGTACAAGAGTCTTATTGAGTGTAGATTGCGCCAAGAGACCCTATGTATATAAAAGTTCCGTACCATTAGGACCCAATGCGTCCGTTACGTAAAAGTCTCCTTTAAGCAAAAAAGCATGCTTGCCTGCCGCTCGAAGTGTTGTACCACGACGCCAGCGGCTATCTGCCCGCTGGCTATGTCCTCGACCCTACAGCCAACCCCCTCCACACCGCTAATGTCTACTATTTTGAATGGACATGCGGCGGCGGCCAAAGTAACGAGACCGTTCTCGTCTACTCTGTACGTGTGGTCCTTTAAAAAAGAGTTGTGTGTAATCTCTCACTACATACTCTGCTCGTCTTTTTCAGGACGGCGTCTCGAGCGGCATGGGCAAACGAATCCAATGCAGCGACAGCAGAGACTGGGCACTCGACTCCTCCGACGGCACTCGTCTGCCTGCAACAAACGTGAAGATCTTCTGCGCGATCCCGGCGAATGTGGCGGCGGCACCTTGAACATTTATAGAAGAATGCATCAATAATACATCTTGGGTATTGATTGCATTCTTCTCGTTATTTCGTCCAAGCTTTCGAGACTTACATACATACATTCTCACGCTATTCTCTCCGGAAATCCTCTTGAATAAAAAAGCTTACGGAATTATTCAATACCTGAAAATAAAATGTTTTAACTCTTCAGAAAATGAAATAAGGCTTATTAAAAGGATTGCAAAGGCTTATTATTAAAAGGGGTGCCGAAAAGACTTTTTTGCGGTGTGAAAAGGTTGAGTGACCGGTTTCCTTTGTCAAATGCACCACGTACTCTCGTTACTTTTACTTGATTGTACACTTCACTTCGATTTAAGAGTATTACCAAGGTTATCTTTATTTATGGCTATAGAAACGTTAAAATGACAGGAAGAAAGAATAACATGTAAAAAAGTACACGTTGCTCAATCAACAATACATTTTAGCACGCGGAGGGCCATAATAGTCAGGAATGGCAAAGGAATTCCTAAACTTAAGATAAGTTACAAGCAAAGGTAAATAAAGCTCGGAATATGAATGGTATTTTCACGTTGAACAATGAGTTGGTGTTCTGTGAAGACGAGCCATATTCTCTGTGCTTCATGTAGAGAGTTCCGCCATTTCCTCTCTCTCTACTCTCTCTCTCTCTGTCTCTCTCTCTCTTTCTCTGTCTTCTACCCTTTCCTCCCTCTCTCTCTTCTCCACTCCCTCTCTCTCTCTTCCTCTGTCTTCTCTAAATGACGAAGACAATGACGCAATTCTGCGACTCAATATATAAAAATTTAATCCCTGGCAAATAAAGCACTGGCGCCTATACCACAGATAAAGAAAGACTCGAAGTATAAAAAGTATACAGCTTTGTATACATCAGCATCAGAATGGTTCTCTGATGATGGCTACAATGCAAAGACAAAGGAGCAACGAGACAAATTGCATCCGCAAAATGTGAGATGAAGCAGAACTGCAAGGTTGAATGGTGGACCGCCGGCGAAGACTCCTCTCAGCAATACCAAGAAGTTCTAAAATGGGGGCTTTTTGAACTTGCGAAATCACATTAATTGGCATTTACCCACAAAATTCCGCGTTTACCTCCAAAAGTCATTGCTTCTAAGTCAACTAGAGCCCGGCTAAGGCGAAATGTGATAGTGATTTAGAAAGTTATGGTAAAAGTTCTGTGGCGAAACGTGTTCTGAAGTGACGCTTGAGGCTCCTGCGTGAGCACAAGACAGAGCATAATCTCGAAAAATCGCCAATGTCGACTGCGGCGATGGGTGAAGCGATAGCCACCACGCAGAGCATGGAGAGAAGAAAAGAAAGGAACGAACGACTCAGTAGACACCAAAGTTTATTATTTCATTTTTCATCTTTTGTCAAGTTGATAAAATTGCGAAAAGTCACTTATTACTGATATCGCTTTAGTTTGATTTTTTTTAAAGTAAGTATTGGCATGATGATGGATCAAGTCCATTTCTAGCTAATTGTAAGCATTAGAACAAAGTTCAATAAATGGACATATGCGAACTCATAAGTTCGAATGAAGTGAACTTTGGTACGCAAGTATGCACGTAGAGATTGTTTACTTCATCAATATCCCTAAAAGTAAATAACAATAAGGATTAGAAATATCACAAATATTATAATTATCTTCGCACATAAAAAATCAATGCGCAAAGATCTTCCATTAATTAAATTACTTTATTCATCTAAGCGTTTTAAATTCATTGTATATTTATTATATCTTACAGATCTCTGTGTACGTTAAAATGCGATTAAAGTTCTGCTGACTTAAATGGTGCACATCTAAGATACCTAGACTATCCTTGACTCTGATAGTTTTTATGCTGAACTACTAAAACATGTAGAAACTTCGACAATTAAATAATCAGGGAAATACATATTGCACTTGAAGATGGCGAACCACAGTGACGGAAAAAAAATTTGTTACTTTCTGATCTGCGAATTTGAGAACGCCTAACAAGGCAGCCGATTAGCAGGACACATGCGCCAAGGGAGAATTGTGACGGCATTCATGTGCTTCTCTGCCTCCTTTCTTATTGGAATGTCGAACAGGCGAGAGAGATTGCTTTCTGTCATAATGGCTATGATTTGCACAGACAAAAGTGAATAAATTAATAATTTTAATTAATATGCATATGTAGGAACAAAATAATATATAAATAAATGAATCTTTGCGTAAAAGGAGGTATCCGGGGAATAATTAATCTATGTGGATAAGTTCATCTTGGCGTAAAACATCTATCCAGAAAGTATCCAGAAAGTTTGAGCGATTTTCTTTCATTACTTTCAGAGCAATAGTAACGCGAAAACTGGCGGGTAGAGAATTAGTTACTGTAGGTCAGGGCTGCACTCCCTCCCTTCTTTTCTCTATGACCCCCCCGCTATCTTTCTCTCTCTCCCTCTCGCTCACTCTCTCCCACTCGCCCTCTCTCACTCTCCCTTTCCTCTCCCACTCTCTCTCACTCTCTCTCTCCCTCTCTCTCTCCCTCTCCCTCGCTCCCTCTATCTCTACCTGAATACAAAGTGTGAAGAAAAGTTGTCGTTGGACGTGTCGGGTCTTGGCGGAGATGTTGGCATGCCTGAACTCTCCGAGAATGAGGCCGAAATAGACGATGATCACGGAGAAGTTGGCGGACATCAGCAGCGAGCACACCAAGAGCACCAGGATATGCTGCATGTTCAACGATCCCGCGGCGTCCTAAAAGGGCAAAAAAAATATTAAAATTAATTTTTTTTTAATATTATGTTTTCTTATAATAGCAGGAACCTAACAATTATCTTTAATCAGTACGTCAAATTCTGTTCATTTGCCCGTCTTGTTTATCGCACTCCCATTAGGACAATTCTCACATGCTAATTGGACTTATATATTTGCGGCGCAATTTTCAATTGTTCGCCAATAATTTTTTCAAAGCGGTCTGGAACCAAGTCATACGATTAAAATATCACAGATTTCTTTTGCCATTAAGTAAAGTAGCCATACTGACCATGTAGACGGCAGCTAAGATACCACCATTGCCAAATAGAACGCCGTATTTTTGTTGGAAGAGTGCTTCTATGGACTCCAACCCAGCTGCATCGTTCTTCAGAAAGAAGAAGTTGGCGCAAAACCATAGTAGCACCTTTGTAGAATAAGAGAAGAAGATAAAAGACGCTAAAAAAATGCACACCCGTATTAATTTGATTATTGAATATTCAAACATATGTATGTAAATATGTGAATTTTTTTGAACAAAATGATCAATGATCACCTCTGACAAGTAGATCAGCGTCAAAAGAGCAATGAACCACTTGCGACCAAAGAGGCTGACATGACCGGAACTGCATAAGCTGGGAAATTGTGTTTTTTTTAAATGCCAAAACTGGCATTTGTTCTTTTTTTTTTAAACATTAAAACAAAGGAACACGTTGAAACTGCGCGCCAGGAGACCTTTTCAGAGCGAGAAGACGATAGATAAAATGAAATGCGAGCAATGAGAAAGTGCCAGAAAATAACGCGCCATACAAGTTCGCCGAAGCCTGGAAGAACAGAAAGATAATGAGAATGTCTCTGCAGCGTACTCAGTTTACTTTTCAAATGACAAATATGTATGTATGTATGTATGTATGTGTCTGAATCCTAATTTAAAAAAAAATTACGATCTGTCACGTACTTTAATATTCCGTGCGATTCCCATTGTCGCCATGACAACGACGTAACGTTAAGTCAAGAATTTCTGCTATGAACAGAATTATTTTTGTATTTGTTTTTTTTTTAAATATATTTTTTTGTAAACTTTGTGAGCCCCACTATGTTTGTGACTGCTTTGAAAAAAAAAATTTTTTTTTCCCATACCGGCTGCAAAAGTGCTTGAAGCGCGGCGAAGAAGAGGTCGTGAATGGAGAAGACGAGGAGTAGATACTTGTACATGCCAAAGCGCCCCTTCGATCGAAGCACCATGAGCAGGATCAAGAAAATATTTGCGGCCGCCGAGATTGCTGGAAAAATTTGCATATTTTTTCAACATAAAATATGCAAATTTTTTTAAACAAAGTCATGAGAAAAAGTATTCTCATATATTCACTTGTCTTTTAATTTCCGTGTTCAACTGACAGAAAGCGACGTTGTCAAAGATGGCAAGAAATAATATGTGAAAGTCCATAGCTTCTGTTTAGTTGAGCCAGTCAAAAGAAAAGTGTCGTCGAGGAAGCGAGCCTAGTGAAAATATAGGAATAATATCATATCGTGGCTACTTTAACTTTGCTTAACAATGTTCGCAAAGTTAGGAAATCATAAGTTTTGGCAGTTCCGACATATGCCATCGCAATCTACAAAGCAAGTGATCAAATCAATTATTTGTTGGTTAGCACCTGAATAAGTGGTACATATATGTACGTATGTACATATGTATGTATATACAACATAAGAAAGGGAAGTAAACCTCCGCCTTATACTATGAACTTTTACACTTGATCTCGTCAGTTGAGATCTTACTGCTTTATAGAAGCTGTCCAACTTCCTTCCAAAATCTTATTCTATCGGGCGGAAAATTCTCAAAAAAATTCTTTAAACATTCACAAACAACACCAGCAAATGTAGACACATCTTCACATTTACTTCCGTATTCGGATAAAATCTACCGCATGACAAATAGAGCTAGACAAGAGAGGAGTTCCACGGCAAGGAGCAATAATAACTCTAATTCCCACTAGATTCAATCTGAAAACACGAGAGAATCAAGCGAGTTGCAGAAGATGCAAGGACGACTGCAAAATGCTCACTTCTTCCTTGTTTCACCCCAAACGTTCAGTCCCCATTAAATGTTAGAAGGTGAAAGAGCGTTCCATTTTTCTTCTATTTCTTCGACTTTCTACTGCAGCACGCGAACAAGGAAATAAAAAAATAAAATAAAAATATAAAAAGGTGAAATAAAAAAATATATAATTCTTTTCACACGCCTCACAGTTTACACAAATTCACTTTCATTTCCGCATTCGGTTATAGTCTACTCAATAATTCAGAAGAGCTAGACAAGAAAAGAATTCCACCTGAACGAGCACGAGAACTACTCTAATTCCCTCTAGGATAAATACTGAAATGCGAAAACGTTTAAATATATTTTTCAAAAAAAAACCTTTTGACGCTTACATGCATAACACAACAAAAGTTTACTTATATTCACATTCATTTCTTTCTTGGGGGGGGGAGGATCTACTGCATAACAAACCATAGTCAGACAAGAGAAGAATTCCACTCCAACCAGTAACAACAACTCTGGATTCCCACAAGGTTCAATTTGTAAAGACAAGAAAATTTCGCGAGTTGTTTGTTGCGCCGGCGATTGCAAGAATGTGCTCACTACATCCTTGTTTCCCCACAGATATGTATGTACAGTCATCTTAAAACGTTAGAAGGTAAAAGCGCCTTCTTTTTTCTCCTTCTATAATGATTCCAGCAAGAGAACATGGAACTACTTAAACTACAATACGAATAATAATATAAAAAAAAACAAAAAAAAACTACTCAATCACTGTGTCTCATTGTCAGAGAATGTTGATTAGATTTGTTTCGTCTCGATTACCATTTGAATTTGTAATTAATCTGTTTCATCAAAACTGATTCACCCGGCCTTTATTGAGGAACGACGGTGACCAGTAGTGGATTGGCTCGCCTTTTCCCCAGGTATGTATGTACCTAACTTCTTTGTTGTAATGTAGACAGAAGAAAGATTAATTTAACATCTAATTGATCATAGCGACATAAATGTCGCCCGAATAATGCTGGAAATAATAAGAGGCAAACTTTGAGATACACTTAGAGATAATTCCACTGCTTGTCTTGTAAGAGCTAGAATTAAGCGAATGTATGAAGCTGAATTAAATGAGAAGAACCGAAGAATCAGATGAAACCGCGCGCCAAGAAGAAGATCATATCAAAGAGGAAATGCGCAATCCCCAATAACATGAGGAAGGGGGGGGGGGGAGGTGAAGCTTGCATTTACTTTTCTCTAACAATCTTCCGACAACATTAACTCGGATGAGACATTATCTGCTGTGATAGCTTACTCTATTTCTTACCTTAGAATTGGAATTTAAACAATAATAGAAATATTCTAGTTAACATATACTTACATATTTCTCTTGGACAATGCCGATGCAAGAATATGGTCAACAACTGTGACGGAAGCACATACATATTTCATTCTCCGGCAGTGAAAACGACTCAAGGTAGAGTACAACTCTATGCTTAATCATTATCAATAGGACTCTCCAACTTTTCCACGAACCCCTACTATGCTAAAAGAGCCTCGCTGTAAGCAGTCGAGGAGCGAGCTGCGCCGGGTGGAAAGTGTCTCGGATTTTGGTCGTCGGCAAAAGTTTTAGAAAAAATCTGCAATGAGCAAAACCATGCTATTTTACGATATACATACATATAGGTTTCAATATGACGTCAAGTAGCGTGACATAGACGATAGACGTCGTGAATAGCGAATGTAGAGCAACAGAAATGTGAGTGCACTTTCCAATCAGTCGACTTTGACAGCTTTAGCACAACATTTGCTATACTTGGATATACTTGGATTGCCATTGCTGAAACTCTGTAGAATTTATAACAATAATAATTATTATTATTATTATTATTAAAATATTTTGGTCTGATATCTGAAAAGATGCACCAAGGATTTTCTTGTAGCCTCTTTTCTTGTTCTTTAATAGTTGGAAATTGTTTTCTTATTTTCTTTCAGTAGACAAATAAAAGTTTAAATGCGCTTCATTGTTCAGGATTTGTCAACGAGGCTTGGCTTAAGCGGTGTCTAAGATCGCTCTCTTCGTCCAAGCCAATCAGTCATGAAAGGTGGCACAGATTGTTTGTGTCGACAACTTCGACAGCGCTGCTTAATTACCCAAGACGACTCGATCGAAATGGAGCCGCGAAAGTGGCCCTGAAATCTCACTCGTTCACCGGCGGTGCTAGCTGAGAACAAATAATGCTTCATTTCACCATATTTGCAATCTCCTCGCCACCCTCGACGGCAGCAAAACGACCAACTCGTAGTATGGAGCATACCGGCCGCTAAGTCCGTTCTGCATAAGAACTCTGCGGGGAGCGAGGCCAAGGAAAGACGCTGATGTACAAACTGCTGCTGGAGGCCCTTCTCAATCTGTGGGGACAGTCAATCAAGTCGCACTCCTCCTTTCATAGTGCGCTGAGGACGAGTTCTGGAGCGGTTATACGGGTCCGAAAATCCTCTCGACCACACGACAGCCAAGAACATTAAAAGAATCACGACAGTGCCCGAATAGTTGTGTGTTCGTTTAACCATGACAATTTTGGATATTATGTGGACGATGTCATATGAAAATAAAAGAAGAAAATTATGACGTGTCTCTTACAAAAGTACCTCTTTCGCTGAAGAAGAATACACTTATACAATTATGCACTTTTAGAGGGTGGAAACTACAAGTAATTACCTCTTCGTATCTGACTCTCTCTCTCTCTCTTCCTTTCTCTTTTTTTCTCTCTCTCACTCTCTTTTTCTCACGCTCTCTCTACTGGCACACATCAGAGCTTCTTCGACTGCCGATTCCTCGTGCAGAGCGTGCGAGGCCAACTGAATCGGTCTGGCAATTTTTTTTTGTGGACTTTTGTTTTCTTTTGTTAATTTTATTAGAGTTTTAACAGTTTTATTTCATTTTTTTGCCTATAAGTATCAGATTTCAGTCCTAATCTGTGAAGTTTTTTTTTCATTTCTTTTTGGCATTACACTTTACCGGTGGTTTTCGCTTCATTGCATAGTGATTATGCAATTGCGTATGCTTAGTCGGTAGAACGATGGACAGTAGTAATACACAGCACATTGAAATAGTGGAACTCCATTCAATTTTGCTTACAATTAGTATGGGAAAAATTTTCAAACTTCGCGCCAAATTGCTACCAAGAATATTATTTAAATTTCCCGCAATTTTCAAAAAAATTAACGAGACAACCCTGTGGCCACCGCGGCCAACAGATTCGTGCGTTGGTGCGGCATATCGACACTCGTAACCGACATTAGCCGGCCTTTTCTATGGAGAGAGAGTACGAATGGCTCAAGCAGGGAGATGGGAGGAGAGGGATAAGGTACCCGTTTCAAAATGAACTAGTCCAATACTTGCGAAAAGCCGTCCACGATAGGTTGCTTCAAACACCTAATAACGAAAGTGCTGCATTCGCAGAATTCCTTTTTTGATAAGCACTAGTCCAACTGATCATTTTAGATCAGTACAGTGCACCTTTTTGTGGGGGTCTTCTTTAGAAACAATTGAATGGAACAAAGTGCTGTGTAATACAGACGTGTTTGGTTAAAAGAAACATGGAGGACATGTACATGATACGGAAAATGCAGAAAATACTCTCATTTTTGCGCGAAGATTTTCGTGTGATAGAGGTAGAAAAGTACTTTGTTGTTTGCTGTTGATAACTTTTTTTCTTCTTCATCATATATGAATATCGTTTAGCGCCGGATGACTTCATTAAAGGAGCCATGTTAAGGATGCAAATATATGTACAAAGGTAAGGACTTTTCTGACCAATTCCTGGCCAATAGGTTATGTCCTTGGGCCTCTAAGAAGAAATGAGAATATTGATATGGTCGACTATCGATGAGAGAAAAATGAGAAAGCAAGAGAGAAACTGCGATAGTGACTAAGAGAAAGATTGTCTAGATAATCGATGCCCTTGCCGCCGCAGTAAAAGTGTTCCTTTCTATCTCCTGCTCTCTATCCCTCTCCCTCTCTTTCTCAATGTGTCCATCTCTCTCTCTCTCTCTCTCTCTCTTCTCCTTATCGCCCCAACTTTCTATCGTTGTTCCCCCTTTCTCCCGCTGCTCACATACCGGCGACCTGCTCGCCTGCACAGGGCTCTGCTACATCTTTCTTCTACTCGCATATATCGAGTGCTCAAAGCATCAGGGATTTTCAATAAGAGAGGTCTGCTTCTTATAAGCATTACATAAACTTAGATATTATATACAGTCGTTGCTGAAACTCTGAAGAGGTTTTTTTTAATATTGACAAATTATGTGCCTCTGTCTGAGAAATGAAGTATCCACCAAAGATTATCTTGCAGCCTCTCGATTATTATTTCTTATAGTTTAAAAATTGTTTTTCTAATTTTTCTTCATTAGATAAATAAATAAATATATAAATATTCTTTTCCTTGTTCAGGATTTGTCGTCGAAGCTGGATGCCATAAGTGTTGTCTAATATCGACTCTCTTCATCAGCCATGAAAGGTGGCAATTGTCGACAAGTTCGCCAGCGATGCTTAATTACCCAAGCGTACTCGATCAAGAGGATTGTCACCTTGCAAACGTCGAGGGACGACAAGGACCATGTCATTGTGAGAAGAGCACTTCAACGTGTACGCTCACGCAACAATTACGAAGGAACGCTGGCCGAGGAGATTCAGATGCGACATCAGTAAATTCTTGGAAGCAACCGACATAGTCGATCCCTTCTCCACCGCATCGGTCAAGACACTGATTGTGAGGAAATGGAACCGCGAAGGAGCCACCTGAAATCTCACGCGACCAAATGACTACTACCGGAATCCTGCAAAATGACCTGGTGGAGGACAAATTGTGTAATCGTTCAGCCTTTACAATTTTGGTTATTATGTGGATGTTGTCATATGCAAAATAAAAGTAGAAAATTATGACGAGTCACTTACAAAAGTATCTCTTTTGTTGACCACGTGAGGTGGAGCAGCGAATATCTTATTTCTTGGTTATTTCGTAATGCGTGAGTGATCAAAAGAAGTATGCTGATGGTGAGGACGCGAACATATCAGAAATTTTTTTGGAGCAATTAGTGAATTTTTTCTTACGACCTACAGTGACTTGACTGTTTTCTCTGTATTCTCCCTTGTGCAATAAACTTTCTCCCTTAAAAATTCTAGGTTCGAGTTAATTCTAAAATTACTTTAGTGTACTTTTTAAAAGTGCATTAGTTTATCGGCCGCATTCAAATGTCAAATAAAATGTTTAAAAAAAATCATTATATTCTTAATGTAAGATTCATTATCGCAGAAATGACAAGAAAGAGTGCGAACGATGTTTTCTCACTTTCTCTTCTCTACTTCGCCGCGGTTGGTCGACTCGGCTTTCTCTCGCCCTCTCCTTATTCTCTCAACGGAAGATGACAAACGAGCTGCTAAATGAAATAAAGAAGAATTGTTCCGAAGGAATTGTTAGTAATTTATTACTTTAAAATTATTGTAAAAAATGACAAGTAGACCTTTCTTTCCTTTCTACATTGAATTACATAACTGGGAGAGGGAGAAAAATTTGAATGTATTGCCAAAATCAGTGTTTCTAGACAGTTTTCACAAACAAAGTTTGTAAATAAAAATAAAAAACTATGAAAAGAGATCAGTAGGTAATTAATTAATTTAAAAAAATTTAAATCATTTCTCCTCACAGGCGTTGCTGCACAACTTTAGCGACAGTGCGCGAGCGATTCTGCAAGATTTCGAGGAGGCCCTCGGAGGTGTCCTCAAGGAACGACGACTAAAGGGCGCCTCCAGGGAGAAGTCGACTGCTGCCAAGGTGATAACTTATCAAAAGCTGCTGCTCGAATGGCCAGTAAAATATGAAAAGAGTGTCCCAAGACGATGCCTGTTTAACCTTTTTATACACATTCTTCAATTCATCATCAAGTCTACGATGACGCTCAAAACTATTTCTAAAATAAATAATTTATTGTTTAGGTGGACTTTGAGCTCCTCGTCAAGCAACTCAAAGTGCGAGATCACAGCGGACATAGTCTCTTCTCGGGGATCTTGGAACTTGCCGAGACGGCCATCGGAAATTGTGTAAGTTCCGGAAAACAAAAAAATTATACTACGAAAATGTATGCCAAATTTTAATTCATTCCATGGGTAGACGTGGTGACTAGAGTACCTTTAAGAAAATATTTGTTAGTGTACTTTGTAAATCAATGTCAGCCTTTTTTGGCAATGGGCCAAGGTATTTTTTTATTATCGTAAAGAAAGAAGTGTGTTCAGGAAAACGCTCTCGAGCCTGAGCTGCTGAAGGGCGTGGAGGACGAGATAAATTCGGCACACGAAACTGCCGTAAAAACTGCTTTTTGTCTCTTTTAATAAATAAATACATTTTCCCTTATAATAGCCACATATGTATATTACCTTTGGAAATGAGATACTACGCTGATGTAAGATGAATTAATTTAGAACAAACAAAAAACTACTTTGCTTTAGTCAATCACCTTGCGTACGGCCGTTCCCAAAATGCATCATGACTTCGACATGACGCTTGGCGAGATTCGGAAACGAGCTACGGATGGCGTTGTCGGGGAATTATTTAATAACTAATTAATTCATTAATTATTAATTTTTAATTAACTAAAAACATTTTTAAATACATTTAAAAATTAGTAGTTAATTAAGCGCCAAAAGAAAACAAACAGTGTTGTGTTCAGGAAGGCCTTCGCGAGAGTTGCCTGGCACAGCGGGACCTACTGAAGGAGTTGAAGGCGACTCTAGACGCTGTGGACGAAGTGCTGCCAAAGGGCCACGTCAAGCACAAGTTGTCTGCGCTCAAGGTGTTTAGCGTGTCTACAATTACTATGGTTACATTATTATTTATTTATTTATTTATTTATTTATTTATATATTTATTTATATATTTATTTATTTATTTATTTATTTATTTATTAATATATTTATTTACTTATTTATTTACTTATTTATTCAACGCATCACTATGATGTGATAACATCGAGAGCAATTACAATCGAGAAGATTGAAACATTCAATAATAACGTTTTGAAGAAAAAAGTGCATTAGAAGCAGTCTATTCAGCTTATTTATTTATATTATTTTATTACTTTTTTTAAATTAATCATTAACTCCTGAACAAGTAAGGGAGATCGTTCAAGAGGAAGGAAATTATGACCGATTTGATTATTATCTGCAGACTGTTTGGGAGTCGCTCACTCGTGCTCTCCTCGCGCATTACGTCAAGGAAGTTGGCCAAGTCGCAATTATCCTGGAGGAGGCGCAGAAGATCCTTGCAGTTATTATTAGCCATTATTCCTCACGATTCCTCAAAATTAACACCTCCTCTCAAATGCGATTTCATCAATTTTTTTTTTTTTTGTTTGAAATTTTTCATTTTTTTTTATGCAAGATTGCCGAAATACCACCCAATTTTGCGCCAATATAACAAATGCGCGCGTTGATTTACTAAACGTTTTATAATAATTAATCTGTTAATTTTTTTTATTTAGGTATGCACCGGTTTCGAACCTATTAATTTTTCCACGGTTTTATTTAAGTACCGGTTTTGAACCGGTTTATTTTTGGAGCCTCCTTTAGAGTAGGAACAACGACAAGGACAAGGAAGGGGACTCGAGCGACGGCACGTTGGCGGCAACGGTCGAGATTTTCGCCAGTTACAAAGAGGTTAGTTACCGTATTTTCTCTATTAGTGCCCCCGGGGGTACTATTTTTCAATACCCCTGCGAGAGGGCTGCACTATTAGAGAGGGGGGGGGGGTTCTAATAGAGGGAGTGGCACTAAAAGAGAAAATACAGTAGTTTTTTTTTTTACATTTTGTTCTGTTTATTACTGATTTGCTGTGCTAAATGCCTTGAATGATATTATTCCGATTATATTTTGATGCCAGCAACCGCAAGTGTTTCTCTGGAAAAGTCACGCAGTAAACTGTTGTGTCACATTATAAAATTTCATTTATGAATTAAAGGAGGTCCGAGGCGAATAAATAGTGTCTTGTTTTTTTCGCCTTATTTGGTCGGGTTGTGCTAGAAACTTCGATTGCAAGTGTCTCGAAGTCACGAAAACCTTCATGCCCTGAGGAAATTAACACTGCTTTCTACTTTGAATTCCCAAATATTTTATTTTCCCGCCATTTTCAAACATTTTTAACAGAGCAACACTGCTACCGCTGGGGCCAACCGTGTCGTGCCCATTAATTGCATACATATGATGCGCGCAACCAACATTGGACGGGTTTTTCTTAACACGTAGGCTCACCTGGCAGTGGTGCAAACCACAAGTTTCTGGGGAGAGAGGCAAGGGGCAGTAGCACCATTTCTGTTCATTCTTTACTCCGTTCTTTTTATCATTCCGTCCAAATCCGTCAGGGAATTCGTGGTAGGAGTTTTTCCCTTAAGGCCTCCTTTAATACAACAAATTTGTGTCATTTTAGTTTCTTCCTGAGAAAGTCCAGCAGAAGGGCAGGGCTGCCGCGGAGGGATGTCCTACATGTGGCAGCTGCCGCGGGTGGATACCAGGGAGAGAGGAAGGCGAGTTACATGTAAAAATGTACATATGTTTAAAAAAAAAATGTACATATGTTCATGCGCCGAGGCGAAGGTTCCTTTATGTTCCTTTTTCATTCGCTTCCCGCGTTTGAGTGAAACCGCAGGGCAAGGAGCATAGCAATTGACGAAAAACTTGAGGATAAACGTGGCTGTCAACGCTCTCTAGCCTCATGACTCGCAAACCAATGTTTAGAATCAAAGTTTTCAGAAAATCACTATTTTTCTATATGTTTAGAATCGATACTTTTCGTAAAATCGATACATTTCTATATGTTTAGAATCATCGATAGCTTTCATAAAATTGATACTTTTCTATATGGTTAGAATCGATACTTTAAAAAAAAATTCGATACTTTTCTTCTCGGTGGTTACATTTTAGCTCGGAATGAACTAACTCTGTCAGCTTGCAGTGCTCTCCGAAGAACCAGTCGAAGACGAAGAATAAGAACAAGAAGAAGAAGGAGGAGGAGAAGGCGGCTCCGCCCACTCACTTCTTCATCCCTGCCAAGGACATTCGCTTCAAGGAGCAAATGCTCGCGGAGGCACAAGGATGGGTCAGTGAGCTATATTGATTGAGTGATGACGTCACTGGTTATATTGATTGAGTGATGACGTCACTGGTTATATTGATTGGGTGATGACGTCACGGGATATATTGATTGAGTGATGACGTCACTGGTTATATTGATTGAGTGATGACGTCACTGGTTATATTGATTGAGTGATGACGTCACTGGTTATATTAATTGGCTGAGAAAAAGGAGAGATCTAATTGGAAGAATTTATTCGTCTTCCATTTGAGGTGTTATTGATTCGATGAAAAAAAAGAGTATCCATTTTAGGTGGACGATGGCACTCCATTTTAGCCGATCTTCTGAATGCCCTTTCTGAAAAACAATGGAATAGAATCGAATTGATCAAATGCCTCTCCCGCTAGAAAAAAACCAGCCATCCTTCGTAAAATATTGAATTTAGAACAATTTAACGTTGCAACGGATCGATTGTATGATGGGACATATAATTCAATAAATATTTAATTGACTTTATTGAAATATAATACTTCGTACTTCATCTTCTTACACGGCAAGCGGAGAATAATTCGGATCTTTCCTCTCTCTCTCTCTCTATCTCTCTCTCTCGCTCTCATTCTCTCTCTCTCTCGCTCTCTCTACTCTCTCTCTCTCTCTCTACTCTCTCTCCCTCTCTCTCTCTCTCTTTCTCACGCAGTGGCTTCGAGCATTTCTATTTCTCGGGCCTAGTGTTCCCGGACAACTGTCTATTCTTTTGAGTCCTTTTTTTAATTAATATTTTTATATTTTTTTCAGTTTTTATTCCGTATTTTTTAGCACAATTATCAAATTTCAGTCCAATCAGTCCAAATATATATGGTTGTTTTTTACAGATTGCTTTTTTTTACATTAAACTTTACCTGTGGTTTCACTTCATTGCAGTGAACTTATGCTATTCCATGGTTTAGTGGATTTCGTGCAGTAGAGAGGTCTATTTGGTGAAAAAAAAAAACGGAGAAGACATGTATGCATACATGGAGAATCAAAACTGTGCAAAGAATATAATATGTTTAAAGAATAAAAAAGATACGTATCCCTCTCCCTCTCTGTCTGCCTCTCTCTATATCTATATACACATATCTCTCTCTTCCCTCTCTCAGAGAAAGAGGAAGGCAGAGAGAGGGTGAGAGGGTGAGAGAGAGAGAGAGGGAGAGAGGGAGAGAGAGAAGGAGTACACCCTACATTGGCCTCCCTTTTCAATAAAGTTCTTTTTAACTACTTTTCTCGTTCCCTTTTAATCTATGAATGTATGTACATACATACATACATGCATATTTTCAAATCGAACGAAAGCTGTTCCAGTAGTCTATCATTCTAACAGCATAAACTCTATGCAAAGAACTGAAATCAACTGGTGTAGTTTAATGGAAAAAAAAATCTGTCAAAAAACTCTTGGCCACTGCGCGCTGGATTCTAATCAAGAGAGTAACTTTAATCAAGAGAGAGAGAGAGAGTGAAAGTGAGATCGTGAGTACCGAAAGAGAGAGATTGCTTAGATAATCGATACCATATGCCGCCGTAATAAAACTGATCTCTCGCCCTCTCTCTCCCTCTCTCTCTCGCTCCCTCTCTCTTCTTTCGCTCTCTTTTTCTCTCGCTCTCTCTCTCTCTCCCTTCCGGCCCAAATCACCTTCCTATTCATTCTCTCCCATTCATACCCTAATTGTAAGACACGCCGTTGGAAGGCCAACGAAATGCTCTCCTAGACAGAGCCCTTCTACTTCTTTCTTCTACTCGCATAAATCGAGTGTTCGAAGCGTTCAGGAATATTCAATAAGAGAGGTAAGTATCTCGGCCTTTTTTAAACACTATATATATTTATATTTATATATCACGAAATATCTTCCACTCCTTATCTTTGATATCATTGGATTAATTCGAGATTGATATGTGCTTGGACAGTCCTTATTGAAACTCTAAAGAAGTTGAATTATTATTATTAAACTATTTGCTTCTGAGATATGAGATATCCACCAAGAATTTTCATCATTCAGCTTCTCGATTGACTTTCTTATAATTCGAATTTTTTATTTATTTATTTTCATTTTCATTCATTAGATAGATAGATAAATAAATAAATAAATAAATAACTCAATAAATAGATAACTGATGAACTCTTCGTTCTTTAGATCGATCCTCAATGCCATGAGCCTTGTATAGGAGGAGGAAGAGGAGGCAAGAGCCAACAAGTAGATTTTAGTTAATACATCCGAACTCATTTTTTCTTTCTCATACATAGGTACAAATGCAGTATTCATCACAATTTTTTCTTCTTCAAAATTTGTCTCATTTTCCTGCCCATTCTTTAGGCAAAGTTACAGAATACTTCCTTTGTAGCCCACTATTCTGCGCTCGAGGCTGAGAACGACAACATGGCTATCAACAAAGGACGACGACGTGCTCCGAATCCGGCCGTCTCTCCTCCCGGATGACGTCCGCTGAATCCACGACGAAATCGACCAACACATCATAAAGCACGGACAGCTTGTTCCCCTCATCGAAGAGCTCGTACAAGGTCTACACCGACAAGAGTACTACTGTAACATAGAGGGCAGCCGCCATGCCGGCTTGAGCCGGCTGGCAGAGTGAAAGGACATCACGATGTGAGGCGGCGGCTGCCCCCTTCCCCTCTCTGCCCTTTCCCCTCCGCTCCACGATTATAACCTTGCAGAATAAAGGAGACATAAGAGAGGCACTCGTCCTGCTACACCTTATGGAACCATATGCGACATACACCTGGCAGCATATGACAATCTCTACCCCAGCCGCGTTCGAAGACGACTTCGAGGTACTCACAAGAGACGCGGCTACAATGACAATGAGGACTCGGCACAGGAAACAATCGAATGCCTGGGAGCGGAGACTTAGGCTTGGAAGAATAAATTTTTTGCAAAGTATTATTTATTGACATTTTAATACTAGTCCGTTTAATAAAGCATACTAATGTCTGTGTTCACTTTTAAGGTGGTGCTAAGGATGAAGAAAAAGTAGCTGTTATGTAAATTAAAGGAGCGAAAAACTCCCTCTTAATTTGGCGCCTTTTTGCATGACACAATGGAGTGATTTAGAAGAATTTAGATGATGATTCCTTTTTAATTCGCTTCCTCCTTTGAGATGAGCGCAGGGGGAGGAGCATAGGAGAACATTCAAAATCCAATCCAAACATTTGGGGAACGACGATCGCTATAATCTTTTTCGACCAGAAATGAATGGGGTAAGGTCGTAGAAATAAACTTTGGCGAAATTCTGCAGAGTTTTTGACTTTTATGAAGAAAGCACTTTACAGTACGATGAGGAGAGTGATGTGTGTGAGATTCAGAGAGAGCGACAGAGAGAGTGACGGAAGGACATGGTTGAAAGAGGGAGAGAGAGAGAGAGAGAGAAAGAGAGAGAGAGAGAGATTAAAATTGCAGATTCTGATGAGAATGATTGTGTTTTTGATCAGATTTCGCATTCAGAGCCATCCCTTTTTGTCCCATATCCACGCAGCACTGGCTTGCGCACATCCTCACAACTCTCAGACTAACAAATAAACAAAGATCTAGCAGTGACAAAAAGAATACGAAAAGTAGAGAGGAAGCAGGAAAAAAGAGAGAGAGAAAGAGAGAAAGCAATAGAGAGAGAGAGAGAGAGAGAGATAAAGGGGGAAAGAATGAGTAAGAGAGAGAGGTTGACAGATACCCAGGGATAAACTTAGAATAAGTCCTTTGTTGATTGATGTTGATACTTTTTTTCTCTTCTTCATCATGTATCAGGAGGAGTACTGGATGACTTATTTAAAGGAGCCATGTTAGGGATTATTTAAAAAAAATTCTCATTCGTTTAAGATGGCAAAATTTTGTTTTTTACATAATTCGTATGTCGTAAGCAATCGATGGCGCTACGGCCAGCGAGGTATTCATGGAAGAGGGCGATGTGAGGGGAGAAGGAGCGAGAGAGAGAAAGAGAAAGAGAGAGTGAGAGAGAGCGAGAGATCGAGAGAGAGAGAGCGTGGGTGAGAGAGAGAGCCAGAGAGGGAGAGAGAGAGAGAGCGAGAGAGAGAGAGAGAGAGATCGACAGAAAAGTTTTTGACACTACTAAAAAAAAATACTGATTTTCTTAAAGCGGGACAACCTCCAATCGATTATTAGGCCAAACGTGCTCATATGGCAAAATAAAAAAAAAATTTTTTTTTATCAAATCAAAGGATACTTCCACTAAACGTGGAAGTGTGTCAGAGCAGGCGCTTTTGTGGCGAGTAACTGTGATCTGTGATCTTTCATGCCATTTTACCTGACCATCTGGTTCGCTGTCAGTGTGGCCCAATCTGTTCATAACGTTAGCTCTTGCTGTGCTTCTGCATCGATTGCTCCTTTAATAGTCCAATTATTCATCTGCACAATCCGTAAGAATGGGTATGTTGTTGTTGTTCATCACTGGAAACTCGCTCGTCCGTGCCCTACCCGGCCTCGTTCCCTTTTACATCGATCAAGTCACCTCAGACGTGCTATACCGCTTCTGTGTCAAGTTTTGTTGAGAACGCAATTCTCACTTCATTCGAGATCACAAGAAAGTTCAGCGAAAAGTAATGGTGTTTCTGGTGTTGAGTTTAGAACTGCTCGGAAGGCTCAACGACGTGGACTCGTTCTACCTTGTACTCTTGGAAGTTCATCCATGGCTGCTCCCACAGCTCGACCTTGTAGATGACGCGGGCGCCGCCTTCCTTCAGCTGGCATCCCTCCTTCGTCAGCTGGTCGGCGCCTGTAATGAAAATGTGGCCATCGAAGACCGCAAAAGATTATTGTTAGCGGCCGGATTCGAGCCCGCGTCATCCGGCTCATGCCCCGACGCATTACTGTTACGTAGCCAGGGAAGACGAGCAACCACCGAACCCCTCCGGGCGGTGAGTCTGCTCTCCGAATGCTTGCCAGTCAGAGTTGGGAGAATTACAGCAAAAAAGGAGGCTCGTTCTGGCAAGCACCGGACACGGATCTCTCCCCCTTTTTATATCGATGTCCTGTTGTTCTCATGGTCAATTATAAGTATGAGTAAGTGTATGTGATCCATAGATACATAAGTGATAAACATATAAGTAAAGATGCCTATTAATAATACCGTCCGTAGGGAGATCGGGTGCTAAACGTCATTTACATACATACATACGATAGGCGACACACCAACATCATCTTGACACTGACAACGAGAGCTAAACCGATTACGGCAGATTCGAACCCGCGCCAGACTGCTCATAGGTCTGGCGCACTACCACTGAGCTACGCCACCGACGCCTACACACACCAACTGTGCCGCATGCGCAGTTCGACTCGCCGAAGAGCACTTCGAAGGTGTCCAACAAACCAGAAACCACTTGCGATCTCGCAGACAGCACCTGAAGAAGCGATTGCCAATAATGATGAGCAAATCAAGGGTCATCGTGAACTGTGCATGTCAGTTAGCGAAGCAAGTCATATCGAAGCGTATATCATCAAATGTTGTCATATTATTATTCAAATGTATCGAATAGATATAAATAAATAAAAGAAAATAAATACCTTGATATCGGGATGTAATGGAACTGGCCGCCGTTGTTCGAGCCCTCGTTCACGGCTTTCACTGCGCCCCAAGCCTTATCCTGTGCGGAAACAACAACACCTCTCTTGAGGCCGCGCCTTGGTGGACATCATCAAAATATATACATACTCATCTTCTTCAAGTGTTTAAGAATGTGTGTGTAATTATGTTGGAGCTGACATGCGAGTCTAATTAGGGGCATTTCGTAATTTGGATCGAAATCCTAAGATTTGCTTGCATGATTAGGTAAGCAAATCTTATCTTATTAGTCAACTGATTAAGCTAAAAGAAAAGCAATTTGTTTCGACATTAGATTAAAAACATAATTACGCTCTCTTTCTGAAATACCAGAGTATGTAGATTAAAAACATAACTAGGCTCATTCTGAAATACCAGAGTATGTAGATTAAAAACATAACTAGGCTCATTCTGAAATACCAGAGTATGTAGATTAAAAACATAACTAGGCTCATTCTGAAATACCAGAGTATGTAGTAGTAAACTGAGAAGAAACTCGGGTTTGGACGCATCTTGCTCGCCCTCCAGTCCCGTCATTGCCATAGAAGTCACGGCGGCATACAGACAGAGTACAAGTAGCGCGAGTCGAACCATTTAGCAGCGATGCTGCAAGTTCCTCTGTTGAAAGTGGAGTGACGAAATTCGGAGTCCACGCGGTGGTCAAGCTACTGCTGGTTAGCCGCCTTTTATGTGCGATGTGTGAGGGGTCGCAGGAGTACAGCACGAGAAGGTCACAACAACTTTGACACACGGTGTTCCGTCTCTCTCTCTCTCTCTCTCTCTCTCTCTCTCTCTCTGTATCTCTCTGTCTTTTTCTCTTTATCGTTGTCTCTCTCGCCTTCTTTCTCTCTTATATTCTTTCTCTCTCTCCATCTGCTTTCTCTGTCTAATGGTATTGTCATTATTGATGACTTCAGTCTTCATCCGAACCTGATTAGTTCTCTCGTCATTTTATGTGCACTCGTGACCCCTATGTAGATCTATTTCATTCGAGAAAAAAAACAGGGAAAATCGCCGGAATCATCTAGCGGCCATGAGACTCCATGTTGAAAAGCGATCATTTCTCTTTATAAAATCGACATTTGGCCTTCTCTGGAATTCAGGCGCTACGCCAACGAGCAGCCGAAGCGAGAAGATGTTCATGAGGTAGAGAAGAAAAATATTATACAGAAGAAGAAAAAAAACAACAGTGTTAACTTTACAAGGGAACGATTAATTAAAATTAGTTAAAAGGACTCCAACTCAACTTGGAAAGGTTTGTGCCTAATCAAACTTTCTAACACTGACACATCCAGTTAATTGAACAATCAACATACGGTTTTATGAACATTGATCTATCGGCATTTGTCTAAAACATACATACTTCTAGAGAGTTTGAATCATTTTATCCATTTTTTCCAAACTTAAAAGCACGCAAAATATGGCTCGGCCAATTTTTTTTTACTATTCACATGCTCTCTAACCAGCAGAAGGGCCACAAATATTTGAGGGCGCGCCTTCAAAATGGTCCTAATGTACAACTGTAGAGAAATTCGGTGCATGGTTCCTTTAAATGCTCCCTTCTAACGCTGATCGATCGAAAATACGTTGTCATTATTGAAGCGGTAAATAAACCCCGAACGGAAATCACTGGAGCTTTGCGCCTAATTGAAAGAAATATTGTGAAATCGGCTTAGACAGTAATACTCGAGGAAGGATTACGATTACAAAGGATTTTCTCGAAATCGAAACCATTACATCAGCCGCTGAAGGAGTGAAAATATCGAGAACAACTGAGTAAAATATGGGATGAAGAGAGAGAGAGAGAGAGAGAGAGAGAGAGGGAGAGAGAGCGAGATTGTGTGAGAGGATTAAAGAGTGGAGAGAGGAAAGACAGTGTAAGAAGGTAATTTCAGTTTGGGCAAAAAAAAACTTTACCAAAAGTACGAAAGAGAGATAGAGAGAGAGAGAGAGAGAAAGAGGCAGAGAGAGCGAGAGGGACAACTCGAGAGAACAAACTGAAAAGAGGAGTGAACGGAAGCACAATTTTCGACGGATACATCATTAGTGAGTAGCTCAATCCTTCATCGTTGTTACATTTTCTATTGTGCTGGCTCGCTGTTCATGCCTGTCTTCTGCTTAGACACAATGTTCGATAAAACAACTAGTAATTATTATTGTTGGATATTTCGGAGAAAAAAATATATACTTCCATTAAAGTAATACAGATAATCAAAGTATTATTATATTAATTTTTCGTTTAAATCTTGTTGATGAAAGTGTGCCTTGAATTAATATGTATAAATCGGTTAAAGGCAGATATATTGCTTTTATCTTTTCCTTCAGGCCTTCTTCTCTCCTTTAGCGCCGCTCGTTTTGGTCTCTTGATTCTCAGTATTCGCATACGGATTCTTGACACTTCTTTTCATACAAGAAGACGAAAGAGAGAGAGAGAGAGAGAGAGAGAGAGAGAAATCAACGCCCTGGCAACTTCATCAGAACAGGCTGTCATGGGAGCCGTGCGAGGGGTTTTGGGATGCGCTTTTCGAGCATACATATGTATATACTTCTATCTACCCTAGCAACATTCTCTAAGAGAAAGTCGTACCTTCCCCCGCCTCAAAATATTTTATATCATTATGTGTGAGGGCAGTTATATTATTCATTCATTTACCTTATTTATTTATCCATACTTGACAATAAGGACTTCGATTTAGCGTTTGCATTTATGAACTCACTTTCATACATAACTATAGTCACGCAGAAAACCACCATGTAGATCTGTACAAAATTTCCTGACCTTTTTCAGTAAAAATAAAAGCTTTTATGAAATATCTAATTTAATTTAAAAAAAAATTCAATATCCCAGAGCAGGGAACGAACCAGGGATGCAGGAGCTGCATGATCGCGCTTTTAACCAATCGGCCATCCTCTTCCCCTATCTTTCAGATGATCCGTCTCGTCTTGTTCGTCTCGTGTCTCGCTGCTCTCTCAGCAGCGGTTCCCGAGTGCATCTTTGAATCGAAGCTCAACGGCACCGGACTGAGTGATGGGCAGATTCATCAGGTAATTTTTTCGCGATAACGAAATATTTAAATTAATAAAGGATGAGCATAAACTGAAAAAATGAGGTTTTTCAACGAAGAACAAATCAGTAATTCAGGAATACCGCAAAAATATTAGAGATGTGCTTAAATCTACCGTAATTTACTTTGTCTTCTTCTCTCGTCTAGCATGCTCTTTTCTTGATTAAAATTACTGCAGTTTTTATGTTCCCTGGACTGCCAATAAAAATTCGAATACTTAAGCATGTAATTAATTAATTAATTAGATCGCAACCGAGTACAACAAAGGCACGCCTCGCAAGAAGATCGACGCTTTCGTTGCGAAGCTTGGAAAGAATCCGCATAAGTGGCATGTGAAGACGGTGCTCATGAGGATCTTCAATACTGACGTGTAAGAACTTATTTGAATGTTAAACTCGCAGCATCGTTTTAGCTGCCGAATATCTATACAACTGACTTTTCAATATAATAGTTAACACCGCAAAAAAAAGTACTAATCACCGAGTCACTTCCACAGAAACTTTCTCGTCTCTTAAAAGAATTGACGAATCGTATATTTGGTCAACATTTAATGGAACAGAAAAAAGATCGATACTCTTTTTCAGCTATCTCACTCGCCTCTTCCAGAGCTGCCTACTGCAAGCACAGCCTCTGTTGTCGGCGGAAGTCGTTGCCGAGGTGTGTGATTGTTTTTAAAGCATTTTTTCCCATAGTGGCATCTTTTCTCATTGAGACAAGACTGCAAAAAAATTATATAAAATTAAGTAATAATTGCAATAAACAAATAGAAGAAATAATAATAACAATTAAAACATAATTGTATCGAATATTTATAGCAGTTCGGCATTCACTCGGTATTCAAAAAGGTCAAAGTCTTTCTTTATAATATATGCACACATAAAAAAAATCGCTCTAACCCGGTAGTATATACATATTGTATGTACATAGAAACGTTCGAAGAAAACGTGTGTACGCGTGTACATATGTACATACATACATACGTATTCTTGGAACGTTTAGAGATGTAAAGTGCAGCTCTTTTGACCGCAACGGTTTTGACCGCAACACTTTTTACCTCAACTCTTTTGACCTCAACACTTTTGACCTCAACGCTTTTGACCTCAACGGTTTTGGCCTCAACGGTTTTGACCGCAACACTTTTTACCTCAACTCTTTTGACCTCAACTCTTTTGACCTCAACTCCTTTGACCTCTACATTTTCGACCTCAACGCTTTTGACCTCAACGCTTTTGACCTCAACTCTTTTGACCTCAACGCTTTTGACCTCAACTCTTTTGACCTCAACGCTTTTGACCTCAACTCCTTTGACCTCAACACTTTTTACCTCAACGGTTTTGACCTCAACTCTTTTGACCTCAACACTTTTTACCTCAACTCTTTTGACCTCAGCGCTTTTGACCTCAACTCCTTTGACCTCAACGCTTTTGACCTCAACGCTTTTGACCTCAACTCCTTTGACCTCAACGCTTTTGACCTCAACGCTTTTGACCTCAACGCTTTTGTCATTGTCCACCGTGCGTGTTCAGATCAAGAAGCTGCGCCAGGAGAACGACAATGCCTTCTGCACGAGCTACGTCAACTTCCAGAACGCACTCGTAGAGGCAACTGCAAAGAGCGTACGTCTCTAATATATATATTTTATTAAATTTGTTAAATTAAATTAAAAATAAATAAAAATAAATCATAATTTATAAATTTTCTTTTTCTTTTATACCCAATATTATTTGATAAAAATGTATATTAATGAATATACATTTTGCAACTCTCTCTCTCTCTCAACTTCAGGTCGACCCTCAAAAGCTGACGCCGTCAAGGATGCCTTCAACGGTCCGCTCAAGGACCTCAAAACGCCGCAGCAGAAGAAACAGCTCATGGATAATATTGCCTACTTTGCCGCTTGATTCTTCTCCCGATAAATGCGTAATCACAATTCTCCAATCAATAAATCAATAATGGACGCTCCCGTTTCCTCTTTGAGAATACCTTCCTCGGTTAACACGTCCCGTTCTTCATATAGCTTTTATATACACGTCTACATGACTATATGACAATGTTGCTTTCCCTTGTAGTGTTTTAAAATGTCGATAAAAACAGACAAGTTTATAATGCATGCTATCTTTATTTCAACCCAACTCCCATTCAACAAGAAATATGGACAATGCCAATGAATTGGAAGAGAACAACTAACTACAGTATACAAGAAGAGAACAACTACAGTATACCATCAAGTACACCACCCAAGGTCGAATTTTACCACGGTGCGGATATCCTTTACAGCGTGTTATGAAACATTAAAACGAACAAGGGACACGAAGGGCGTTTTGACTAACTTTAAAGGAAAATTCAGAATTTATTCATTAAAAAGCTAGCGATAAAAAAGTAATTGTCTTATTTTCATGAACATTAAGGATATTAGCACCGTGATTTATCAGCGTAAAAGAAGACAGGAATTTTTCTTTTTGTGAAAGGTTCGGCAGGGAGAACTCACGACTAGACAACACGTTAAAGGAGTAGAGGGGAATTCAGAAATGGTTCGGAATAATGTTTTTTTTTCTTTTTTCTCTCTCTCCATTCTCTTCTCACATGAACATCCTTTGCGAAATATTCGCAGTTTTAATATCTCAAAAGAAGACGCAATTTCACGCACTTCCTCATTAAATGACCTTGAAAATGCTATAATTGTGTATGGCAGGCGTTTTCTACGATTGTAAAACAGAAGAACAAAAACTAGATTTTGGCCACTGATAAAACTGCGTTATATTCCTATATCAGGTAAACTACCATTGGATACAGTTCTCTTCTCACCGTTTCACTACTCTGGTAGAGTGGGGACAAAAATAATGCATTTTCGGGAGCACCAATAACTAATATCCTCGCTCTTGTGTTCCTCGATACTTGGATAGAATGAAACAAAAAAATTTTGACATCAAGTGAGGGAATAAAAGTGATGAAGAAATGCGGATGAAAGATAATGGGGATACATTGTTTCAGTTAGTAAAAAAAAATAAAAGAAGCATTTTCATAGGATTAAATAGGAATGTATTAGAATCCTTCACATTATTCTGTATCTCACTCACACATACCGTAATCCTCTTCCTTTTCGACTTGGGACCCATTCCTTCTTACTTATCAACCATTACAAAATCGCTGTCTGCCTTACGAGGGCGTCGCCGCACGGGTGCTGCCGTTGCTGCTGCTGCCTCAGTCGTGTCGCCAGATTCCTTCAAGAAGGAAAAGGAAATAGAAAAAAAAATGGTAATAAATATTTCTCTCAACAAAAATCTCCTCTGGCTCACAGATAATTCCATTCAGTTGCTACTTTTTCTTCTTTAATAATAGCTCACTCAAATACTCTAAAATATATACAATTTATATTCATGTGAAAAAAAAATATATATATACTAATTGTAAGCAGACTACTTACTACATAAAGTCTACTTACAATTAGTAGGTATATATAATTTTTATATAGATATATATTTTATAAATTTTGCTTGAATAAAAAATTACCAATAAAATATGTACAATTTCTATTTATATATGTAATTTAAAAAAAAATTATATATACTAATTGTAAGTTGACTACTACATAAGGTATATATATATATTTTTTGCTGGAATAAAAAATGACCAACCTTCTCAGGGCTCAGCTCATCATCGCTCTCGGTCTGACTCTGTGAGATGTCCTCTGATCCAGATCCGGTGGACATGGACAAGTCGCCACTCGACTTCTTCTCTTCTTCCTCCTCAGCCTCTTCTTCCCCTTCCTCTTCCTCTCTTTTCTCTTCCTTCTCCTCCTCCTCTTGAATCTGCAAAGAATTACAGATAATATTCTATTGGACTACTTATTGTTAGAAGCTAGCTGAGAGAGAGAGAGAGAGAGAGAGAGAGAGAGAGAGGAATCGGTAAGTGAGAAGGAAGAAGAAACAAATAAAACGAGACAGATACAGAGAGCGAGTGAGTGAAGAGAAAGAGAGAGAATGAGGGAGGCACAGAGAAAGAGACAGATACATAGAAAAGAGAGAGAGAGAAAGAGAGAGAGAGAGAGAGGGGGAGGAAGAGAAAGAGAGAGAGAGAGAGAAAGAGAGAGAGAGAGAGAGAGAGAGGAAGAGAAAGAGAGAGAGAGAGAGAAAGGAAGAGAAAGAGAGAGAGAGAGAGAGAGATAGAGACAGAATATACTCACCAGAGGCTCCTCGTCCTCTGCCTTCTCATCATCGTCATCGCTCTTCTTGTCCTTCTTCGTCTTCTTCTTGCTATCTTTGCTCTTCGGCTAAAGAGACGTTAATGTTGTGCAAAATTTGTTTAATGCACGAAAATGATTAAAAAAACAGCATTCCTCTAGTCGTCGATTGTAGACCAGAATTCAGAAAGAATTCATGTATAAAAGTATTCTCAGGCATAACATTAAAAAGTAAATGTTTCAGCTGCGATGACATTAGTAAAAGTTACGCTAGGCATAACATTAGTAAAAGTTACCCCAAGCATAACATTAGTAAAAGTTACTCCAGGCAAAACTTTAACTAACATCACTGGCCCTCTCGTACGTGTAGAGTGGCTTGAAGGACGCCCAAAAGTCGACGTCCTCGAGCAGATTCGGCAGCACCCACAACTTGTGCTCGCCCATCGTCACCAGCCAGATCAGAGCGAACAGCAGGGTGCGCACTATAAATGGCGTACTGTAATTGGCGCACCAAAAATAGGGATCTAGAAAACTTGCACATTTCTCGACTGTGCCGCACTAAAAAATTTTTTTGCGCGCTTTCCCAGCATTAGACCCCAGCTAATTACAACAAAAGTAACCACTATTTTTTTCGTAACCTTTAACATTACTATTGCTGGTCCAAAAGGACCAACAAAAAAAAAGACAACAACAACAACTAGAATTCGTACCTTTTGACTGACCAAGGCATGTGACTTTTTTTGATTATATAAATTAGATACAATAATGGTCAGGCAATTCAAAACGATTAGAATAGGATTGAGTTTCTGGTTCTTTTGAGAATTTATTGATAGTTTTAAAAGAAGCAAAAAAAGATTAAAAAACTTACAAATCGCGACTCCGATGATAACGCCAAAGAAGCCTATGCCCGAGATGGAGAGGTAGTAGACGACCTGGCGGAGCCACATTGGCCACAGCGGGAAGAGACACCCGACAATGGTGCCGACCACTGCAATTTTGTGATTTACTATATTTTTTATTCGTATTTAAATAAAATTACACATTTCTATATTTAATTACATCATAATAATTTTTTTTAATAGTTAATAGTTCCTAACATATGTAAATAATGGTATCGTCCACTTCAATTTTAATTTACTATAGTTATTTTTCATGAGTATAAAAAGTTTCTCTTTATTATTAGTATTATTATTATTATCTTATATTGAATTACATCCAAGGGTTTTTGAATACTTTATAATTGCCGCCAAAAAGAATAAAAAAAACTAAAAACAAATATCTCATTTTAATTTCCGAACTTTCCTCAAAATGACCACTTCCTAAACTAGAATGTTCAAGGAGAACTTATTCGCTGCCCGAGTAAATGAAAACCACTGGTTAACCTGACGCTTTGCTTGAAAATAGTAACCATTTATAGAAACAAAAAAACTCAAACTTCACATATAATTTAAAACGTCAATCATTCCGTAGAACCACTTACAGTGCTTATTCTTTTTCTCCCCTTACAAAAACTTACCGTATCCACTCTTTCTCTCTCTCTCTCTCTGGCACACTATAAATCAGAGCTATCGTACCCATGAGAAGGCCGATAAGCTTCTTGTAGAGGGGTGTCGGATCGAAGATCCACACGTAGACATCACTCGAGTCGTTGAAGCATTGAATAGCGTGCATTTCGAGCTTCACCTGCAAATAATAATAATAAAAGTATAAATGATCAAAGATCAAACATCAAAGATCAAAGTTAAACAGCATCTGAATTTCTATAATGAAATAGGAATTGGAAATATTCAGTCGTAAAAGTTGGATTAAAGGAGCAGTTCACTGAATGTCTAACATATCGTTTTATGGGTGTGGATCTATTAACATCAGTCTAAAAAATACTTCTGGAAAGTTTGAACTATGTTTGTCTGCTTTTAACAAAGTTAGACGCACGCAAAATATGGTTGGGCCAAATCTTTTTTTTTACTGTAGCTGTAAGCCACCCTCCTATTTTACACGCTCTCTTCTAACCAGCGGAAGGGCCAAATATTTGAGGGCGCGCGTTCGAAATGGTCCTAATACACTACTGTAGCATCATTCAGTGCATGGTTCCTTTAAGGCCGAGATTGTTGACCGAGCACTCGAATAAGAGCCTCATAAATATCTATAAGCATCACGTAAATGAAAACCACCTGGGCACAAGAATGTAGAATAAAGAAAAGGAGAGAGCTAAAAAAAATTTCTTGGGGCAAAAATCACATTTGCTTGGAAAAAAAAACCTTTGTCAAGTGAAAAAGGTATTTTTTTCGAGAACAATCCGGAGGAGTTCAACATGGTTTTGAGGGAGTTCAACACCGACGTCCTTGTTCAGCATTCGACTCCGACATCTTCTCTTTCATGCTATTCCCATCTTACTCATAGCTTTAAAATGGCGCACTCAAAACCCCGAGGAAAGATGAGTGAGGGAACTGCGGACTCATTTAATTAATATTAAATACTTCTAATACGAGGTTTTCGCTCGAATTATCCATATTTTAACAAGGAAGGATGACTAAAAAGTTGTCTAGTCACTCGGTTTTTAAGCTACGCTCTTACCTTCTTATTCTTCTTCTTATCATCTTCGTCCTTTTCCTCTTCCTTCTTCTCGTCTGCCTCGGTCTCTCGCTCTTTCTCCTTCTCTTTCTCCGCCTCTTCCTTCTGTTGTTTGGTCAGCTTCTTCGGCTTGGGCGAGTCCATCTTGGGAGATTTTCCTGGCGCGCTCGAGTCCTCTCCTGGACGGAAAGTTTTTGAAACTACGGTAAGAAAAAAAAATCTGCCCAGTAGCTATGATTCCGAGTGGTAAATGTTAGAAAACGCGACACCTAAACGTTAGAGGTAAGTTGAACTACATGAGAAATATGCTGAATTTCAGAATTACTGTTAAAAATTTTTCAGCAAGAGATCCTGCACAACATTGTATTAATCTTAAATTTTACCTTGTCAAAGAGTATATTCTTTCCGCTATTACACCAATCATGTTTTCATCAAACTTTCCAGAAGACATATCCAAATGACCAGGATCTTTTTCGTTAAGCAATTCGAAGAGATTGTGCGAGCGAGAGAGAGAGAGAGAGAGAGGAAGACAGAGAGAGAGAGAGAGTAAGAGAGAGAGAGAGAGAGAGAGAGAGAGAGAGAGAGAGAGAGAGAGAGAGAGAGAGAGAGAGAGAGAGAATAGCAGCTAACCCTTGTCAGTGATGGCCTTGTCCTCCTTCTTCTTGGGTACAAGCTTTCTGGCACGGAAGAACATGCGATTGTCGAGCATTCGCTGAAATTAGCCCAAAATTTTTTCTCTTACATTAATAATGGAGAGCAAAGCAAAAAAGCAAACGTCGTTCTGCTTAATAAAAAAAATATTTTAAGTTATTTCGCAAGAATCTAATTGAATGAATTTTAGGTCGTTTAGATTTTCTTTTAAACATATAATACTATTGTAAGTTATTTATTCCACAAGAATACAATTGAATATTTGGTGGTTTCATTTTAATTATATATATATATATATATATATATATATAATTTTCTCAAAATATATTTACAACAGAACCTGAAGAAAGACGACAGCACTAGCGCGATTCGGAAACATCGGCTCGCCCTTTGCCTTCTCGCCATACTTTGAGTCCATGAGTGCCTGCACGGCCTTGGCGCCTATACAACATCATATTATTTCATATTTCGCTTATAAAAACATAACTATATAGTAATTTATTTTCTCTTTTTTATTAAAACAAAAATAAGCCATAGATATGAAAAGTTCCCAAAGTTGCGCTCATTCTACAGTTTTCGAACAAAAACAACGAAACATGGCAATGATTATTGGAGTGGTCATAAACTTGTAGTTCATATGACTACTGCTAAAACCATTCCCCTCGTATACATTTAAGTTGCACTTATTCATATCTATCAAAAATATATTATAGGCTAATTGTAAGTGTCCATTTTTTTAAATGTATGAATAAATAAATAAATAAATAAATAAAAATACCAGTAAAATAGTGCGCCTCGTTCTGCTGGTACATGGTCGTCTTGGTGGGCGTGTTGAAGCGGACGTGCTTGGCGACAGCCATGTCCTCCTTGGCGAGCTCGGCCGAATCATCGTCGTTAGCCTAATTGGTTCGTTCTGTTTTTTTCTTCTTCTTCATAACAATCAGCCTTGATTAAGTATTCCTCTTGCAAAAAACGCAAGAATATCTTGGAAAATTGATCCTGTTTAATATTTAAAAAAAAACTACCAATAGAACCCCGACTTAAAAGCAATAATAACAAGTTAGTTAAAAAAGATAATGTGATTAGAAGATATATTCCCTGGGCAGAGTTATCTTCTTAATAAAACTAATTGTAAGAAAAAAGAAGATGAAAACGCACCTTTCTGCGTCCACCACGCTTACGATCGGCCATGACAGAAGATTATTTCTGAATGAATGAAAATTGTTTTAAATAGTCAGAAAAAAAGAAATTGCGAAATCGTTTAAATAAAAAGTTTCACGGAAATTTAAGCCAATGAAACGATAAAGAAAAGGAATACAATAACAATAAAATAAGAGAGGTAGAAAACGAAAGGAATAAAATGATCAGTTAGAGCACGTGCTTTTATTCTAGAAAGTCGTGACCACCTAGTTCGCCGAGTTAAATAGCGGTTAGTCCCATGTTTTCACAGTACGAATAAAGTCGCTGCGAGAGAAAGCGCCGCTTGAACGGTGGCTTAAAATCAAAGCGTGTAATCAGGGCGGGCAAAGAGAGAAGGAAAAGACGACGACAAATAGAGAGCGAAAGAAAGAGAGAGTGGGAGAGAAGAGAGAGAGAGAGAGAGAGAGAGAGAGCGAGAGAGAGAGAGAGAGAGAGAGAGAGAGGGAGAGAGAACGAAAGAAAGCGAGAAAGCATAAGTGAAAAAGTGCGAGGCAGAAGCTCACATCATCCAGCATTAGCACACCACTGAAATGTGCTGCATAAACAGAGCAAAAACAAGTTCAGCTCCTTACGCCGTGTACTCACAGAGAGCGGTAGGAAAAAGTGCCGTATCGATTAACTGGTTAATGTCGCTTATTTGGGGGCCAAATTTTGCGTGCTGACCCAATGGACCTCTCTTGACCTCATCGAACTCGTTAAAGTAGATTACGGTAGTCGAGAAAAGCAAGCTCTGGCGTGCGTTGTTCGTGTGCATTCTCTCTCTGACTCATCCATCTCTTGCCTCCCTCGCTTCCGGCGCGGCTTTGTCTTGCTTATGACTTTTGTTTTCCTGCCTTGTTCTTAGGAAGCTTCTTCTTCTTCTTCTTCTTCTTCTTCTTCTTCTTCTTCTTCTTCTTCTTCTTCTTCCCCTATGCTTTTCCTAATTGTTTTCGGCGCCTACTCTCTTTTTTTTAATGATAAGATTCTTTCTTCTTTTTCTTTTCCACTTTATGGAATGTGGTGATAACCAGTGTTTTGGACGGATGCCGATTTCGAAGGCTATTTACTTCAGTAGAATTTCCGTTTGCCATCTCCAAATTTTTCAACAAATTCAGTCAGATTGATCGTAAATTTTTTTTAATATGCAAGTCTTTTTTCTTCACGTTCCGAGGTGATTGCAAGAAAAGGCATTTTCGACGATGTTTTCTAGTGAATCAACTAGTGAATCAATGTTGTTCATGACTTTTGACTGCTTACAAATCGATCCTTAGTTTTTATGGCTTTACTGAACTGCGCGCTTCTAATTCTCAATATTATTCTACAGAAAATTTCATGAACGACCTCCTGATTTATTCCTTATTTTAATCATTATTGACGCTCTTTATTCTACATTAGAATTATCTTTATCTTCGAGCTTAATGTAGAATTTTAGGCATTAAAAACTGCGCGAATTTTTGAAGGCGTTTTAAGAGTATTGTCAACAAAAATTTTCTTTAGTTACATTTAACATGTTTTAGTTTTAGTTATCTTTAATTTTTCTTTAATTTTAGTTTTAACTTTATGATTCTAGAGCTTGAGGCTGAACCAGTGTTTGCGCGAGTCTCGACACGAAAGAAGTGTATAAGAAGAAGAAAGAGCAATGAGTCGGGACGGCAAGAAGATCGACAAGCGCGACCGAGCCAAGGGAGGCGCTGTTCGTTTCGATTTTTTTTTAAATTATTATCTTATTTTGAATTTCCCGCCAGTCATCCCTTCTTTTTTTTAATATGATTTATTCTCTTTCGCATAGCTTTTCTACCGAAGTAAACACCCTAAAGATACTTGGCCAGATTCAAAGTATTTATTAGTAGTCATTATTAATTTTGTAAATTTTGTTTTCTTTTATATTTAAAAAAAAACCCAAAAGAATCTATTCAGGTACGTGTCCGTGATCTCTTTGGCCGTCTTTTCTCCGATAAAGTTGGATATATTTACGATTACTCTTCCTCTTTTTTACCTTTACCTTTTTTTCTTATAGCACATTTGCTTGAAACCATACGATCTTTTCAAATTTTCTCCAATTTATTTCTACTTTTCCACCATATTTTAGCTTTCCCTACCTCTGTGTCTACTCGCTGTCTCTCGTTCTCTCTCCCCCCACTTTCTTTGTCCCTCTCTTTTCTCTCTCTCTCTCTGTCTCTCTCCCCACTTTCTTTGTCCCTCTCTTTTCTCTCTCTCTCTCTGTCTCTCTCCCCACTTTCTTTGTCCCTCTCTTTTCTCTCTCTCTCTCTCTCTATCTCTCTCTATCTCTCTCTCTCTCTCTCTCTCTCTGTCTCTCCCCCCACTTTCTTTGTCCCTCTCTTTTCTCTCTCTCTCTCTCTCTCTCTCTCTCTCTGTCTCCCCCCTCTCTCTCTCTCTCTCTCTCTCCCGTTTAGCCCGCCGATGCTCCCGCACAGCCCTCCACCCTGGACATCTCGCAGCCCTACAACACAGTGCACCGGATGCACGTCGGCTATGACGGCCAGAAGTTCAGCGGCCTGCCCCAGCCATGGATGGACATTCTGCTCAAGGATATCAGGTCAGGAGGGGTATAAGACCCATATCAGGCCAGGGGGCTATGAGACCCCTTCCAGGTCATGGTTCCCAATTTGACCCCGTGATCTGAATGGTGTTTGTAGTGGATATCAGGTCGGGGGCAATAAGTCCCCTTCCAGGTCATGATTATCAGATCCTATTTGACCCCCCCCTGGGTCTCAAGGATATTAGTAATCCCCCCCCCCCCCTCCATCCCATCTGTGGCTGCCAAGTATTCCGGGATGTGCTTACCATCCGCAAGCATACCAAGTTCATTGCTTGGCAGGATTTCATTAGCTTTTTGTTAATCTCAGGTCCATCTGAACCCCCCCCCCATTCTATGTGAGCGGTGGCTTCTAAAAAAAGGCAAGCAAAGACTAATAGGAGATTTCATACATCTTGTTATAACAGCCACTGTTTCCTTTGGGTGCTCTTTTACCTGTTTATCATAAAATTTATACCTTTATGGGCAAAAGCAGTCTTAGAACGAAGAATTCCACGGTATCCTTTCTCTTTTGCTCAGCCGTTTAATGAAGATAGGCTTGACTTTCGGAGAAAAATATTACTGCTTTGTGTTTATTAGTCTATTCAATGCTTTAATTCAGTTGCCAGTTATTTATTTTTTATTCGATAAAAATAGCTTTTCAGTGTGGCCGATCAGAAAGCGAACCCGAACGCAGTTGTGACCGCGTTGAAGTACTATGCCGCATCGCTCAAGGAACAGGTTTGGAAGCGGAGAGGGAGAGAGAGAGAGAGAGAGAGAGAGGGAAAGAGAGAGAGAGCGAGAGAGAGAAAAAGAGATAGAGAAAGAGAGAGAGAAAAAGAGAGAGAGAGAAAGAGGGAGAGAGAGAGAAAGAGGGAGAGAGAAAGAGGGAGAGAGAGAGAGAAAAGGAAAAGAAAGAGGAAATGATGTCATAGCAAAGAATGCCACAATAGGTGCTGACATCCACAAAGGGGAACGACGTTTGGTGTAGTCAGAGCATTCATAAGCTGATTATCATAATGAGATTGCTATTGTTAACTTCTGTTGTACTTTTGTACTGTAAATATTAAGAAGAAAAAAAACTGTGTTCCTCTGATTTGAGGGGTACTAAATTGGTTTTGAAAATTTATTAAGAAATATTTAGTATTCGAATATATGGAGAGGGCAATCGCGGGGTATAAAAAGAAACGCGTATTATTCACAGGAGGAGGGCAGGAATAAGTTTCTACAAACAAACTCGATCTACAACAACTCGGATGAGGATGACATTGACGTCCAGCTAACGGGAGAGGTATCGTTTTACTTACCAAACCTTAACTTTACTGCCTTAACCTTAACCTTACTGCCTTAACCTTAGCCTTACTGCCTTAATCTTAGCCTTTCCACCTCACCTTTAGCCTTACTGCCTTAACCTTAGCATTACTGCCTTAACCTTAGCCTTACTGCCTTAACCTTAGCCTTACTGCCTTAACCTTAGCCTTACTGCCTTAATCTTAGCCTTTCTGCCTCACCTTTAGCCTTACTGCCTTAATCTTAGCCTTTCTACCTCACCTTTAGCCTTACTGTATTAACCTTACCAGGGAATGGTCAGAAACCCTACACTCGAAAAAATACAATTTATACCTCAAATGAAAGCCCTTAAAATTTGGTGTGACGGAGTATAAAAATTTGCTGCTGCCATGCATAACCCAATTTTTTATTGCATTTTCAAAATGGGATTTTTTGAACACAAATTTTCACCATCAGAGAGTGGTCTACATATAAATCGTGCAAGAAGAACAAAAATGTGGTCTTACGGCGCAGTGGATAAGGCGTCTGACTGAAAAGTTTTTGTTGTGAGTTCGATTTCTCTTCGACTCATCGTTTTTGCTATTTTTTTTAATGTTATCTTTTTTCATTCTATCTTTATTTAACAAAATGGAATACAATCTACAAAACAGCATCATGTGCTCCGATGTGCTTGAACCATTTCTGTGACACCATTGTTCACATGTGCTAATAATGATGCTGTTTCGTAGATTGTATTCCATTTTGTTAAATAAAGATAGAATAAAAAAAAAGAAAATATTTAAAAAAAAAATAGCAAAAACGATGAGTCGAAGAGAAATCGAACTCACGAAAAAATTTTTTCAGTCAGACGCCTTATCCACTGCGCCGTAAGACCACATTTTTGTTCTACTTGCACGATTTATATGTAGACCACTCTCTGATGGTGAAAATTTATTTTAAAAATCCAATTTTGAAAATGCCATAAAAATTTGGGTTATGCATGGCAGCAGCTAATTTTTACACTCCATCACAACAAATTTTAAGGGCTTTCATTTGAGGTATAAATTGTATTTTTTCGAGTATAGGGTTTCTGACCATTTCCTGGTTAGTCTTACTACCTTAACTTTACTTAGCCTTTTTAGGATGAACCTTATTTCCTTTGAGCTTCTAATTTTTGTTTTCTTGCAGGTAACCGAGCATCTTCGCAACTTTGAGATGAAACAAGGTACTGTTATTGCTATTTACTCTTCAATATTTTCACGCTGATTTTTAGTTCTTTATTATTATTATTATTTAAAACACATCTCATTCTTTGCCCTGCTCTTGCAATGATTGCTCAGAATCAGGCATTTATTATACAGTGACAAAACTAGGGCAGAATCTTAGGTGCAAAGCTTATACAGTATCACATGTCCCAAATCATTTTCTCGGCTGACCATGAGGTGAACTTTAAATTTGTAGGAGTTCTAAAAAAAATATAAATAAATATATGTATATTATATATAATTGGTGTCTTGCTCAAAATAACATTGCGGAAAAAAATAAGCCTTCTTTCGGGCTGCATTTTTAGAAGAGAACCGGGGATTAGTTGGAATTTGTTCTTCTCCTCGCCACTTTTTTTGTCGTGTCCATGTTCTGTTAGAGACTCTGTTAGAAAGCGAGGCAAGATTTATAGTCTCCAAAAGAGGTGGCGCTTAAAGTGAGATGGTTTTCTGTCGGTGGTTCGCTCCTTTTCCTTTCCTAACTAGGCTCACCTCTCCCACTCCTTCCTCCTTGAGGGGTTAGGGGGTTAGACAGGAGGCTTTCCGCGCGACAAGGCAAAGGGGCAATCTACAATCTACATGCCATCTGGCGAGGGCGGTAAAAGTCGATAGTTGGCCCTGTGCCAATAGCCCGATTTCATAATGCTTTCTCCTTTACACGGGCGGAATTGATGCCCGAAACAATTACAGAGGGCCATTTGGCATGATGAAGCAAGGAGGGCATGCTCGGAGACATGGGGCTTACAAGGAGAGAGAGCGGAAGAGAAGAGATAAAAGGGGAGAGAGACGCGAGAGAAAGAGAGAGAGAGGGAAGAGAAAGTGGGTAAGAGAAAGTGGGTAAGAGAAAGGAAGAGATAGAGATAAAGGATGAGAGAGGAAGACGGAAGAGCTAGAGAGAGAGAGAGAGAGAGAGATAAAAGAGTGAGCGAGACGCGAGAGATGAGAAAGAGAGCGCGGCATAGGCTGATAGATGCAATAAGGAGATAGATGCGTGCATTAGATTCTTGGACTGGGCTCAAGGCCAAAAGGGGGTTGGAGAAACAGATGGAATTAAAGTGCGTCAGAATTAACACTAAAAATACTTTCAACTATATAATATACGGAGATAAAAGTACTACTAGAAAAGTAAGGAAGCTTCTCGTTTACTCTTCCGTTTATTAAGAAAAAAGTATTTGATGATGCCTATCGGGATCGCAAGATTATACCTCAAAATTAGCATTACTGATTTTGCATCTTTTAGCTAGCTAAATATCGTGTCTGTTTATTTAAAGAAAAAAAAATTGAGGAACTTCTTTATTAACTATTCATTATCAGCGGCAGCGCTTTAGAGTTCTTCTACCTTCTGTTCAAGGGGCTCATGCTCCACTTCAGACGATATCTTGTGTTTTAATTTTTTAGTGATAATTTCTTCTGTAAGCAATTATTATTGTTATTAATATGGCGGAAATGGTGATATTAATGCAATTATGTATAAATATTTTAACTATATAAAAACATAATAATAATAATTTCCCCCATTCCCCAGGCGACGGCACACCACAAGGCAACGCGCTCGCATCGTACGCAGCAGCAGTGGCTGCAGCCGCGGCAAAGAATGCGGCAGTGGCGGAGAAGCATGCGGCAACGGCAGGAGCGGGCTCACCAGCACTCGAGGTGGGACAGCAGGGGGTCAGCCAGCACTCACCGACGTCCTCATCGTCACTCTCACCCGCAGACCCGCCATCGACATCGTCGTCTGGTGAGGAGAGAAAGAATGAGAGAGAGAGAGAGAGAGAAAGAGAGAGAGTGAGAGAGAGAGAAGGAGGGATATGTAGAGTTGGAGCGAGAGCGAGATACAAAGAGAAGGATTAGAGAGAGAAAGAAATAGCGAGAGAGAGAGTGTGTGTGTGTGAGAGAGAGAGAGAGAGAAAGAAAAACTGATTAAAACGAACGCTAATTAATTTACTACTCTATATTAAGAAACATAAGAAAATCGTAAATGCTGAAGATAGAATGCAGGGGAGAGCAAAAAGAGGTAAAGAATAGTCAAAGTGGTGAGATATCGTGTGGGAAACGTGAGAAGTAGTATGGAGAAGTTCGTCTTGGATGCTTTCTATAATTAGAGCTTGGAAATTAATTAGAAAACAAATAAAGCACACATTTTTGAGGCGGCGATTCAGAGCGAGCGCCTCCGCCGTTGCCACCAAGACAGAAGAGTCTGCGAGAGCAGCCTCCCCCTCCACCCCCGCCGAATCGGAATAGGGTGAGCGATTTTGTTTTTATGTTGTTTTCTTGGAATTTTTTTTTCAAAAATTCACATGAAATCGCAGTGGCGACCTCCGCAGTTTTAAAAAATTGTTAGAAATTGTTTTGCAGTTTTAAAAAATTGTTAGAAATTGTTTTGCAGTTTTAAAAAATTGTTAGAAATTGTTTTGTATTCAATTGCTATATAATACTTTTATTTTTTATGCATATTTATATGTATATATATATATATATATTTGTTTATTTATTTATTTATTTGTATCTTGAAGTTTTATTTATACGTAACTGTCCCTCTCTCTCTCTCTCTCTCTCTCTCTCTCTCTCTCTCTCTCCAGAATCCTCCGACTGCCCCAGCGGCAGAGCAGCAGAAGGCGGCAACTGAAGCTGATTCAGCCGCCGTCTCTCCCAAGCCGGTCGCCGCACCACGCGCCGCGCCACCACCCATTCCGAAGAAGCCTACGGTAAGCGCACTATAATTAACTAAATTTGTAGCACAATAAAAATATGACAACATTATTTGTCAAGTTGTATTTGTTTAAAAAAAACTAATGTCAAGCTTATTGTTTGGCAGTTATATGGGAGAAAAGAAAATTCTGAGCTTTGCTACACGCCAGGTCATGGTGGTAATATTATGGTGTAAGATTAAAAGTGAAAATTGTACACAATTAGACTTCATTGGATTGGTATCTCTACTGGTCATCCATTTTTTTTTTTGGCGAATTTCTTGTATTTATTCGTGGCGTCGGCGCCCGCGTGATCATGGAAAAACAAGGGTTGATGTCCTCTTTGGTTTTCCTGGGCCTGTCGTGCCTAAAGTGGTTTCTTTGCATTCCACAGGTGGTTTTTCTTGCTATCTCCATAAATCCAGACTTTTGTGTCGACGAATTCCATTCTATTGCCCTTGGCGAATAGATCACGTGTTTTATGGCATTGGATTAGAGGCATGGAAAGAACTTTTTTTCTCCTCCCTCCGATCGGTTTCATTTAATGCCTTTAATTCCCCTTTCATCCGGCCGATGAAGATGCGCGGCGCGGCGCAAGGATCTATTAGAGCTCATTGCCGCGTGATCACCAGCGCGCTTGCTGGGATTTAACTGTGTCGCTGCTGACTAGAGTCTACTTCCGGAATCGAACTCACGCGACCATCGGATCCGGAATGGCTGCCGCTTTACCAATAGGCCACGTGTTTGTCATGCCCAGCAGCTGCTTCGCGAAATAAATTGAGGAAATGTGACGAAAAGGAGAGGTTAAAATTAGAGCGAGGACTGCCCACCGAATTAACGTGTTTATATTTAAAGTTGAACATCAGTCGAGGAGGACTGACTGTTCCTTCCTTTTCTGGGCAATTTTTGTAAAAGGAAATTTTTATTGGCGTTGTTCCTAACCAGTAACTTGTAAAAGTAGTAGCTAAATAGTAGGGGCTCTTTCCCTTTCCTGCAGCTTACGCGTTAATTTCTCTCTCGATCTAACCATAAGTGTCGGACCCCTTAAGTGGTCTTTACTTTTCGTTTCGTGTTCCCTTTCTCCTCTTTCTTTTTAACATTGCCGTTCTACCAGACTTGAACACTTGTTCCCCTTTCAAAACTCTTTATGTTCTCTCCGGCCCTCTTTCTTTCGCTGTCTCTCGCTCTTTCCTTTTCCCCTCTCTCTATGTCTCTCTCTTTCTCTGTCTAGGTTCTCATGACTGGGATCCTCATCTTATCTTCCTTGTAACTGTATAGAGAAGATTCTCGATGCGCATCCTTTATCACTTCTGCTGCTTTCAGTGGAATCGCATTCCTGCCTGCCTCGTTTAATGTCAATCAAAAGTGGCACTATTGCGTTGTACCCCCAGGTAATACTATGAAGATCGACAAAGACAGAATTACACCAATAACTACCTCCGCAAGGTTTATGGGATGTTCCTTTTTTGTTGGTCTAGCAACGAAAGCTTCTTTGCGCAATTACAACTGCTGCAAGTTATGGCTTGTAAATGAAGAGTAATAAAATTCGGTGTTAATGACATGTTACAATAAAGGCGATAGATAACGACGGGATTGTGACATAAGCTTAAAAAATGGAGAGAGTTGTAGCTTCCGTTCTCTAATGACTTGGAATGAAGCAATTAATAGATAGCCCCAGGGGAAGGAAACTTTGTGCGGCAGTTGAATTAACGACAGAGAGAGAAAGAGAAAAGGGGAGAGAGAGAGAAAGAGAAGGAGAGAGAGAAGGAGAAAGAGAGATATAAAGAGAAGAGAGAGAGAGAGAGAAAATGAGAAGAGAAAGACAACTTACACTCTCTTACTAATCACCCGCTTTCGAGACGAGAGGCGATAGGATAGGATGTGATAGCGGAGACAAGGCGATAAATCAAGTCATAAATGCCGGCG
>CALZFC010000265.1:1892500-2067500 GCA_945643635.1 Allodiplogaster sudhausi | reverse complement strand
TCTCTCTCTCTCTCTCTCTCTCTCTCTGTCTCTTTCGTTCTCTGCCTCCTCCCTCTCCCCTAACCACTTTTGTATATCCCCGGATCGTGCTTCATTATCCCCTCCTCGCTAAGCTCGGCCGCAGAGGCACGCGTCTGCGCATCCGGATTGATATGGCAGCTGCGCGCACCGCCCTCGAATATGTTCTCTCTTTCTCTCTCTCTCTCTCTCTCTCTCTCTCTCTCTCGGTCTCTCTATCTTTTTTTCTACACTCTCTCGATCTCTTTCTCTTTCTCTCTCTCTCTCGTTCTCGGTCTTTCTCTCGATCTCTCTCTCTTTCTTTCTCTCTCTCTCCCTTTCTCTTTTTCTCTCTCTACTCTCTCTCTCTCTCCCTCTCTCTGTAACCACCTCTACAATCTCTCTTTCGTTCCTGATCTTCCATACCCAACCCCCTTTGTCTCCTTTCCTCCTTTTGATTCCCCGACCCTCATCCCTTGCTCATCCTTCCTTCCCACTGCTCGCCTCTTCTATTGCCAGCCATCCGACAATTGTCCTTTTGGCCTTTTCAAATAGAAAGCCGGTCAACTGGTAAATATCTGTTCCATGTGTACACAGGAAGAGAAAGAGATAGATAGAGAGAGAGGGGAGGGAGAGAGAGAGAAAAGAAAGAGAGAAAGAAAGAGCGAGAGAGAGAGAGTGTGTGTATGTGAAAGAGAGAGAGAGAGAGAGAAAGAGAGAGAGAGACATAGAGAAGGCATGAAGACAGAGACAGATTGAGAGCGATAAAGAATGAAGAAGAGAAGTAGAAAGATATAAGATGCGCCAATTGCCAGACAACTCCTTTCTTTTGCTTACATTAGCCAAGCCATTCCGCCCTTTATCATTTAGATAAACATACGGATATAAACATACGGATATTTAAGTACCAGGTTTTTATTTAATTTATAGAAATAGAATGGTTTCATGAAATTTGTTGCCCCACTCAATTTTACTTGTAAAAAAAATTTGCAAGTAAAATTTTTGTCCAAAAAATCTTGGTTCCATAGACTATCCTTTGGTTTTGATTCCAGGAGACCGTACAATGTCTCTCCGTTATTGCGCTCTTTCTGCCTCCATTCTTTGGCTTCAATCTTTCTCTGTTTCTTTATCTCTCTCTCACACTCTTGTTTTATGTTTCTCTTTCTCTCTTTCTCTTGTTTCATTTACTTTCCCTTTCCACTCTCTATCATCTGCGCCGCTTTCATTCGGGCGGAACTGCTAGCTACTTTCTGTGCAAAACATTCATTCACGGTTGTAATCCCTGCTTATTGTCTCTCTCTCACTGCGACTAGTCGGTATCTTTTTGTCTGTCTGACTGTCTGTGGTCTCTCTCTCACTGTCCATCTCTGACTCTCACTCTCTCTATCCATCTCTCTCTCTCTCTCTCTCTCTCTCTCTCTCTCTGCCCGTTCTCATCTCTTGGACCTTCCCCTATATACTCCCTCACTAGCTCGTGCGCTCTCCTCAACCATCCGTCCCTTCCGCCCCTATAACTTTCCTTTCCATCCTCTTCCTCAATAAATCCATTTTTTGCCACACCTCGCAACACGTTCTTCTTCTCTTCGCACCTTTTCCATATCATTCCCCGTCAATCCTTTGCCTCTGATCGGCTGTTCTTCTCTTTTTATCTGGCGCCTATCACCCGTCACCTCCCACACCGTCTATGACTCTTGGCAGAAGGAGAGAAGAGAGAGAGGGGAAAGTGTGCGAGAGAGAGAGAGACGGTAGGAATATGGAGAGAGAGAGAGAATTAAATAATTAAGTTTCAGAGATTTCTTTGGAGAGATGTGACAAGGAGAGATAACGAAAGTAGAAAGCTGTAAATTTTCTGATATAGAGCGCGGGAGCGCTCGACGACCTTTTTGGCCATTTTTTTTTCTTCTTCTTTCACCGGCGCCATCCCTGATTGTGCAGTGCAGTTGATGCATGAGAGAAAGAGAGAGAGAGAGAGAGGGAGAGGAGAGAGAGAGGATAGAGAAAGAGAGAGAAAGAGAGGACAGAGAGAAAGAGAGGACACAGAGAAAGAAAAAGAGAACCAGAGGAGGCGATGGGAAATCTGAGTGCGAATAAGCGCAAGTATAAGGCAAGAGATGAATGGAGTCATTTTTCGTTTCACGCCTGGGAGCCAAGTGATTATATCTCTTATAAGGCACCAATAAAAACGATTTTCATTTCTATCAGTTCCTCATTCCGTTAATTCCGTTAATTCCAGTCCTTGTTGTTTACATACCGCAATGCGAATGTTGTCCTGTCCACTTTTATCTCTCTCTCTCTCTCTCTCTCTCTCTCTCTCTCTCTCCCTTTCTCTCTCTCTCCCTCTCTCCCCTCGCCTTTGCCTATCATACATTGCTTCTCGTTGTCAGCTGAAAGCTGTTGATATGGCGCTTACTCTCTTTGTTTCTCCTAGATTCGCTCTAACCCATTTTCTCTGTCTCTTCTCTCTCTCTCTCTTCTCTATTTCTCCATCACTCTCGATATCACTTGTCATATAACCCCGTTATCACCCCCGACTCGCATTTATCCCCACAATCGATCTGAAGCCGATATCTCCTCTCTTTTTTCGTCTTCCTTTCTCTGCCCCATTCCCATATGATAAGCACGCTGATATGATCATCAATCGAATCTTCCATTTTTCTTACTCTCCCCTTTCTGGTCCAGCTCCTGGAAGTCGGAAAAGAGCTCTCAATCATTTTAATTAATTACCCCCCCCCCTCTCGGCGCTATCCCTTTGATCTCGAGTATGCGTGTCATTGATATCTTTTTATCGACTTGATATATCCTCCACTCCGTGTCAGACCCTCCAGCCGGACTACGGTAGCTCATTACCGTAATCCGCTTGAAATCCGTTCGAGAGCCAATCAGTCTTCAAATCTGGAGGAAGATGTACGATTGGGCGCCTCTGAAGCCGGCGTATTCGTCGTTCGGCGTCCTCTCCTCGTGGTCCACCTACTTTCATCATATTGAGAATGAGCTCAAGGTTTGCTGTTGCCTAATTAGGCTAGTTAGGAGACTAATTAGGAGGCGCCAGGAGGCTCGAAACGTTCTTAACTAAATTCTTAACTTTAATTTTGTTTCCATCTCTCCGTCTCTCGCTCTCTCTCTCTCTCGCTCTCTCTATTTCTCTTCTCTCTATCTCCCTCTCTATCTTACCCCCACTCTATCTAAAGCTTTTTTTAATATCTACAACATTGGAATCTAATGCAGAGATTTGGCATCAAATGTGAATCTAGCAGAGAGAGGAGACTTTCATTACCAGTGGAAATGACTGTGGTCCCTTTCGCCATTAACTCGTTTGTTGTGTGAATAATACTTCCCGCTGATTTCTTTTATAATTTAGGTTGTTTTTCGTGCAAAATGATTGGAGGGGTGGGGAGGGGAAAACTGTTTTGTTTAATCTTGTTTGATCATGGCTCTGAGCAATGCTAGCAAGAGTCCTTGAGGGGAAAGAACGTGAGAGATTATCAGCAATCTTTTTCGATTTAACGGGAGACTGTCGGCGTTCTCCAAGGTTTTTTTCTGCTGGTGGTGGACAACCTTGGCTTGGGATTTACAACGAGGAAAAATGACTTGGAACAGCCGGAGAGAGAGTGAGTGAGAGAGAGATTGAGAGAAAGAGAGGGAGACAGATAGAGATAGAGATAGAGAGAGAGAGAACGAAAAGAAGATAAAGGCAAAGAGAGGCCGCTTAGGACGGTGGGACTATTCAAGGAGCCTGGACGTTTTGCAGATATCACAGTGCAAATGCCAGTGGTAGCAGGCTTTAGAGAGAGAGAGAGAGTGAATAATAGAAGAAGAGAGAGAGAGGTAAATAATAGAAGAGAGAGAGAGAGAGAGAGAGAGAGAGAGAGAGAGAGCGGAGAGGATCAGGCTTTGTCACATCGACTTACTCCGATCTCTTTTTTCCTATTGAAAAGAAGTCGATCACTCGATGATAGCTGAAAAGGGAGTGGTGAGACCATATCAAGGTTAGACGGAAGCAGTAGGGGGTGGGAGAGAGAGTGAGAGAGAGAGAGAACTTGAGTGAAAAGCAGGGGGACGCCAATTAAAGAACGATCGAATTCCTCACCAGTTTTTCTTCCATCGTCTCATGTTTTGACTGTAGATGAGACAGCCATGTGAGTAGTAGTGGCAATTCACGCATGTTGGGGATTATGGAGAATGGAGAGGGAGAGAGAGAGAGAGAGAGAGAGAGAGGGGGGAAGGGAGAAAGATAGACACAGAGGAAGAGAGAGAGAGAGAGAGAGCGGAAGAGAGAGAGAGAGAGAGAGAGAGAGAGAGAGACAGAGCGGAAGAGAGAGAGAGAGAGAGAGAGAGAGAGAGAGCGGAAGAGAGAGAGAGAGAGAGAGAGACAGAGCGGAAGAGAGAGAGAGAGAGCGGAAGAGAGAGAGAGAGAGAGACAGAGCGGAAGAGAGAAGAGTGTTCCGCTTGTCTGTCGCAACCAGAGCTATTTGTGTTCCTCTCACCTCATGATTGCGCAAGAGTCTGGCCTGCGTGGACTAAAAGAGAAGTAGCAAAAAAGGTAGTCAAGGGAACATCATGACATTTTCAGTCTACCGTGGAAATATCATGATGTTGGACAGATTTGCTTACTGCCAGAAAAAAAAATTGAAAAAAAAATGTAGCATAATTTTCGAGTTAAAGGATAGGCCTGCCATGTTTCAAGCCTAATTTACTGTGACCTATTTGGTGGAGTGTAAAGTGCGCAGTTGGAACACGGATCAAAGTGCGTTTATGTATTTTGTGCCTTGTGGAGAAGAAAGAATGAGATGAAGAGGGAGAGAGAGAGAGAGGGAGAGAAATAGGGAGAGAGTGAAAGAGGGAGAGAGTGAGAAACAGAGAGAGAGAGAGAGAGAGAGAAAGGAAGACTAGGTTAAAGACCCAGAACGGGAGAACTCACAATTGACAGTGAGACTATTCTATGACTATCACATGACTCTCTAACCAGCTTCATTCACTTATTCGTTTGCACTTGTGGAATTAGCGAGTAGGCAATTGGCCAAAGAATCCTCGGCTATCAGCTCTCCTCTCCTCCCCAGCCAGGACTGTACGCGTACGTACTTGATCTGCCCTTTCTCCGAATCTAAATCCAAATCCAAATCGCATCATCATAAATTCTTTTCCTCTCTCTCTCTCTCTCTCTCTCTCACTCACTCTCTTGCCATATCAGAGCTGTATTGTGGTGGACTCGGTTGAGGCTATATCCGGAGCTATATCTCTGATCCAGGAGATTTAACTTGCATTAATTTGCATTACGGATTTGGGGGAGGCTAAATGGTGGGGGAGGAATCCCAAACTGTAGGTGCTTTCTACTTGAGGGGGCTAGAATTGGGAGCTAGAAATACCGGGCTAGAAAAGGGAAAAGGAACACGGAATCAAACTTGTCACACACACACACACGTGTAGGAATTTGAAAAAAGGCGGGCAGGGTAAAAGGGGATTAGAGAAGACGGGAAAGTAAAGGAAGGGAAAAAGACAGAGGAATTAGATGACGTAGATTGTGGAAGGGAAAGTGAGAGAGAGAGAGAGAGAGAGAGGGAGAGAGAGAGAGAGGGAGAGGAAGGAGAGAGAGAGGGAGGAGAGAGCGATAAAGAGAGAGAGAGGGAGAGAAGAGAGAGAGAGAGATAATGAACGATGGAGAGAGAGAAAGAGATGGAGGGGGAGAAGAGAGAATGAGAGAGAGAGAGAAGAGAGAGAGAGAGATAATGAACGATGGAGGGAGAGAAAGAGATGGAGGAGGGAGAAGAGAGAATGAGAGAGAGGGGGAGAGAGAGAGAGAGGAGGAGGGTAGAACCTGTTCATATTCACTCGATGCGAGACACGTTCTCGGAAGCGTAAAAGGGAACACAAACGGATGAGTGGTGTTTTCGAATAGAAAAGGAACACAAAATTTGTTAAAAGGTCGCACTTGAATTGAGTGAAAATGAGGCAATTTAGGGCTTGAAAAGGATTCTCTCAAATTAAATGACGTTTGCGTCCCCTTTCGTTGTGTAAAAAGTGATGCGGATGTTTTAAAAAAAAAAAGTTTATGGGTTTAATTGGGGAATAAAAGGCAAACTAATAAAGTGCCTCGAAAAATAAAAATAAAAATAATCGAAATTGCTTGCTTACAAGTGTTGCTCTGTTCCCTGGTGATGAAATGTGCCTGAGCCTTTCTGTTGTGGAGTCTCTTTCTTCGTAATCTTTTTCCTTATGGCTTCGAATCTTTCCCTCCATACCTGTCTGCTTTGTGAATCCCGTGCTTCCAGTACCAGTGCTTGAAAAAGTATCTTTCTCTGCCTTTCTCTCACACTCTTTCCCTCTCTCACTCTCGCCAATCCTCTCAGTCTTCCCCACCTCTCTCTTTCTCTCTCTTCTCTCTCCCCTCCTCTCTCTCTCACGCTCTCGTACTCTCTCTCTCCCTCCTCTCTCACCCTCCTCTCTCTCTCTCTCTCTCGCTCCTCTCTCTCTCCCCCTCTCTCTCCCTACCTCTCTCTTCACTCTCTCCCTCTCCCTTCTCTCTTCTCTCTGACCTTCTATCTCTCTCTCTCTCTCTCTGTCGCTTTCCTCCTCTTTCAGCATCTGAAGTCGTCGACCGCCGCGTCGGGCATCAACTCTTCCTCTTCCCTCAACTCACTCGGCCAGTCATACGACTCGATCTCCTCTGCAGCCTCCAACAATGACGTCATCAAAGAGGCGCAAGAGGAGCGCGACTCACGATACAGATCGTACAACAGCCATCACAATCATCATCACAGTCATGTTCGTGGCAGTCTCTCCCTCCCCCCCCCCCCTCCCAAGCATGCTAATGTAGCCTATAATGTAGTCTATCTGTCCCCCCTCCCCAGCCCCTTGCTTATTTCTAGTGCTACAGTATGCGGACACAGTCATTATACTGTACCGCGGGCTGCTCAGTACGCATCCCACAGCTACAGTATAATTAAACACTCAAAAAATCGGAGAGGATCAGTAGTGTAGCGGTCCAGAGAGTGTTTTGAAGAGAGAAAAAACTGGTTTCACCCAGCACAAGTTTTGATATCGTTTGAATGGTGTAGATAGTTGCCATGTGGTCTCTAGAGCTTTTCCGCGTGGCGAACATCTCTCCCTTTCTGCAGTGGTTTCGTATGGTCTGGGTCTCTTTCTGTGTCTGTCTGCATCTCTCTGTCTCTCTCCTCTCTGTCACGCTCTCTCTCTCTCTCTCTCTCTCTCTCTCTCAAGCAGTGGAGGTTTGCAAAGGGCTTTTTTCCCTCCGATTTGCCGCCATTTTTTTTATTTCCTGCTTACATTCATTCAGCGAGTCCTTTCAAGCGGGCCGACTTGTGTTTTTTATTATACTGAGAAAACAAGTATGTGAAGTATCATATGAACAAGTTGCAATAACTGCATTCTCTAGACTAGTGAAGCAGAAACTAGAAATGTATTCGGAAGAAGAAGGCAAAGTAAAAGGGACAGTATAGTTCAATTCTGTGGTGGTCTTACTTATATTAGCATATTTTCACAGGGTAAGTTAAAAAGAAAACAACCGTGGCCTGAAACTATGTTCGTAAGATTTATATGGTATTTAATTTGTATCAAGTTCTAGTACGTATCCGAACGCTATCAGATTTCCATTCCTCTTTTCGAGTGCTGGGTGATGTGTAAAACCACATGGTTGATGCTAAATTTGCTTGAGTAATCGAAAAAAGAAATACATTTGTAAATGATTTATTCAGTGATGTTTTAGTGCTCAAATTTGTTAACTTTTTAAATAATTTCTTTTTTTATTAAATAAGTGTTTAATATTGGGGTAAAAAGTTGTTTTTCTTAGAATTTTAAATAGGATCAAATTATTATTATTTTTTAAATGTTAATTTCTCTTTAACAAAATTCTTTCCAACAGCGCGAGTCGGCAGGCGCGGAGAGTCCGACAGGCTTTGATGCGTCGTCACCACCGGCACACCAGCAGGAGCCGACTCCGGAGTCGGTGCCGACACCCCAGGTCGACACCGATTCCGGAGCTCCGAGCTCTGTCGGAGTCGGCCAGAAACCGGAGGAGGGGGCGGCTGTAGATGATGGACCGGTGCGCGTCAGGAGCACAGCGGGGCAGAAGCCGAAGATGACTGATCAGCAGGTTGGAAGAGAGAGAGAGAGATGGAGAGAGAGAGCGGGAGGATGAGAGAAGGAGAGAGAGAGAGAGAAAGAGGGAGGGAGAGAGGAGAGAGAGGGAGAGAGAGATTGTGGAGAGACAGAGATAGGAAAAGAGAGAGACAACAAAATTAATTAGAAGACTACCTTATGGATTTTTTAAGTCCAAAGTCGTCCGCATGTAGCTATTATATCCTCGTCGATTCCCTAAAGTGAATTTTATTTATTGTTGTTAAATTCACATTTCTTCCATATCTTGTAATTATCCTTGGTAGTGTAAAGATACATGTGACGTATGATGTGACTGAAGTTCGCGTGTTCCTTCCTAATTGGCTAATTATGGACTTTCCATCAGATTTCGGAGAAAGTTGTAAAGAATGAGGAGAGAAATTACGCATTCCTTTTGATTAGCGGGGGTGAATTGGGAAACTCAATTCGGAAAGAGAATGAGAAAGAAGGGGAGAGAGAGAGAAAGAGAGAGAGAGAGAGAGAGCGAGAGGAGAGAAAGAGCAAGAGAGAGAGAGAGAGAGCGAATGACAAAGAAAGGTTGCTTTTATTTCAGTGTGGATAGCAAGAATGTTCCAGTGTGACGAGAATGCATTCATTTGCTTGTTGCATACTTTAAACGGTCCTCTCTCTCTTTCTCTCTCTCTCTCTCTCTCTCTCTCTCTCTCTTTATCTCTCTCTCTCTCTCTTTATCTCTCTCTCTCTCTCTCTTTATCTCTCTCTCTATCAGTCTCTCAGTCTCTCTCTTTCTCGCTATCGGTTAGTGTCTGCTCTCTCTCTCTCTCTCTCTCTCTCTCTCTCTTTCACTACCTCTCATGCCTTCACAGTCTCTCTCACCTCAATTGCTAATTTGCCAAATTGTCACCAGCCACTCCTTGAATGATCGTGCGAGTATCATTATTTGACCAAAAAAAAGAAAGGAGCTAAAAATGAAAAGAAGAATAGAAGAAGACAGAACGTAAGAGGAGAAAGAGAGAAAAAATCGTTAGATGATATATCTCCTTCTTTGCCATATCTCCCTTCATTTTTAATGACAGAAGATATTCGACTCTAATTTTCCTCTCACTAAAGTTGCATTTTATTTCGTTCCTGTTCTGTTCAATGCCAGTTAGTTGCTCTCTTCTCTCTTTGCCTTTTATCATTCTCTCTCTCTCTCTCTCTCTCTCTCTCTCTCTCTCTCTTCTCCTATGGGCATACGAATAAATATGTACTTCCCTGTTTTAAATTATTATATATATTTCCCTACCTCTTCATTCATTTATAAGAAGGACTTCTCTGAAGATCATCCCACCAAAAGAAAAGTAGAGAGATTTATTAACAGGACATACATTTAGAAAAGCTTTGCTGTGCTGATATTATTTATTGAAAAAAGGTTTTGTATCTAGGAATACATGTTTGAAGCAATGCACGATATTATGTCTCTTTAAAAATTATTGAAATAAAAATGCTTCTTTTTCTATTTCCAGGTACTTGACGAGCTTCGAGCTATCGTGAATCAGGGCAATCCACTAGACAAATATGTCACGAAGCGACAGATTGGCGTTGGGTTCGTTTCTTTTATATTACTAATTAATTAATTAAGTAATGAGTTAATTAATTTATTCATTATATAATGTAATCGCATAGGATTGTTTTGTTGTTATATTTATGTTACAAAAACATACATTTATGCTGTTTCTTTCCTTATACATAAAACTTAGTAGATGAAAATAGGTTTTTAAGAAGAAAAAATTTTTTTTTACATCTAAAAATAAATGAATTCTAGCGCTTCCGGGACGGTATTCGTTGCAAATCGCGTCGACGATCCGAGTAACGGTATGTTGCTATTACGGTTTTACATTTTTCCCAGCAGTATTTTTTACGAAATAATTTATTAATTAGTTACTAATATGATCTAGTTATTTTTCTATGATTATTTTTCTTTGTCCATTTTATTAGATACATTTTTGAAACAATTAGTTAAAATGTATGGAAGTATTTGCTAGTAATATGATCAAGTTTTTTTTTATAGTTTTTTTTTATTTGTCCATTTTATTATATAAATTTTTGTCCAGTGGTCGCCGTGAAGAGGATGGCCTTCAAGTCGCAGCCCAAGAAGGAGATGCTGGTGACGGAGATCAAAGTCATGAAGCAGTACAAGCATCCGGTTAGAATCTTAAAATACTTTTTTTCTTATTGACAAAATTTCTGAACTTTAGTCAAGAATCAATCAATGCGTATATTCGAGTTAAATCTATAATATTAATTTTATTGCTAAAAAAAATTTACCACGAGCTGAACTTTTTAAAAGATTAAATTGAGGAAAAAGTGTTCGCTCGATCCAAGATGATTCTGAAGAAAAATATTATTTATGAAAGAAAAAGTGTTATAATACCTCCCATCTTTCTATCTCTCCCATATCTCTCTCTCTCCCTCTCTCTCTCTCTCTCTCTGTCTCTCTCTGTCTCTATCTCTCTCTCTCTCACTTTCTCTCACTTTCTCTCACTCTCTCTCTCTCTCTCTCTCTCTCTCTCTCTCTCTCTCTCTTTCTCTCTCTCTCTGTCGCTCTACCTCTTTCTCTTTCTTCCCCATTGTCTCTGTCTCACTCTCTCCCTCTCTCTCCTTCTCTCCCTCTCTCTCCTTCTCTCCTTCTCTCACTCTCTCTCTCTCCCTCTCTCTCTCTCCCTCTCACTCTCACTCTCACTCTCTCTCTCCATTCGCTCCCTTACTCTCTCTCACTCTCTCTCTCTCTCCCTCTCTCTCTCACTTTCCACCATGACAGAACCTGGTGAACTACATCGAGTCGTACCTGGTGGACGAGGACGACCTCTGGGTGGTGATGGACTACCTCGAGGGCGGCAATCTGACGGACGTCGTGGTCAAGACGGAGCTGGACGAGGGCCAGATCGGCGCAGTGCTCAAGGAGTGCTTGAAGGCGCTCAACTTCCTGCACAGGTCAGAGGAAGAAGGAGTGTTACCGTATTCGGCCACGAATAATACGGTAAACAGTAAAGTGTAATAAGTTATTCCAAACAGTATTGATAAGGTCGAGGTCTTTCTCAAACTATAACAATTAGGAAACAATTAGTATTAAATGCATCGTACATTATTAACTTGGACAATCTAGAAGAATCGGTGGACATTCAACTTGTGCCTTTATATGCTATACACAGACGTGCAAAGCACCGGGTCGCTCGTAATCTCTCAACTCCCTCTCTCTCTCGCTGTCTCTCTTTCTCGTCTATTCTCTCTCTCTCTCGCTGTCTCTCTCTCTCTCTCTCTCTCTCTCTTTCTATACCTCTCTCTCTTTTCAGCCACAGCATTGTCCATCGTGACATCAAGTCAGACAACGTACTGCTCGGCATGGACGGTGCGGTCAAGCTGACCGACATGGGCTTCTGCGCTCAGATCCAGCCGGGATCCAAGAGGTGAGAAAACGAGAGAGAGGGGGGGGGGGGGAGAAAGAGAGAGAGAGAGGGAGAGAGAGAGGGAGAGGGGGGGGGAGAAAGAGAGTGAGAGAAAAAAAGGAGAGAGAAAGAGAGAGAGAATGAGAGAGAGTGTGAGAGATTGTGTGTATGAGAGAGAGAAAGTCATCGAATGATAATTAGAAGTATTTGTCAATTTGTAAAAAAAAAAATAAATAAATAAAAGAAACGGAATTTGTAGCTTTCATTTAAGTGAATGTTAATTTCTATACATCCCCTTTATGCTTAAAAAAAATGATGCCTCACTATTGTTCCTAATAAACATGTCGAAAATTTGGTTGCTTGCTTGCTTTTAAAAAAATTATCAGAAAAACTTTTATGCAAAATATGGATTCTGTAATTTTTTTTATCTTTCAGTATTTTTGGCATCGATTTTTCTAGCAAAAGAAAGTGCATGTGTGCTAAGGATGAAAATTTAGTAATATTAGTTTTTTAAATTAAAGAAATGACTACTGCATATTCTGTATCACTTAATTATAGTGTATGCAATTTCCATGTGCTGCAGAGACACTGTCGTTGGCACTCCGTACTGGATGTCCCCTGAGATTCTCAACAAGAAGAAGTACAACTTCAAGGTCAGAGTTTTATTTTATTTTATTAAATTACTTTTTTTATTCCCTCTCTAATTGAAATGATCCGGTGCTTTGCATTGAAGTAGAGGAAGCTCTATTAAATGAATAAAATGAATATTGCCTAATTATAAGAAGAACACAAACAAAAATGGAGAACTATTCTGTTTTTTTCTTTTTTCTTCTGTTCTGGAGTTTGTAGTTTGTTGTATTATATCCTGGAGTTTGTAGTACTATATTGTTTCTGTGCCAAAGCGTATACTGTACTATTTATGTATATATTAAGGTGGACATTTGGTCCCTCGGAATCATGTGTCTGGAAATGATTGACGGAGAGCCGCCCTATCTGCATGAGACGCCGATGAAGGTTTGATATATGAAAAAATGGACAAAAAAAAGATTTATCTTATTTTACATAAAATGGGTATAAAAATGATTTTTTACCTAAAAAGGTTATTTGTGTCCTTGTATATATTGACTCTTCTTTTTCACTTCCGAGGTCTAGACAGCTACTCTGAAACCCTTGAGGGTTTTAGAATTCTTAAAAAAAATAGCATTATTTTTGAATTTGTATATTTACTGTAAATCTAAAAGTGTTAGAGAAAAAGGGAGCAGTTTAATAATAATTTACAAATTCCAGGAGATTCTTCCTATCGTCGGGCAGAACGGCATTACAATCTATTAAATAAACATTAAAATACTAATGAATATTCTTTTTTCCAAAAACAAAAACAAAAAGGAATGTCATAAAAACGAGAGATATAGACATATTGAAAAAAGTGAGAAAAAAATGAATGTAATTAAAGCGAAAAAAGTTCTCTTCCAGGCCATGAGTAGTAAATATTTCCAAAAAAAAATTAATATAATTATTCTCTTCCAGGCCATGAGTAGTAACTATTTCCAAAAAAAAGAAAGAAAAAAATGAATATAATTAAACCGACAACTTCTCTTCCAGGCCATCTTTATCATTGCCCAGAACGGTAAGCCGGAGATCAAGAGGCGTGACCAGCTGAGCGCCGATCTCGTAGACTTTCTCGATCGTTGCCTCGTCGTGGAGCCAGACGAGAGAGCGTGCACCGAAGAGCTGCTCAAGCATCCATTCATTGCCCGAGCCAAACCGAGATCCTCCCTCATACCGTACATCAAGGCTGTCCGAGATCTCAAGGACAAGGAGGCATCCAGAAAATAGGGGCGAGGTTACGGTATCTAGAGAAGGGGTCTATCAGGGCTACGGTGTATATATGGACCCCCCAAGAGCCGCCAGATTTGACTCGTTTAAGAACGACAATTCCAAATGTTTGTATGTTTTATATGAGTTCCTGAAGGGAGGTATGATAGTCACGTATGCCTTTTGTAGCTTCGTGTGTCTCACCGCGAGAAGAACTTATTTACTTAGTGTACTTAAGTTTACTTAGTGATACTTAAGTGCGTAACTTAAGTAGTATGGAGTCGGCCAATTATCGGGTGCTTACCGTAATCGAGTGCGTTCTAATGTTTTTGTATTTGTGTTCTCTCTCTCTCTCTATCTCTCTCTCTCTCTCTCTCTCTCTCTCTCTCTCTTTCTCTCTCATGTTGTCTTCTTTCCTTTCCCATTTTCCATTTCAACTTCTGCTACTAGCCAGTGTTTTAATTTAGCCTTCTCTCCATTATACTATATCGTTGTAATTGTGCGTAACTTTGGCTATACTTTAATGTATGGTGCTACGCTACTTTGTGTTTGTGATTTGTGACTAAATTGTATACTGTGCTAGTATACAAGAGATATGTAGCGATGAGTCAGTCATGAGTTTCTCTCAGTTGTGCTTAGGAGAAGAAATGACAAGAATGTTTTTTTTTGATTGCGCGAATCAGATTTAATCGTGTGGGGTTTTTAGAGCAGAAGGGGGATGACGTCATTTCATTTTTTATTTGACATGTTTTTTTTTTTGTATTTCGTGAAAATGAGACTGATGCGTGCTGCTATTATGTATGCTGCTGTTCTTCAAATATCAGCTGACATTTGTTTGACTTTGTGCTTTTCGAATCGAGGTCTATTAGAAAGTGAGGGAAAGGAGAGAGTAAGAGAAGAGAGACAGAGAAATTTTACTCTGCTTCTCTGAACGTCTCTCTCTAACTCGTACTCTCTCTCGCTCTCTCTCTCTGTCTCACAGAAGCTAACCGATGCAGCTGACCAAATAGTTTGAGCGCTGTCATTATTCCTTCTTCCATATGGTTATTTTTTATTATTATTAAAATGGATTATGTTTATGTGGGGAATTCTGTTTTAACTAAATTGTATCTTAGTTTTATTTTTCTTTTAGTGAGAAGTAGTTGAAGGATATACTCGCCTTTTCTCACAAAGTTTTCAAAAGCAGTAAAACCTGCGCTTCTCTCCCAGCACAACACAATGCTTTCTTTCTTTCTTTCTTTCTCTCTCTCTCTCTATCACTTGATCACTTCATTCTTTTCCGTCTTCCATTACAAAACACAAAGGACTTGAACTTGATGGACGCGTTACGCTTGTGAATTCATATACCTTTCCTTCTTTATCGCTCTCTCTTTCACTATCACTATTTCTTCTTCTCTATTTCTCTGTGCTCTCTCGCTCTCGACCACTCTCTTGCTCCATAGAAATATCTGCCTATGCCTACCTGTACGTGCTTCAACATAAGTTCCCTCTTTGCTCAAGCTTGTGTCCCTTTCCAATTTATTGCCACAATTGCGCGAATAAGAATATAGCATGCATTTCCGTTTCGTTCTATTGTTTTATTATAGTCACACACTGATGCTAGAAAATCCAGTCATTTGTAAGCCTTTTCAGACCACAAATCAGCCTTTTCCAATGTTTTAGCCCGAAGCCCGAAGTTCATGAATAAAGTGCTCCATTCGTGGTTTTTGATATTTCTACGGTGAAAATAGACTTGAAAGGGGAGGCAGCGAGAGAATGGGCAGATTGAGAGAGGTCAGAGAGAGAGAGAAGAAGAAGGAGAAAGATAGAGATAAAAAGGACGAGAAGAGGTCAGAGCACTAAGGAAAGGGTCATTTTCGACGAGCAGATAAGGAAATAATATCTCTATCCGAGCTGCAAAGTACGAAAAGTACACGAGCAGCGATAATTGAATAATGACTAGGTGAGGTGACGTAAGCATGTAGGGTGCATCGATTGGGAAAATTGCCTAGTGACGCTTGCATATGCAGCTGGCTGATGTGAAATAGCAGAAAAGACTGCACTCACTCGAGCGCGCACCGAAATTTGAGTCTAAAGAAAAAAAAAAGTTTGATGAACCGCTGCTTGCTTCTTGCTTTTGATTGCTTATTGATTCCTTTCCTTTCCTGCTGGTTCTTATTCTTTGTGACATAAACGGACGACTCTGCCAACCACTTTCTTCTATCTACCACATCTATACGAACTACCCACGATATTTTAGAAGAAAAAAAACCCATAATTTCTCTTAGTTTTTATGTTTGTGTCAGCTTAAGTGTAGTCGTGCGGTTATTGTCAATATTTGTATGTGTTTTACTTGCAATTAATAATGAATCTTCTTTTTTTCTTCATTGTGCCGAAGAATGTCGGAATTGTTGAAATTCCTGTATTCGTGTTTTCTAGAAGAATGGACACATCGGGAGAAGCGGATGCCATCGCGGCGTCTTCCTCATCTTCCTCGCTGTCGTCCGCTTCAGAAGGCGAAGCCAACGGAGCCGAGGCGGTTCCGGCACCGGCAGAACCGGCTCCGACCCCTCCGGAACCGGTTCCGGCCTCTCCTGAATCGGCTCCGAGCACTGACTCCACGCCGAATCAAGCTGCCGGTCACGGCCACAGCCATGTGCACGCTCACGCGCATCGTCATCACTTCGTAGCCAGCGGCCGGCCCGCTTTCCGCTTCCACTTTCATCCTCATCCAGGTATTTTTTTTTTCTTTCCTGCAAAATTACCATTAATTTCATCCATAGTTCGTTTAATTAATTATTTATCCATTTGTTTTTTTTTTCCAAATCCAATTTGCATATGTGTTAAAGGTTTGAAGGACCTGATCAATTCTTGGCCTTACACATTTGTGTAACCTTGAAAAGATATGGATAGACTTTTAACTAGCTTTTCAGTTGTTTTCCGTTGGCACTTAATGGTTTTTTTATGTTCATTGGCCAATTTGGCTTCTGTTTAATTACATCATCTTGGAGAGAGAAGAAAATGTGTGTATTTGAACGAAATAATAAATTTGAGAAAAATATTGTTATTTTATTTTTCCCGCCTTTATTTATTTAAAATTACATATATATATATATATATATATATATATATATATACATATATATATATATATATATATATATATTCACATATCCTTTCTTCAGCCGCTCATCTTGGCCACGGCCACTCGCACAACAGCGGTAACAGCAACAACAATCACCATCATAATCATCATCATCACCATAACCACCACCACGCGCCCGACCCAGGCCTCGCGCGCATGCACTCCGCGCCACCGGCCGGCATTCAGAACACGCCAGTTGGCGCGCAGGTACGCGGGGTGGCGTAGCCGAGTGGCTAATCAGTTCGTATACAAAGGCCAATGGTGCGGGTTCGACTTTTCTGGAAGGTTTTACTCTCTTCTTGCCAGTCCATTTCTGAAAAAAATAAAATTAATAGAGTCTTTCATTTACCAGTTAATAAATGTCACTGTCGAGGACCCAGAAAAATAGGGTGGGGAAGGAGGTATTGGGCCCGGAAACCAGAGTGGGTTTGCTCTGGTTTTGCCTAAATATTACTCAAAAACATGGTGGCTGTAGGGCTCTGGGAAGGCCCAAAACCAGGGTGGGTCTGTCAAATCTACAGTACCTTTTTTCCCCTGTCATTTACACAAAGTTCTTTGATAGTAGCTGTGTCAAATGAAATGAGGTAGGGATATAAAATGAATGTTTTGATTTGACATTATCTTTGATATGATTAAGGGTGCGCCAAACCGTCCTCCGCCTGCTGCTGCTGCTGCTGCTCCTCTGCCACAACAGCAACAACATCCACAACAGTCCAATCAACTGGGCGTCGTCAGAGATCGACTCTTTCATGCCATGATGGTAAGGCGGGTTTCTGTCTCTCCCTCTCTCACTCTCTCTCTCTCTCTCTCTCTTTCTCTCCCTCTCCTTCCTTATCTGTCTTCCTCTTTCTTTCTCTTGCTCTCGCCTCTTTCTCCCTCCGTCCCTCTCTCTCTCTCCCTTGCTGTCTTGTTCTCCTCTCTCTCTCTTCCTCCTCTCTCTCTTTCTCCCTCCGTCCCTCTCTCTCTCTCCCTTACTGTCTTGTTCTCCTCTCTCTCTCTTCCTCCTCTCTCTCTCTCTCTCTCTCTCTCTCTCCGTTTCCAGGTTCGTATGGCCCTCAGCTACTCCAGCCGAGTCAGCCGATCATGGCGTCGCATCATCGAATTTACAATGCTTATGATTGTCAGTTTTCTTTTATTTCTTTATCAGTTTCTTCTTTTTAAATCCTAATCTAGAATCCTAAAGATCCTTAAGTTATCCTATATCTTAAAGTAATACATCCTTAAACAAAGGATTACGGTACACTAGAGAGGACACAACGTTGTATTACTTGGATGATATATCGCTTCTTAGGATACACTATTCAAAAGAGCGTTTCAGGAGAAAAGGACACGATATTCGAATCACGGGTCCTGAGAGGAAATAAAAGTTAGGGGGGACATTAAGAATATTTAAGTTAAAATTATATATATAATATATGGATATATTTATATTTATTTATATGTTTAAACTTGCAGGCTCTTCTAAGCTTCGCCTCTCTCATCTTTGTTCACTTTCTGGTCGCTCGTTCGGCAACGACCTGCCTGGACCATGTTTTGGTTAGATTAGGATTTTTTTTTCTTTTTTTTATGCACATATAGGCTCGAGAAATATATTTTGAATTATTATAATTATTAAGTATTACTAATTTAAAATAATAATTTTAAGTTTTACTTTTTTTTCTCTAGTACACTTGGCCGCGTGAGGGCGTGCTTCGTGTGGAGGTCGTGCGAAATCTAGATGTTCTAGAGATGCGAGAGGAGTTTCTAAGGAAGAAAAGTTGGTTGGAGAGAGAGAGAGAGAGAGAGAGAGAGAGCGGGAGCGAGAGAGAGAGAAAGAGAGCAGGGGGAGAAAAAGAGAGGTGGAGAGAGTGAAAGGCCGATTGGAGGATACAAAGGGAGCGTAGTTTTCAAAAGATTTTAGAGAGAGAAACAAGACAAAAGGGAGAGAAAGAGAGAGAGGAGAGAGCGAGAGAGAGAAAGAGAGGAGGAGGAGAAAAAAAGAGAGAGAGAGAACTAGGAAGGGAGAGAGAGAGAGAAGAGGGGGACGAGGAAGAGAGAGTGAAAGAGAGAAGGATAGGGAGAGTTTCCGCTGTTTTCGTTGCAGGAGATACGCTAGCAGGACAAGATGCATGCTACTTTGACGTCAAAAATGTGCTTCTTTTCGGACCACAAGCCATTCCTGCAGAGGTTTCTTTAATTGTTGTTATTCTTTTTGTTCATTGTTTTCATAATTTTATACGACGCGATAGTTCAATTCACTTCAATTTTTCTATATAATACCCGAATCTCACGATCCGTATTTTGCTTCAGCAAAAACAAAATTCAAAAATGTAGAATAATGCTCAAAGTGCTGTGTAAACTTTTGAATTTTATCCCCTGTCGTTCCGATTCTCTCTCTTTCTCTCTCTCTCTCTCTCTCTCTCTCTCTCTCTCTGTCTCTTCTCTCTCTCTCTCACTCTCTCTCTGTCTCTTCTCTCTCGGTATCTCTCTCACTCTCTGTCTTTCTCTCCCTCTCTCGTTGTCGTAAGGAAATCAATATGATGCTATATCATATTACTGTTAAGTCGAAAAATCGAAGATGCAAAAAAAAATATCTAAGATATAATATCCTTTGTTATGGAAACTGTTTAGATTCGCCGGCACGAGCCTCGAAATGGCGATAAGTCGAAGGCCGCTAGGAGTTTATCAGGAGAGGAGACTACTGAAGAAGGAGAGGCCGACAGTGGAAAGCCAGCATCTTCAGTGTGGACATTCATAAGCGAGCTACTCTTCACAGAGGTATTTTTTGCTTTGGTTTTTTTTATTATTTTATTATTTTTTTATTGAGTAAATCTTAACTGGGTTGTAGTCCGTTCAATGCATTTCATGCTACCACAGCTAACCTTGGAATTTAAATACTAAAATAAAAGCTAAAGTGCGGTATTATCATTGAGTGAAGAGAAATGGCACGGAGTAGAAGGGCGATTGAGCTATCTATTTTTAGTGTCTCCTATCTATTTTTAGTGTCTCTTATCCATGCTGATAAATGAGTTTTTTTTTCGAATGTTTAAATTTAGTCCTTAAAATTTGGTGATTTGTTGCCGGTTGTTCTTAATTCTTATTTTTAAAATTGCCCCTTTTTTTGGTCTGCGAGACACGAATCTCTCTAAATTGATTTAAATATATATATATATATGCTTTGAGCTGATGGATGAGTACGACGAGGATCAAGAAGAAGAAGAGCTCCTGACGAGTGTCGGCAGTCATGAAGACATGGACATGCTGCAGTGGGAGCGAGAGTTCAACGGCATGTTTAGTCAGTCAATCTAGACATTTATGTATATGTATTATATTTATGTATATTCAGAGCCGAAATTGGTCTGACCCATGACAGTGTTGTAACCCGCCCCCGGGCCATAGTCCCGGAACACTTTGTAACCCCCCGGGATGGCCATTTTTCACTTTATAACCCCCCGGGTTTATCTTTTTTTTCACATTGTAACCCCCCCAGCCCAAGTTCAGAGACAGGCACTATTTCAGCACTGTGTATATGATATTTTATATTTATTTAGTCTCCGGTGAAGTATATTTATTTATATTTTATGGAAAAAAAATGTAAACTTAATATAATGCTTAAAGTGGACTATTTTATACTAGCTGAAGGAACGGCATAATGGAAAGGCGAATTGACAAACAAAAAAAATGTTAAATAATTATACCAATAGTCATGGCTAACACTATTGGTATTTATTCATTTTATTATTTCATTAAATTTAATTAATTCATTTATTTATTTAGAGAAAGTTGAAGGAACTAGCAATAAGAACATATAGTTGTGTTTATTTAGAGATGTGCTGCCGTCTAAAACCACCTGTAGGTTTTATGCAAATATTTTTTTATTTTATTCATATTTCCAGAGCCCGAGTCACTGCCCGTGTACGAGTACCGCGTGGAGTATTCGCTGATCTACGGTACACTACGACTACCGTACACCTACAGGGCGAAACATAACATCACAATGATGCATACTAGGGTAAGTGGGGAGAGAGAGAGAGAGACGAGAGAGGGAGAGACGAGAGAGGGAGAGACGAAAGAGAGAGGGAGAGAGAGAGAGAGACGAAAGAGAGAGAGACAATAAAGAGAGAAAGAGAGAGAGACGAAAGAGAGAGAGAGAGACGAGAGAGGGAGAGACGAAAGAGAGAGGGAGAGAGAGAGACGAAAGAGAGAGAGACAATAAAGAGAGAAAGAGAGAGAGACGAAAGAGAGAGAGAGGGAGAGAGAGACGAAAGATTGAGGGAGAGAGAGAGAATAAAGAGAGAAACGGGAGAGAGAGAGACTTAAGAGCTAGAGAGAGAGAGAGAGAGAGACGAAAGATTGGAGGAGAGAGAGACGAACGAGAGAGGGAGGGAGGGAGAGACGAAAGAGAGAGAGAGGGGGGGGGGATAAAGAGAGAAAGAAAGAGAGAGAGAGAGAGAAAGAAAGAGGGAGAGAGAGAAAATAAAGAGATAAAGAGAGAGAGACGAATGAGAGAGCGAGAGAGGGAAAGAGAGATACGAAAGAGAGAGAGAGAGAGAGAGAGACGAAAGAGAGAGAGAGAGGAGAGCGAGTGAGACGAAAGAGATAGAGAGAGAGAGAGAAGGAAAGTAGGAAAGTTTCGGATTAAACTGAAAGTAAAAAGCCGTTGTAATGGTTCTACGCTAACAGGATGGAGTAGGGGGCTTATGGTTATAGCCCCCTACTCCATCCTGACCATATTTTGCTAATAGTTTTTTTTAAAGAAGATACCCATACTTGTTCATCTCAGGGAATAAAAGGGGGTCTGAACCGGGCTACCCACCCGATTTTTGAGAACCGAAAATTCAAATTTTTTTTTTGGCTTACCAACCCCATTTTTTTTAATGAAAAATTTACATTTTTGGCTTATCCACTCTTTTTTTTGAGGCCTGCAAAGGTCTTACCCAACCACTTTTGTGGGGCACTCGGGACACCCTTTTTTGTCTGGTTAATCTGGCGGGAATTAAAAGTAATTTTTACCGAGGAATAAGACAACATTTCAGATTGACTCGAATGATGTCTGCTTTGGCACGCCGCTGGCACGGAGTCTCATGCAATCGACTGTCGGATTCGAAGAAGCAATCATGGCATCACTCAGGGCACTCTCAGTCAATGAGAGTGATATTGGTGAGGGAGAGAGAGAGAGAAAGAGAGAATGATGGAGAGAGAGAAGGGAGAAAGGGTGAAATGGTGATAGAGACAGCGAGAGAATTGAGACAGATATAGAAATGGTGATAAAGAGAGAGAGAGAGAGAATGATGGTGATAGAGAGAGAAGGGAGAAAGAGGGGAAAATGGTGATAAAGGGGGGAGAGAGAGAGAGAATGGGAGAAGTCACAGAAGCATATCATTATATGACGGAAATATTTGACATTTAAAAATGAATTCTCTTTTTAGCTATAAATTTTTATTTTTATTAAGGTGTTGAAATATGAAGGAAGTATTTCTTTATTTTAATTGTAGGCAAAAAAGAGATGCATGCGCTTTGTTGACTTTAACTTTTTCTTTAAAAAAAATTATTTAAAAAAAAATTCTTCTTTCCCAGGCTACGTGCACGATCTTCGAACGAACGAGCATTATCATTTCGTGCAGCTTGCTAACTCCAAGCTGAACTATCTAACAGCAGGACTCGTCATGCTGTTATTTGTATGGGTTTTTCATTTTGAAAGTTTGAAATTGTTGCAAAATCCCTTGTTTATTTCCGTTGAGCAAAAGATATCGTTCCAATAAATAAAAGGTATTAGATTTTTTTTTTAATGAAGACGAAATATATAGTTTTAAAGAAGCTTTTTTTGTGTAATAGAATATCTCTTTCTCTCTCCTCTCGCTCCTCTCTCTCTCTCTTTCTCTCTCATTTCATTTCCACTTGCAGACCTTTGCCATCTCGCTCCCTCTCTCTCTCTAACTCTTCTCTCTCTCTCTCTTTCTCTCTCTATCTCTTCTCTCTCTCTCTATCTTTCTCTTTCTCACTCCTCTCGCCTCTCTCTCTCTCTCTCTCACTCTCTGTCCTCTCTCATTCCATTTGCAGACCTTTGCCATCTCGCTCCTCCTCCGCTTCTCTCACCATCAAATCTTCCTGTTCATCGTGGACCTCCTGCACATGTTCGAGCACAATCAACCACTCGTCTTCCCGGCCGCGCCCCTTCTCACGGTCATCCTGGCGCTAGTTGGTGAGGAGTATTCTTCATTATGATGATGATTATTATTATTATTGTTATTATTATTATTTGTATTATTTAATATTTTGAGTTAATAATAATATTATTGTTAATCATGTACTATTATCTTTATTAATCTTACGGTAGCTAAATATTGTAAAAGAATTATTGCTCAAAGAATCTCATTCAGTTGATTTCACATTGTAAAAGTATGTGCTATTAAATGAGATGCCATTAAATGATGCAAGCAAACTTTGACCAAAGTTAATTTGTCAACTTTTGCTTGCTGTGAACTGGATTAATTTATTTTCTATATGGGAGTTTGGGATGTTAAAAGCTGCAGGCTGATCTTTTCGATAAAAAAGATTTTGCATTTTGTGGGATATCAATTTTCTCCATAACCACTAACTTTTATCTATTATTTATCGTTTTATTCGTTGCTACGATATATTATATGGCTCATATTATTTGTGATTATATTGGTTGATAGTTCCCCTTATCGTTAATAACAAGAGGCATATCCTGTCCGGTCATTGTAAATTTGAAAAATTGTAGGGCGATTTATCGATAGTCCTCATGTGTTTCTCTTCATCGTTCTCGCGCTTACTGGTTTGTTTTGCCAACGTTGTAAATAATACAGAATAGGATACACAATAGCCCTCTGCTTTTCCATTGCATACTGTAGCTTGTAATTTTCAAAAAAAAAAAAGGTTGGTGGCCATACCTCTGTGCTTAACACCGCTCTTGCCTACCCCTATCCAGCCATTGTCTTCACCATGTATTATTAGTGCCTGTCCAGTGCATCTAGGAGCATCTCTCTTAAAAAGTACAATTACTTGTAAGTACACACTTGTGCATATATTTGCACTTTACAGTGAGTATTATTTGGAGAAATTTTTTGTTGTTGCATATTTCAGAGAAATTTTTTTCTTGCACATTTTATCGCCGCGTTCTATTTTGTGTAAGGAAAAATGCTATTTTGTGCTGTAATTAATTAGTAGATTTTAATTATTAAATATTTAATTAAGACATTTTAATTACCAATTATTTAATTAAGCTGTTTCTTTCAGGAATGGAAGCGATCATGTCCGAGGTCTTCTCCGATACGACGACTGCCTTCTACGTTATTCTCATTGTATGGGTGGCCGATCAATTCGACGCGATATGCTGCCAGAGCAGCACCAGCAAGAGACATTGGCTCAGGTGGGTAGGGAGGGAAGAGAGAGAGAGAGAAGGAGAGAGAGAGAGAGAGAGAGAGAGAGAGAAGGAGAGAGAAAGAGGATTGGGAGAACCAGAGAAAGGGAGTGAGGTGATAGAGAAAGAGTTGGAGTAAACAGAGAGAGAAAGAGAGAGAGAATGAAAAAGAGATTTAGCGTTGGATGGTGAACAAAGAGCGAGTAAGAGCGAAAGACTAGGTAGAACGAGAACGCGTAAGAAGTTTAAATGATATTTGGCTTATCCAAGGAATTTTGGGTTAAAAAAGAAGAAAAAAAAATTCCAGATTCTTCTTCCTCTACCAGTACTTCTTCTATGCGTACCAGTACCGCTTTGGTGGTCTCTACGGAGGTCTCGCGCTCTTCACTTCTTCGGCACTTATTCTGGCATGTTTAAAAAATATATATTTCGCTTCTCTTGAGCCACAACCATAAAAAAGATACAATTTTGTAAAAAAAAAAAAATTTCCTTGAAGCACGATTTTCTGAAAGATTAATGAACTTTTATTTAATGTAAATTACAATTTTAAGTAAGAGGCTCCTTGTTGTGTCGTTGTATCCGCCTGCACCGATATTCAGGAATACATTGTTATCATAGGCAAAATGTGTATGAAGGAGCCTCACACCCTCTTTTTTTTATTTATGTTATTTACTTTTATTTTTTTAACAAATTGAGTGAAAATTATTTTTAATATTGAAAAAAAAAATACCTACATTATTCTTCAGCACTCGATGATCTTTTTCTTTCATCACTACGAGATTCCGCTCATTCTCTACACGGACCGCCTACAGCGCATTATGACCGAGGTCAACCATCCGGTATGTTTATTTAAAGATATATTTTTCTCTTTTATTTTTACATTCATCTGACAGCATCTCTTACGTCCTGTATACTATTTTGGAAAAAAAGTTTCTCTCTCTTTCTCTCCCCCTCTCTCTCTCTCTCTTCTCTCCCTCTCTCTCTCTCTCTCTCTTTCTCTTCTCTCTCTCTCCCTCTCTCTCTTCCTCTCTCTCTCCCTCTCTCTCTTCTCTCTCTCTTTCTCTCTCTATCTCTCTCTCTCTGTCACTCCATCCCCTTACAGGGAACCGTCATTCAGGAGGTCGACGTGCGATCCGCAACGCGTGCTGCAGAGGAAGCAGCGAGACGCGCTGCGGTCAACGTGACCGGAGCGGAAGGCAACACGGAAAGGGAGACTGAGGCGGCAGAAGGACAGGGTGGGCGCGGTGATTTTTTATATTTATTATTTTTTCTTTTTTTTCTTTCTTTTTTTTCTACTCATTTATCTTGCCACTTATCTCAAAGTGAGTCCGTTTTTTAAACAAAATGTTTTATTCATAATGCGTAGTATATATGTTTTACAAAGACATGATTTCTGACCAGAGAGTAAGAAAATATCTAAATGAAAAATTCTTAAAATGTCTAGATTAATTTTTAAAAATTCTAAGATATTGTTCTCTTTGCAAGAAAGAAAGGTGTTGGAATTGTTCGAAATAAAGCTATTGATCGTGACAGCAGAGTCTTTTTTTTTATACAGTCAAGCTTTGGCAAGCGAAATTTTGCTATTATTTAAGATTAAATTCTAGTGTATCTACGAAATACTTTTGTATTTATTTATTTTCTTAATTTTTTTTTTCTTGAGGCCCCTTCGCCTTCGCTCGCCATACACTCCGTCCACGTATCAGTGTAGCACTGCGCGCCACTCTCGCGCCGACGCAGCAACCTAGAATGTTCGAGTTTATCAACCAACTAATTTAATTATAAATATATTTTCATGAATTTAATGTAGGATGAATTTATTTCATAAAAGTAATCTAAAATGAATTTGCTGTTGTTAAAAAAAATTATTTCATAAAGTAGAGTGCATGTTGACAACGTTAGCTAGCCTATGAAGATCTCTTATTCTTGAATAGATTAATTATTTAGATATACGGTAGAATCTGAGCGCAGGGTTTAGAAAAAGTGAAATGAAATAGCGAAATATGGCTAATATATACCCGGTACCATATCTTACAATTAGAATAGGGCTCCCAAAAACCCTGCCGAAGGATAGTTATTGGACGGCGGACATAGTTAATTCATGCAAAATATTATTTCTTTTTTAAATTATATGCCATTTACGCTCTACTTAATATTTAAAACATCTGAAAATGTGTCTCACAGTAGTCGGCTTTTAAGCTATACCCGGAACAGAAGATATGGGCGAGTTAAAGTACGAGAACATATATATTTATTATTATTTTAAATATATAAATGCGGCTTTAATAATTAATAGTAAGTTTATTAGTACACATTTTTGCCGGTTGAAGATTGGCGGAAAAAAAGGAAATTAATATAAAATAAATATTTATTGCAGAGAGTCACCTGGCCGCATCTTCAATAGAATCGCCCGCTTGTGGCGGCGAGCGGAGAGTCCGCCTGTCAACGCGGACGGCACTCTCGCGGCGCCGGCCGACAATCACGACAGACCACGCTCGCCAATCCCGCCAGGTATAGGATGCGGAAAATACTATTTTTTTATATATATATTTTTTTTTTTTTTTATATTATTTTGGCATTATTTTTTAAATATACATTAAATATCATAGACCAACTACCCGGCTTGTAGCGATATTTCAGATTTTTTTTAAAGAAATTAATCTTGAAAATCAAAAGTGAAAACTTAATTTAAACGGATAGAATGCCACCTTTTCATTCCAGGAACGCCGACAGAGACAACGGAGCATACTGTAGAGCGCGCCAATTCAGTGGAATCCGCGCAGGACCCAGAGGATTCCACGCGAGACCCAGAGGATTCCGCGCGGGACCCTGAGAATTCGGCGCGGGACCCAGAGGATTCCGCTCGGGACCCAGAGGATTCCGTGAGGGACGTATTGGATTCCGCGCGGGACCCAGAGGGTGATCGTGGGAGTGCGGTAGATCGAACGGAAGGCATAGATTCTCCTACACATAATAGCGAGGAAAGTCATCGACAAGAGGAGGTGGAAGTTCTAACGTCTGGAGACCGGATAGAGAGCCCGCCTTCCCCTGATCTATCTTCTGCGGTATAGTTCATACAGTATGACCGTCATACCATATCAAGAGGAGGGGGATACTGTAATACCTCCACCCTACACCTCCCACCACGAATGTCTGTTTATTCCCAGAAGTGTATGTATGCATCCACCTTGAGAGCTTTTAGTCAAGCGACTAGACTGCCCCCAACAATTAATGTTTTCTCTAAAGTAAATATTAAAAAAATAGGTTAATAGGTGAATTCATGGGAATTATTTATCGAAATATCGCTTTTTTCTATCCATTTCTTCGCTTTTCCATTCGCATGGCATTTTTTTTAATTTAGGCAAAAATATGTGCCTAATAAGAATTATAAAAGCAGCCATTTGCCAAGTCTTGCGCTGACATAATGAGATGATCACTGGAAAATATTTTGTAAAAACAGTGGAGCAAAAAGTACTCTAAAAGTCTAGTACGCTTTTAAACCCGGTTAGAATTAGAGTTTTACAGGAGCTACTACATATGGACATTCCAATTGATGTGTTCTTTAGAATTAGCCAAACCACCTCTGCCTAATACATTGTCTTGTTGTACGAGATAAGGACTTTTTTTACACATAAAATATTGCATACTCCAATTACTGTAACTAGTTTGTATTGTACTCTTTATTCTGTTAAGGTGAAAAGCTAACTAGGAGAATTGCATGGTTCAGTGGTGAGTGTAAAGTATATGTTCTGTTTGTTTTTCTACTGTAATTTTAACAAAATAGTTTACTTCAGTTTTTGAGATGGAGCATTCTCTTTCCTTCTTTCAACCCTTTTTTCTTTGTTCCAAAGCTCTGTTCTATGAATACATGAAATATATGACTTTATACGTAAAGAAATAATATGTACCCTTGTATAATTAATGTAAGTGACGTCATAGTAGAGTGGTGTTTTTTTCTTCTCATGCGTAGTTCTTGTATGTTAGCTGTTCTTTCGCCTTTCTAGCCTGTAGCTCTTCTCAGTCCTCTTTCTCTCTCTCTCCCTTATATCTCTCTCCCCCTTATCTCTCTCTCTCTCTTATCTCTTTCTCTCCCCCTTATCTCTTTCTCTCCCCCTTATCTCTTTCTCTCCCCCTTATCTCTTTCTCTCCCCCTTATCTCTTTCTCTCCCCCTTATCTCTCTCTCTCTCCTCTCTCTCTCTCTCTCCTCTCCCTTGGTGGTGTCCCGTTCTTTCTCTCTAGTTGGCGAGACGCTTTTACTGGTCGCAGAAAAGGAACTATTGACTCTTCGTCATATGTTTTTCTCTTTCCTTTAGTCGCCCATATGTGTAGAACTCCTTGTGTACTTATCCCCATTTTGTGATGGCAAACATTTATCCACGATTTTTGATATATATTTAATTAAAACTGTATTTTCATGAGTAGCTTTATTATTAGCTGATGGTGAGGAAAAGCGGTGCGATAAAGAAATTTATTTTTGCGAACCTGAATTAGAAGATCTGCAACGTTGGTACGCATTTTTCCAACTTCAAAGTTATTAAAAGTTTTTTTATATTTTCATTTGTGCGCCTTTGCGAATGGGGAGAAGATATCAGGTGGTTTTCATTGGAATGGGAATGGTGAGTAGGCAGAAACACTGATGAGACTTTGATATGTTGCTCGTTGCCTAAGTTCTAAATTTCTTGTCCTTATCATCTATCATTCTTTTGCTGTGTCACGTTCTCTCTCTCACTCTCTGTCTCTCTCTCCCTCCTTTCTCTCCTCTCTCTCTCCTCTCTCTCTCTCTCTCTCTCTCTCGCTCCCTCTCTGACGCTTTCTCTCTTTCTCTTTCTCACTTTCTTGCTCCCTCTCCAGCTCTCTTATCTATCTCGCTCTCTCTCTCTCTCTCTCTCTTTCTTTCTCTCCTACTCTCTCTCTCTCGCTCTCTCCTTAAGCTGCTGACTCCCACCATCAATGTCTGGAGTGACCCCATCGACCTCCTCGCTCCCGACGCCCTTCTACAGACTAACGAAGCAGCAGGCGGAGACTGTCTATGATCCGGCAGAGGACACATTTCTGCTCATGGATGCGATCGAGCAGGATATTGAGGTAGGTTGGAGAGGAAGGAGAGAGAGAGAGAGAGAGAATGAGGGAAGAGAGAGAGAGAGAGAGAGAGAGAGAGAGAGTGAAGGAAGAGAAAGAGAGAGAGAGAGAGAGAGTGAAGGAAGAGAAAGAGACAGAGAGAGAGAGAGTGAAGGAAGAGAAAGAGAGTGAGAGAGAGAGAGAGAGTGAGAGAGTAGTTGAAGGTATTTAAAGCTGTCACTTTGAATAGACAATGAACTCATTTCTCTTCCATGCCAGGAGATCTGCGCACGGCTGCCCCGTGTCGTGCTCGAGGTCGGAGTGGGCTCCGGTGTTGTCTCGGCACTCGTTGCGAAGGTTAGCAGTTACGGTAGCACTACTATAAGGATTGACGGGTTACGGTAGCACTATAAATCTCTCATCGACAATTTATAGGCGCTCTCTGACCGCGGCGTCCACACTCTCAGCCTCGGCACCGACGTCAATCCGGACGCATGCGAAGCCGCACGCTGCACGGCCACGATGAACGGCGTCAATGTTGACGTAATACGGTAGGTGGTTTGGCGGGAAAGATTAAAATTTGAATTTTAAAAATATATATAAAAAAAGTATATAAATATCTTTGAGGAGTGACCTCGCATCCGCTCTAATGCCCCGGCTAGCTGGCACGGTCGATCTCCTTCTCTTCAATCCACCGTATGTACCAACGGAGGAGGAGCCAGCGAGCAACTTGGTCAGGCTTTCTTTTTGAATTTGTTTATTTCTCGCTTTCTACTTTATTCAGTCTCTCTCTCTCTCTCTCTCTCTCTAGCTCACTCTCTCTCTCTCTCTCTCTCTGTCAATCTCTCACTCTCTCGCTCTCTCTCACTCCCTAGTTCTCTCTCACTTTAACGCTCTCTCTCTATGTCCTTAAATTACACTTGAGTACAACTATAGTAACTTTGAAGATAATTTATACTGTAAATAAATTAACTTTGATGATTGCAGGAGCGATGCTGGGCGGGCGGCGTGGGTGGAGTGTCGACTCTCGGCCGCCTTCTCCCATCCGTGCCCGCCCTGCTCTCCCCCCGAGGCGTCTTCTACCTAGTCGCACTCAGGCATGTCGTTGCAGAACGAAGCATCATTTGAATTTGTTTTGGCGGGAATAGGAGTGGGAAAGTCATTGCATGAAGAAGGGCTAACATACATATTGCGTTCATTTTCCTTTTAGGAAATTGAGAGAGAGAGCAAGAAAGAAGTGAGAAGGATACAGAGGGGAGTTAGAGTGAGTGAGAGAGATTGAGAGAGAGAAGGCACAGAGAGAGAGAAAGAGAGAGAGAGAGAGAGAGAAGGCACAGAGATAGATAGAGAGAGAGAGAGAGAGATTACAATCACTGAGACAATTACTCTTTTTTCCAGAGAAAACGACATCCCGGCCCTCTTATCGCATAATGAGAAGCTACTGAAAGGCAGCATTGTATTGGAGAGACGCGCCGGCATTGAATATCTGTACATTCTCAAGTTTGAGAGAATATGATCGAGCTAGCAATTATCGTTGCGATCAAATCTGTTAAGAGCATATCCGTTGTTTTCTTTGAGATTTGAATGAGTAAACATCCTTTCTCTTATACTGAAGTGCCTTTTTTTCAAATATAGATGAGTTTTTTTTTAGATAGAAAAAGAGTATCGATCCACATATCGTTCGTTGCGTGTGCTGTACTTACTCGGCTTTTCCGTAAAACTGTCTATCTGTATGTATGTATGTTTATCGATCGTCTTACATCTCAGTCGATCCGTTGCTCTCTTGCCCATTCAAAATCGATTTCTCTCGCCGTCATTTATAACTTGTTTTTAAAAGAATAAAAATAAAAAGATGATAACAGCCGACGGACAATTCAGGGACTTCTTGGGATCAACAACAAGAAGGAAAACGGTTTTGTAGTCAGCTGAGCATGGAAATGCTCCAGAATCAGTAAAAATAAAATTACATAAAAAGGGTCAGAACGCCCGAACTGACATGGGCAGTCTACATCGGGGTTTTCTCTCGGAGCGTTTTCCCGATCTCGATCCTCACGCTTTTGATGACTACAACATGAAAGGCCACAAAAAATTTTTATTTCAGTCACTTCACCAGGCGATGGTGAGCCGTCGGGAGAGGTGGGCGACGTCTTTATGTATAGTTTCCCGAGACCGTGACAGATCGTCATCGAGCTCTGTCACCGACTTCTTCGAAGCGAGCTCTGCTCGGAGTGACTTGTTGAAAGTCGTGCGATTTCAGCCTGAGTACTCTCCATTCTTGATATTATTACGCACAGCCCATTTATGAACTGCTTGTCTTCTTGAGTTCTTTAGGTATGCATTGTAGTATCGTCGTTGGCTTCTGGTTGCTAGAGTTGTGAGCCGACGAGGGGACTTTTAGCAATGCTTTATCGTTGCGCTTTACGATACACTATATGAAGAGGAGGACATGGTAAGCAGGAGGGAGAATGGGCAGCCGCCTCCTCTTGCCAGCACTCTCGATCCGACTGCCCTTCTTCTCTCGACTTCTCTGCTCGGCAGCTTAAGTCGGGGGCGGGGCCTGCCCACTGTGACAGCATCCTCAACGAGGTGGCTTACTTGCTTGGCGTATTCCTCGAGTATCGGCCGTTCCTTGCTTCGTGAGACTTGTTTCGAACTGGTCCGATTGTTTTGCTTATGTACTCTTGTCGGTGTCTTACCTTGTACGTGCTCTTCGATGACGGGAACAAGCTGTCCGTCTTGGATGTTGTGTTGGTCGATTTCGTCGTTGAGCCGACGGACGTCTACCAGGAAGATTCGGAGCTCTTCGGCCTTTGTTGAGTAGCCATGTACTCGTTCAGCCTCATGCAGAATTGTGGGCTCTACAAAGGAAGTATTGTTCATTTGCTTTGAGAATGGACAGGAAAATGAGACAAATTTTGAAGAAAAATATTTTGGACTGAATACAGCATTTGTACCTGTGTAAGAGAAAGAAAAATATGAATTCGGGAATGTATTAACTAACGTCTACTTGGTGGCTCTTGCTTCCTCCTCCTCCTATACAAGGCTCATGGCATCGAGGATCGTCCTGAACAACGAAGAGTTCATTTAGTTATTTATTTATTTATTTATTTATTTAATTATCTAATGAATGACAATAAGAAAATAAACAAATTCCAGCTATAAGAAAAGCAATCGAGAATGATGAAAATCCTTGGTGGATATTTATTTTTTTTATCTCAGTCGCAAGCATTTTAATAATAATTATTATAAAACTTATTCAGAGTTTCAGCAACGACTGTCCAAGTTCATATCAATCACGAAATGATCCAATCACGAATAAGGAGTGGAAGAAATTTTGTGATATACATAAATATAAATATACATTATATATATAGTGTTTATAAAGGCCGAGATACTTACCTCTCTTATTGAATATTCCTGAACGCTTCGAACACTCGATTTATGCGAGTAGAAGAAAGCAGTAGAAGTGCTCTGTGTAGGAGAGCACCTTGTTGGCCTGTGAACGGCGTGGCTTACAATTACTGAATGAAAGGGGAGGGGCAGGAAGGAGATTTGGGTCGGAAGGAAGAGAGAGCGAGAGCGAGAGAGAGAGAGAGGGAGTGCGAGAGAGAGGGAGAGGGAGAGAGAGAGGGAGAGCAGGTTTACTACGGCGGCATGGATAGTCGATGATCTAGCCTATTTTTCTCTCGATAATCACGATCGCACTTTCTTCCCTCTGCATTAGCTCTCTCTCTCTCTCTCTCTCTCTCTCTCTCTCTCTCTCTCTCTTTCCTCTCTTTCTCACTCTTTCCGAACGCAGAAGAAGTAAAAGAAAATTCTTTTACTTACCGCGCAGATCTTTTATTGCCAAATAATTTAATAAATAGAAAATCTCTAGCTTATGTCAAAATTTATCGATCAGTGAAACGGTGATTTTCAACATAATATAAGAAAGTGATTTCTACGGCAACAAAGCCGGTTGGGATGATCTCTTCCGCTTCTGTTCAAATAGTATTCTCGCGGCATCTCTCTGTGTATTCTTTTAACTTATTATAATTAATCGGTCTCTTTGTTTTTTCTTCTTGTTCTAAATAAATTTTTTATCAATCTCGAGAACATTTTCCCTTTGGCGCGGCGCCAAGAAGTGACGTGCGATTTCCGCCGTTTGCACCAGTTCAATTCTCTCCGGCGTCGCCGCCGCATCCCCGCTTTGTTACGCGCGACTTTTCGGGATAGAAACACCGACTCGCCGCAAACATCTACGACTATAAAAACAATAATAATATTAGTAATGACATCATCAATATATTAGTAATGACAATTACGCCATTTACCGACAAAGCTCCTATTGCTGTCCGAACAAAGAGGTAGAAAAGGAGACGGAGGGAGAGTGAAAGCGAGAGAGAGAGAGAGAGAGAGAGAGAGAGAGAGAGAAAGAGAGAGATAATATCGATTTTGAGACAAGAAACGATCGCTTTTCAACATGGAGTCTCATGGGTATTAGATGATTCCCGTCGGTTTTCTCCTTTTTTTCCAATGAAATAGATTTACATAGGGGTCATGAGTATATGTACATAAAATGACAAGAAGACTAATCAGGTTCGGAAGAAGACTGATGTCAACAAAAATGACAATACCATTAGTCAGAGAATTAAGATGGAGAGAGAGAGAATATAAGAGAAAAAGAAGAGAGACAAAGAGAGAGAGAGAGAGAGAGAGAGAAAACACCGCGTGTCAAAGTTGTTGTGACCTTGTCGTACTGTACTCCTGCGACCCCTCACTCGTTGCACATAAAAGGCGGCTAACAACCAGCAGCTTGACCACCGCGTGGCCTTTGAATTTTCGTCACCGCACTTTCAACGCTTGAAACATCTCCGAGCCCAAGCTGGTTCTGAAAATGCATTCGTCATTAGAGCAATAATGTCAAGAGAGCGGAAAAAGTACTCTTATTTATTTATTTGATTATTTATTTATTTATTTATTTATTTATTTATTTATTTATTATATTCATACATTAAACAATGAATGTGACATTCTTCACTTTTGAATGGGTGGGTGCATTGTGAGTGGTCGTCTCCGTGATGGTGTGGTTCAAGCGCCGTCTCGGTTACTCTATTGTTCACTCTCTCTCTCTCTCATTCTCTCTCTCTCTCCCCCCCCTCTCTCTCACTCTCTCTCTCTCTCTCACTCTCTCTCGTGTGTTTTCTCGTCTCCGTGGTCATAAAAGTCTATTTGGAGAGGAACTTGCAACATCGCTAAATGGTTCGACTCGCGCTGCTTGTTCTATGTCTATGTGCCGCCGCGATTTCTATGGCCATGTCGGGACTGGAAGGCGAGCAAGATGCGTCCGCGCCCGAGTATCTTGTCAGTTTACTACTACATACTCTGGTATTTCAGAATGAGCCCAATTATGTTTTTAATCTAAAGTCGAGCCAAATTGCTTTTCTTTTAGCTTAATCAGTTGACTAATAAGATAAGATTTGCTTACCTAATCAGGCACGCAAATCTGAGGAATTCGATCCAAATTATGAAATGACTTTAATTAGACACGAATTTCAACTCCAACATAATTACGCACGCATTCTTAAACACTTGAAGAAGATGAGTATATACATATTTTGATGGTGTCCACCAAGCCGCGGCCTCAAGAGAGGTGTTGTTGTTTCCGCACAGTATTAGGCTTGGGGCGCAGTGAAAGCCGTGAACGAGGGCTCGAACAACGGCGGCCAGTTCCATTACATCCCGATATCAAGGTATTTATTTTCTTTTATTTATTTATATCTATTCGATACATTTGAATAATAATATGACAACATTTGATGATATACGCCTCGATATGACTTGCTTCGCTAACTGACATGCACAGTTCACGATGACCCTTGATTTGCTGAACTTCCAAGATTACAAGGTCGAACGGGTCCGCGTCGTTGAGCCTTCCACATTCTTGTTATCTCGAATGAAGTGAAAATATTTGCCGAATTTGATAGAAGCAGTAGAAACCAGCGGAAAGAACCGATAACGCTCGCCCGAGCCGACTTGATCGCTGTAAAAGGGCCCGAGGCCGGGTAGGGCACGGACGAGCCAGTTTCTAGTGATGAACAACAACACTACACTCATTTAGCAAAAGAATTGTGCAGATCAATAATCGGACTATCAAAGCAGCAATCGATGCAGAAGCGTAGCAAGAGCTAATATAATGAATATATTGGGCATAGCTGACAGACAGCCATATGGTCAGGTAAAATGGCATGAAAGATCACAGATCACAGTTACTCGCCACAAAAGCGCCTGCTCCCACACACTCTCTCTCTCTCTCTCTCTCTCTCTCTCTCTCTCTCGCTTCTTCTCCCTCAATTCGTTCGTTTCCATGAATACCTCGCTGGCCGTGGCGCAATCGATTGCTTTCGACAACAGATTCCTCACGGATTCATGCGAATTATGTCAAAAATATTGAAAGTGATTTCATTCGTGCATCCTATCGATCTCTGCCAGCGATGTTCTGATATTGTGATATGTATACAAATAAAAAATAAATATATTAGAAGTAAAAATAATACAAAAAATGAGCGCAAATTGATGATTTACTATCCAATTTTTTTATTAGAGAATATTGCTCCTGTTAAAAAAATATATAAACTCGAAAATCACATCGGCGCGATAAAACCGCACATCTTTTCTTTTATCAGGACGAATTGTTGACTGAATCCGGTATTGTAAAATAACTGAATAGAATGTGTAAAAAATTTTTTATTGCAACCTTAATGTCAGAAAATTTTGCGAATGTTTTCTTCTCTTGCTGTTGTCAAAAGTGAAGCGATTATCTAAAGTTTCCTTTTAGTCTTCTATTTGAAAGATTTTCCAACTCATAATCTTCCTTTTCGTCTTTTTCTTGCAGCTCCCCTTTTTTAAGTTCACATTTCCCATTTCAATGATCAATTTATTGATTTTCCTCTGATTTCCGGACTTTATTTGAGGCAGATGCGACAAGCACATTTTTTTCAAACGTTTTATTCTAAGGTCATTTTAGGGATCGGGAGTAGGCTTGGTTTGGGCGCCAATGATGGCTAAGATGGAAATCGGAGAAGTCCATGGTTTGGAGCGGGGCGCCTATTGTGGCAATGATGGGTATCGGGGAAGGCAATGGAGCGCCACTGAGGGCTATGATGGAAATCTCGGATGGGAATGTCTTGGGGCGCCTAATGTGGCAGTTGTGAGATGGGAGTGGGCGAAGAGGAGTCAGGGCAAGGAATGGAGAGAGGGCACAGTTGGCATCCTTGTTGCGATGCTCACGGCTTCTTGGCGGCCTCGCTCTCCTCTGCCTTTGCCTTATTCTTCTCATTCTCCTCGACGACCTGCGCCTTCCTGAATGCGATCAACATCTTACCATTAGCCTCAACCCGATCTGTATGCCTTAGCCATTGCCTCAACCTTTACTCCTCTCCCCTAGACTCCCCCCCCCGCAATAACTTACATAACGGCCCGGTTGCACTCGACGGAGAAGCGCTTAACGCCGTCGATTTCGAGACGCGTCAAACTAGCAAGCTGGACGAGCGTGTTTCCCGCGACGTACATCGCGAAGGCCAGTTGCTGCAAAGCAAGACGACGTTAAGGAAAGTTAGGTAAGGTTAAGGTTAAGATTACGCAAAGTTAAGATGCAAGCGAGACGAGGTTAGGCCAAGATAAAGGGCAGGATGAACGTAAAAGCCCATGATTCGCCAGGATAAGAAAAGACAAGATCTCCTCACGCTCGGATACTGAATCGCGTCGAAACGGTGGAGGCGGACAGACTTCGCGATCTGCTTGACTTGCTCAGTCGTGAGCTGCATCTCCTTGCTGTCGAACGCTTTCTTCAGCATAATCTGAGAGTGAAAACGATTTTGGACGGAGCTAATGGACGAGTGGGCGGAGCCTCTTTACTAATGAACGGGTGGGCGGAGCCTAACCAAGCTGACGAGGAAAGAGCCGGTGCGGCCTATTCCTCCGCGGCAGTGCACGAGGGTGCGCTTGTTGCCGAAGGTCGCTTCCTTGAAGACCCTTTCTGTGAAATCCTGAAAGCTGCTTGTGAAATCGTCTAACAGAAATCAGGTGCGGAAGTGAGGTGTGGACGGGTGGGCGGAGCCAAACTAACAATAATGTCGCCTCGTTCCGTCGGAAGGCTGTGATCTTCCCAGTCAAAGTATTGGAAGTGGTCAAGGTTGTGCGAGCCCGACTTGCCAGTTTCGTCGTCCGTCACATCAATCTGCAGCTTGCGCCGCATGAAGGATGGCTACAATGATTTTTATTACATTCGAATTGGAAGTCGAATGTGGGTCTCTCTATCCAAGAATAAAAAAAAACCTTTGTCTCCACTTCAACGACGCGCACGCTGATGTTGGTCGTGCCGATGCTTCCCTTGCAGACATTGTCAGGAGTCACGGACGATGGCAGAATTTCTGCTTATGTCCTAGATTAGTCCTTAGTGTTAAGGTTAAGGTTAAGGCTTGGATACTCAAAATAATCCCAGGGATGGCTAAAGACTGACTATCTTCCCGCCTTTCCGCGTAGCCTCATTCCTCGCCGTCAGCTGCACGATACATTCGACTCCGGCCCTCACAGCGCTCAGGAAAAAGTGGGGCAGCTGACTCAATCCGGGGCACTGACAATGAATGGATTATCAACAATTTGTCATTTGTACTTCATCATCCGATTTCGTTCACTGATCTCTCGCCTAAATCTTGCCCAGGTTATATCATCGATTGTTTTCGAAAAAAAAGTTTACCATGGCAGCAATCAGAGTCTTCTCGTTGTTGATATAATTCCAGTGCATCATCTTGCCATCTGGAAACTTGGGGTCGACCATGGTCGCGGCGACGAGACGAATCAGGAACACGCAAAGAAAGAGTCGTTTCAACTCTAGTAATCAACTTTTCTTTAAAACTATTTTTATATAAACTTTTAAAATACATTTTAATATATATATATATATAAATCTAGGCCTAAAAGAAAAACCAACATCTGAATGACGTCGTTCTTCTGCTTCTCAATCGGGAGTCGTTCCTTCTCCGGAACGTTGCCAGTCTGGACATTTACTTCATTTCACAAAAAAATTTACCGGTAAATTTTCAACTTAAATTTTTTAAACCAAATTTTACTGGTATTCGGGGGCCAAGAAATTCTTTTCATCTTATGAGAAATGTGTTGGAGAGAAAGCGTATGGAGTAGTACCGTCGACTTGTCCTTGACCCAGCCAACCCAAAACTTCATGACATCTTCGACGGATATCTTGGAGTAGACCTCGATGATTGCTGAATCGCATTATTACGAAATCTTACAAATGTGAGTTTTTTCCAAAGTACGAAATTATTCCAAATCACAGAACACAGTAAAAAGAAGACTGCGAACACTGCGCAAGGGAACGGATGTGGCGGTCAAAGTCAGTCTCTGTCTTCGTCACTTCAACTTCGACCACTCGAACCACTTCGGGCTTTCTGCACTTCCGATAAATGAACACGCCGACCACTGAAACCAGATAATTATTGATTGGCTATCGACCGATTTGGCTGATATTCGACAAAGTCTCATCGAATGCTGATTATCTAAAGATTATAATCTGATCAAATTCATCTTCTTAACGCACCGGCAGAGATGAGAAGGAACAAGGCGAGGCCACCGCCGACGCCAAGATAAGTCGCCAGTCCGCCGTCTCCCTTCGCGTTATCCTTAAGATCAAAATGTATATTATTTCGTTACGCTAATTTACATTATTTCGTAACGCTAACTTGCATTATTTCGTTACCCTAATTTACATTATTTCGTAACGCTAATTTACATTATTCCCTAACGATAATTTACATTATTTTGCGATGATAATTTACAATTATTTCGTAACGCAAATTTACATTATTTGGTAACTCAAATTTATATTATTTCGTAACGCTAATTTACATTATTTCGAAACGCTAATTTATATTTTTTTCGTACCGCTAATTTTCATTATTTCGTAATACTTATTTACATTATTTCGTAACGCTAATTTGCATTATTTCGTTACCCTATTTTACATTATTTCGTAACGCTAATTTACATTATTCCCTAACGATAATTTACATTATTTTGCGATGATAATTTACAATTATTTCGTAACGCAAATTTACATTATTTGGTAACGCAAATTTATATTATTTCGTAACGCTAATTTATATTTTTTCGCACCTCTAATTTTCATTATTTCGTAATGCTTATTTAAGAGAGCTTCTCTGTAAGAGTCGAGCATGCGCTTAAGGCAGCCTGCCCCGGGAAAATTGTTTCCGAATTCATTAACGGAAAACATTTTGCTTATACAACTCGACCCGCTCTATTTAATGAGACTAATTTCATCATCATCCGATTTTTTTTCCTTCGGGATACACTACCGTAACCCTGAAAATTCATTGAGCCATAAATCCGTTCAAAATCTGTTTTCAGAAACGATGTACATATAATTCAATAGCATTTCGAAAGCTCTTCAAATTTCATCTAGGAACATGTTTTACGAAAATTTTATTTTGACCGAGAAAATTGGCGTTAAATTATTTGAAGGGTCGACATAGCAATTTATGGTCATTTCTACACTCTGGGACCTAGATAGAAAGAAAGAGCGTGAAATTTGCTATCAAATAATCACCATTCAAGAAAAATCCGAGCGTACCAATTTTTGCTATGACGCGAGTAATGCGCGCGAGTCGGTCAAAATGGCACATTTTCGGCCGCCGTGGCACCGTGCAAGCGCATTCATCGATCCATAACTACGCTCAATGTTAATATTACAAAATCGTTAGCATATCATCTAAGAGCTCTCACAGAGATCTTCAAATGCTACATACATACTTTTATTGAAAAGTTTATATTTCTATGGAAAATTTCGTTCTGTACTATAAGAAGGCTTTAAAGACTACTTTACTAACATTTTTGCACTTCCAAACATATATCATAAGAAAGAGCGTGAAATTTGCTACAAGATAGACCCCTTTCAATAAACTTTCAAGCCTATAATGTTTTGTTATAAGTCATAAGAGTAGGTAAAGTAGCGTCACTGTCCTTTCGCCCAAGAATTTCATTGTTTAGGTTATTCGAATTGTAATATTCCAATATTTTTTTTTCCATTGAAGAATTGTGCCAAGCTGATGCCCAATTCTTATCACTTATAACAAAACATTATAGGCTTGAAAGTTTATTGAAAGGGATCTATCTTGTAGCAAATTTCACGCTCTTTCTTATGATGTATGTTTGGAAGTGCGGAAATGTTAATAAAGTAGTCTTTAAAGCCTTCTTATAGTACAGAACGAAATTTTCCATAGAAATATAACCTTTTCAATAAAAGTATGTATGTAGCATTTGAAGATCTCTGTGAGAGCTCTTAGATGATATGCTAACGATTTTGTAATATTAACATTGAGCGTAGTTATGGATCGATGAATGCGCTTGCACGGTGCCTCGGCGGCCGAAAATGTGCCATTTTGACCGACTCGCGCGCATTACTCGCGTCATAGCAAAGATTGGTACGCTCGGATTTTTCTTGAATGGTGATTATTTGATAGCAAATTTCACGCTCTTTCTTTCTATCTAGGTCCCAGAGTGCAGAAATGACCATAAATTGCTATGTCGACCCTTCAAATAATTTAACGCCAATTTTCTCGGTCAAAATAAAATTTTGTAAAACATGTTCCTAGATGAAATTTGAAGAGCTTTCGAAATGCTATTGAATTATATGTACATCGTTTCTCAAAACAGATTTTGAACGGATTTATGGCTCATTGAATTTTCAGGGTTACGGTAGTGTATCCCGAAGGGAAAAAATCGGATGATGATGAAATTAGTCTCATTAAATAGAGCGGGTCGAGTTGTATAAGCAAAATGTTTTCCGTTAATGAATTCGAAAACAATTTTCCCGGGGCAGGCTGCGCTCGAAGCTTTCGGACATGCTCTCTTAAATTATTTCGTGACGCAAATTCGTATTATTTCACACTTCCTCATTTCCAATGACCTCATAATTCTTCCTCATTTCCTTATCCTTCTTCTCCTCGTCGGCTTTCTTCTCAAGATTAAGCAGATCGGCGCATTCATCAGCCCATTTTCCCTTGCGATCCGCGTTCTGTAAATTTGTAATGAAAGTTAGTATCTTCAGACGAAAAAAATTTCTTCTCAAAAATGCTACAATTTTGAGGGCTTTTAAACACCTTCTGCAGATCATTGCAGGCGTTGCCGACTTCGCTTTTACAGAAGCACTCGAAGAGCGGGACGGAGAGTTTGAAATGCTCCACCTGAATTTCTTTTTTTTTTGTTGCATAATTTTTCTACTCCAATCATGTCCACAGAAACCTTGCGACAGTGATCCTCGAGACCCTCTTCAGGCAGCTTCTCCACATAGCCAATGCCGGTTTCGTTGGTGCGGCCCAGATCGATAGAGATCTTAGACTTGCAGAAGGAGGCAGGAGAGCAGGGCTTCTTCTCATCGCCGTCGAGGCAGTAGTGCTGAAATCAGGTTGAATGAGAAGAGAGACGAATAGACGGTAAGGGTCATTTCTTGGAAAAACGCATGGTCGCTTCGAGAAACAATTGTCCCTCAGATGACAGGAATGTGTACTTCGAATCGGGCGTGGTTGTGGTTGTGGTTGGAGTAGTAGTGGAGTGCGCCACTCTGTACATCTCCGCTGCGATCGCCTTGAGGCGGTCCTGGAAATTATACCGTAAGCAATATAAATATGTTAGAAATACAAGACAGACAATAATATACTTTAATCTTTGTGTCTTCATTGCAACGCTCCGCGATTCTGCTGTCGCAGAAACAGAGGTACCTGAAAGCAGATTACTCTAACAATAAGATGCCGTGGTTTAGATGCCAAAATGGAAGCAAAAATTCTTTGTACAACAGCACCATTAAATTAGCAAAAGAAAAGACAGGCGACAGACAGTGTATTCATATTAGGCATTGGCATGCAGCCCTCCTTCTCGGCCGACATGCACCCATCATAGGGCGTGATCGTCGCACCAGTCGTGTTACCGTACACCTCCTTCGTATCCACTGCGGCAGACAGCTTACAGAACGGCTCCTTAGCCGAGCAATAAGTCCGATGCTCTCGATCATCTTGGCAGAAAGTGGCATTTCCCTGCATCGAATTTCGGCTTTATTCTCCGTCCGATCATATTAATACACATATTTCCCATTTCCAAATATATGTGTACAATTATTGTTACAACTCTAATTGCTAGAATGCCAGACAAGCGGAGTGGTCGGTGGAGTGGCCGGAGAAGTCATCGTCTCAGTAGTCCCATCCGTTGTCAAAATCTTGCCATCCGCTTCTTCCGCCTTCGCGAGTCCGAAGAGCAGAAGAAGAGGAAGAGAGAGGAGCAGAAGAGGAAGCAGAAGCATTCTTGCAGATTGCTCTGCAAGAAAGAGGAACTTCGTTGATGGCCGACTGCAGTGGAAACATTTTGTGGGGATTTTGGAACTGAATAGTTTTTTTCATTTATTGAATCGGAATGGACTGAGATAGAGAAGACAGGGAAAGAGAACGAGAAAGGGAAATGGAAAACAAGAAGGGAAGTGCAGGAGAATGATTGGAAAAGCGAAGAGGAAGAGTGAAAGGGAATTGTGTAGTAGAAAGAGGAGAGGGGGAAAACAGCTGATGTGGAAACCTCAGAGATCGAAAGCAAGGGAAAGGGTCGATGGAAAGAGAAAATGTGGAGAGGGGCGGGGAATGTGAGAGGGAAAGTGAGAGGGTGCAGACGAGAATGAAATGAGAGGGGCCAGAAGAGAGGGAAAATGAGAGGGCGGAGATGAGGAGGAGAGAGAGGCAGGGGAGGGGAAAGTAACCTCAGCAGCAGATTTCTTCCGGTGATCCCGCGAGGAGAACAGGAAGCTGACGAGGAAATGAACGAATCTGCCCCTTTTATACTGCCCAGAATGGACTTTAAATGCCCTCATAATGAAGGTCGCAACACGAAAACTTCAATGTTTCGTGAGATTTTGATATGATAATTATGGTTAGAACACCCAGTTTATCAGCCATCTTCCCAGAAACCACGTAGTGGCCTTTTTATTTTGCATATTTTGTACCTAAAAATTAAATTTTTCAAATAAGGGCTGCAAATTTTGCCTTTTATTTTGCTTTTTATTTTGCTTTGCAAATTTAGCTTTTTCTTAAACTGATCACATTTTCGTCATTCTTCCATTGGGATCACGGTCGGCTTCCTTCCCACTGTTTTTTTTACTGTTCATTGCTCTGAGAACTGAATAAAATTGGATTTAACAAGAGTTCACAGTTCTTTTATCACACGATTTTTAGTGCAAGCGGATGCATTAATATAAAAAAAATTTCAAAATTTTATTGCAAAAACAGTCTTGATTTTATTTTTTTTGCCAACTTTTCATCTTTTTTTAAAGGGATTTCTCTGTATTTTGTTTGTAAAATTTATATATTGGTTAAAGAAGTTTCTAGTTTTGTTTAACTAAGAAGAAACCTTTTTACAATGAAACGTTCGAAATCTTCGTGGAAGATTAATCGAAAGTGAAGACTTTCCTAACACAAATTCCAATGTTTCGTGGGTTTCGCAACTGCAACTTCTGGTTAGAATTCCAGTTAATCAGCACTCTTGCTAGAAACCTTTGAGTGCTTTTGCAAAAGCGTTATGGGCCGCGCCTGCAACGATCTGAAAGAAGTGACAAGAGCATTTGATCTTATGAATTCAGTTTCCTTTCCTGTTTAAGGCGCCAAACTCTGCGCGGAAGGCAAAGTGGGCGAGCGATGGCGGGAAGATGCTTTTAGAAGCTGTGAAGATTGATGCAATCGAGAAGTATAAGGAGTCCCAAATTACGACACCCGATCCGAACGTCAGCAGAAAAGATGATCCAAATTAAAACTACGGCGGCTCCTACAATTACTCCGTCGCCTATAATAATTTCTGTTTCGACCCCTGCTACTCTCTTTTTCTCAGATTTCCAATATAAATCTTTTAAAAGAAGCCTCAAAATATTCTAAAAATTACATCTAAAGTAGTACCAAATAGTAAAAAAAAAGAATACTATATAAACCATTCTTCTATAACCAGCACCGCTGCCTGGAGGGCGCCGCTTCTTCCGTGGCCTGCAATGGTTCCTTCTTTTGCCACTCCAAGATCGATCTTCTTCGACCCGACCACCCTCCAGCCTTCTGACGGCCTCGGCTGTGTTGAAAAGCTCCCCGACGAGACACTCAACAATGCCTGTCGCAAGGTGTTTAAAGCTTGAATATTTAAAAAAAAATGTAATTACAGGCTGAACCCTTCGATATCTCGGCCCCCGCCTTCGAGTGTTTCTGCCCGAGCAAAGTCGGCCACGCCTGCAACGCTCTGGATGAGGTAGAAACGATGCTTCATAACCACTTTTACTGACATGACAAATTTATTTAAATTTCGCTTTAGGCGATAAATTCGAAACGGAAGGCAAAGTGGGAGGGCGAGGGCGGGAGGATGCTGTTTGAAATTATGAAGGGAGTTATCAAGGAAGAGGCTGTCGAGATCTATAAGAATTAACAAACTGCTGCCCCTTCGTGCCCTACTGCCCCTCCGTCCATTACCACAGCCGATGAGAACGTCAGATATCCTTGTTTTTCCATGCCTTCATGGAGATTTTTTCCATGAAGGCATGGAAAATCAAGGAGATGACCACTAAGTGTAAAAATATGCATATTTATGCAAATTTTTACTTAGTCATCATTAAACGAATTAACTACTTATTTACTACTTACTAAACGAACTTACCTTTTCTGTTTGGAATATGAAATGTTCAGACGACTTCCGGCTCTAAGAACGCGCTCTTCCTCGGCTGCCCTGTCGGAATGCTCCTCCTTCTCCTTCTGGCTGGCCCCGCCTTCTCTCTTCCATTCTCTCCCACGCCATAGCCACCACTCCATCAACGGACTCCATAAATGTTTTGATTTATGATGTCCTGACTATTTATGCCACATCAGCGCATTTGGTAAAGGAATAGAGGAGCAGAAGAGTCCTCGCTGAGAGTCATTAATAGGATCTGGTTGAAAGAAAGAGAATCTACTCGAAAAGGAGTTATAGAGAGGGCGTCGTACGCGATATGGAAGCTCTTGTCGTCGACTTTGAAGACGGGAAACTCTGGCCTGACTCCTTTTGGTCTTGCAGCGAAAAGAAAGTGTATAATGGAAGACATGAATATCATGCAATATGAAATAAGAATATTATTTTATATTATTGGACTTTTTCATTTCGTTTTTTCAATTTTCAATTGCAAAATTTGGCTGCAAATTTTGATTGCAGATTTTGCTTTTTATTAAACTCAATGTCACATTTAAAATATTCATCATCGGTAATACTGAAAGAACATCTGCTGTCTCTCGAATCTCACAGCGAGCGGTCTATTGATGCAGCTATTCACTCTGTCCAGTCCTCGCTCTCTCCTCTCCTCTCCGCTTCTCTTCTCTTCTTTCAGTTCTCATTGACAAAGATCGCAACCCGAAGTGGGAGCCCGCGACTCTTGCCGAAATGTCTGACGAACTGGCGGAGTCGTCGCACTTCCTGCCTCTCCCTCATCGTCAGGAACTCATAATTGGCGAGGATTAATTAACATTCTGTTTCCAAGACTTTAATCAAGAGAGTGCAGTAAAACAGATAGATCTCTCAAGTAGAATTTAATTTTTATTTTTTTATTTTTTGTGCCGATGTAATATTAGTAATGTGATATACATATGTATATAATGTTCCGGGTAGTGCCCGGAAAACTACCTATAATTGCCGTATTTTCTCTATTAGTGCCCCTCCCTCTATTAGAACCCCCCCCCCCTTTAATAGTGCCCCCCTCTCGCAAGGGTATTGAAAAATAGTACCCCTCACTCTAATAGAACCCCTCCCCTCCAATAGTGCCCCCCCCTAATTGTCAATAGAGACGTACCTTGAATCAATAATTGAGGTATGGGATGCTCTTCCCAATGAACTGATTGCAAATTCATTCGAAATATACGTTAAAACTGATATTCCAGTGATGATTCCATTGAATTAGAGCTATAATTCTTCGTTTTTGAGAATAAAATGTTGTTATCAAACTTTTAGTCTATCACATTGAAAAATAGTACCCCTCCCTCTAATAGAACCCCCCCCCCTCTAATAGTGCCCCCTCTCGCAAGGGGATTGAAAAATAGTGCCCCCGGGGGCACTAATAGAGAATATACGGTATGTATGTAAATAGTTTTATTATATTTGACGATCTTCGTACACGGTAGATGTTGCGCCTTCTCATCGCATTCATTACTGTTATCCAGTGAGTACATCTAGAAAAGGGTAGTGTGCCCTTTAACAAGAGCATTCATACATGTAGTTTTAACTCGATTCCCATTTCGTTGCCATATCTCGTTCCACTTTTTGTTTCTCTCTCATGTGCTCATTCTCTCTACTTTGCTTCCTCTTTCTCGATCAATCTGAAAAGCTCTTCGATTCACGACAATTGTAGGGTCATTCGAGTGCATTTTCAGTTCCGTGTCCACTTTCCTCTTTTATCTCTCAACTTACTTTGGTATCTTTTTGTGACAATGACAACAGAATACCTTTGCTTGCTCCACTCGATATTGGAAGCGATAACTCTGCCAGTGCTGCCTATGCGAAAAAGTTTTCTCCATTTACTTTTCATATAATATTGTGAATAAGAATGCTAACACATTCTTCGTAGATAGCTAACAATAAATTCACAAGAAGTGAATCGTGACACTTGTTTTTTTTTAAATGACAGTTCACTGAACAATTTCTCGTTTAGTAATATTTTCTCGAAAAAATCAATTGTCTAAAAGAAATGTGTTAAAATTTTTTTTCGAATTCTTAAAATAATTGCATTCACCCTTCGATTGTGGTAATACCTTTTGAATCGCAACGGTTTTCAAATTATTTGCTCTGCCTTTCCATTCCATACTATCTACCTTTCAGTCCGTCCTCAGTCTTCTCTCTCTCTACCTCTCTCTCTCTCTACCTCTCTCTGATATCTGTTCCTGTCTTTCTCTGTCTCTCCCTTCGTTTGACTCCTCCTTTGTGAACATCATTTTCTAGGTTGCCAGCACTCGGCATCATCAATGGACTAGGTTGAGGTGATGTCCAAAGATGTCCAAAATCACGCTAATGGTTAGTTTTATTCCATAAATTGCAAGCATACTTTCAGATAAAAAAGGTTCGACGTTTTTTTTCTACAGATTGCACATAGTTTTCATTGTCAGAAGCGCGACAGAAAGTCTCGCCTCGTCCTCGGCGACTTTCTCCTCTTCCCTGACAATGAGATTAACGCGAAATCGACCGTGCTGAGGACGTCATTTAATGGCATGCCCTCAAGTCCGACCAGCTGACGTCGCTTCCGCGCACAATTCATAAAGACATAAATCTGATTTATTAGCGTAGTTAAAAAAATTCCATAAAAGGAAATTGTTTTTACATGCCCACTTTTTTCTGTTTAACTCGGTCCATTAAAAAAAAGAAGCAGCAAATCAATTATCGATCAATTTAAGGAAATGCTTTTCTTCTCTCTCTGATTATCATTGATTATCATTGTCTGCTGGATATTCTTTCCAGACGCGGAGAGATAGGCCATCATAGAGCAGACATCATACAAATTCGATCCAAAGAAGCGGATAGAGGATGTTAGAGTCATTCTTTCTTGCTCCTCCTCTTCTGACCGCTTTTAAGGGATCAGGTGGACGTAGAAGTGTGTCTTTCTCATTCTCATCACCCTGGGTGTTCGTCCTTCTCTTGCTTATCCTACCAAATCTCTAGGTCATTTCACTCCGATACCTGTTTTTTATGGTCTATCGCTTTTGTGCGACGTTTTTCTCAATAGATAAAAGATTTTTCTCCTAAGAAAACGTGAAGACGGTCGCCGTTCTCTGCATTCGAGATTTGGGAGAGGTCCCCATATTCGTTGCGCTTGTCCATGAAACGATATCTTGTCTCCTTCAAATCCTTAGCAATTTCAAGTAGTTTTTTAATGACATATTTTTTAACCCTGCAAATTTAGGCTAATATTTATGTACATAAACACAAATATTTTATGTATCAGCCCTTTGCCAGCGGCCTTCTCTACATTTTCAATCATTTGAACACATCTTTGAAATTATTTTAAAGGAAAAGAAACTAAAACGTAATCTATTTGAATCCCGACCACTACATACATATGTATCTGTTTATATCACATGCTCACTCGGCCTTGTATCTGGCAAAAGGGAGCGAATTTTTTGGCACCTTAAAAATTCGCTCACTTCTTTAGACGCACTGCCAGATGCCTCCTCAGCAAAACGACAGTGGCGAAGTTTTCTTGATTCCAACTGTTAATGGACACTCGGAAACGGTTTTTTTTTATATTCTTATAATTTTTCTTCTTTGAAATGCCTAACGAATCCAAAAAAGATATGTCATATCACATCATTTCATCATTTTAATTAAAGGAGGTCCATGTTACCGATTCAAGCGAATGCACGCGAACTGTTGCGTGTAAGATTGCAGCGACGCGCGAAGCAAAGGTAGCAAAAAGTTAATGAGTTACTATAATCGTCCATTTATTTGAAAATGATTTTCTTGTATGAGCGTTATGATCTCTTCTCCATCATATGCTTAGGAAGACCTGAGCGCATTCAATCTCGTCAACCTGGATGTGATCATTCGCCAAGTCGAGTTGTGGAAAAGAGAGCTACCGAATGTTGAGGTCCCACTCTTTCTCTCTATCTCTCTCACTCTCTCTCTCTCTCTTCCTCTCTATCTCTCTCTCTCTCTCTCTAGATGCACTATGCTGTCAAATGCAACAACGACTCCGTGCTTCTTCGTACCCTCGAGAGGCTCGGCGTTGGTTTTGACTGCGCGTCCGCCGTCGAAATCGACACGGTTAATAGAATTCATCGGTGAACTTGATGATCTATATTTAAGAGTCAATAACTCTTGATCTAGCTGCTTTTTCATAACACGAGAGCATGTGGTTTTGAGAGAAGAGACTACTTTTGCCAGTAAAACTGAAATAGATTACGGTTGAGTTTTGTGCGCCTTTATTAATTAACAAGAAATCGAATAGGACAACTGCACTGAGAAAGAGAAGTGAGAGAGGAAAACGAGAGAGAGAGAGAGAGAGAGAGTGTGAGTGAGAGAGAGAGAGTGTGAGTGAGAGAGAGAGAGTGAGTGAGATAGAGGAGAGAGGGAGAGAGGGAGATAAAGAGATTTTAAAAAAAGAGATTTTCTCCTGTCCTAGGTACTCTCACTCGGCATCTCGCCCGATCGGATCATTTTTGCGCATCCGTGTAAAAGCGCGGCCGCAATTCGTCATGCGAATAAGGCTACCTTTTTGATGCTAAAAAATAGTCAACAAATAATTTTTTTTTAATATCCTTAATAAATAATAGATAGATCAGCATGCACACACAAATTACCTGGTTATAAAAGTACAGCACATTTTGCTTTCTAAAAGGCCATATATAGGAGCCAAAAACTTACTCTTTAACTCTCACTGTTTTACCTGACACTAGTATGAAAGATCACTTATGATTTAGAGAAACGCGATTACAATAGTCAGGAAGAAAATTCAAAAAAGATTACGGTTGAGATCCGCGTTGATTTAAAGATGAAGGACGGTTTTGCTTAGTGCTCTGAAAATGTTTCTATTTTTAGGTCAACGTGCGCCTCGCCACTTTCGACAGCATCGAAGAGTTCCAGAGGATTGAGAGGCTCAATGCGAAAACGGAGTGAGAAGCTAGTTTAAAAAAATTGATAAATATTTGAGGAAAAACTAAATATTTCAGTTTTACTTTTTCTATAGTAATTATAAATATTTGAGAAGAAATTGACTGAGATGTAGAAAAATTCAAATGAAATTAAACACATACACAATAAATATTTTAAAGCATTAGAAACAAATTGGCTCAAATTAAAAAAAGGTTTTTAGCCTTCTTCTCCGAATCAACATCGGCGACGAGACGGCGCTCATCCGGCTGGCGGACAAGTTTGGTGCTGAGCCAACAAGGGCGGCGCCAGAGATCATCGCCGCCGTAACCGCAACGCGTGGCTCGGGACGCGTTCGCGTCAGCGGAATATGGTTTTTGCCCAATGGATTCGTCCCAGCAAGCAATTGCATCACGAGACTGAGACAGACCCAATAATTACTTTTAACTGAAAAAAAATCTTTCCAAAGTCATCTTCAGCGAAAGTTATCAAAACATACTATGTTTGGTGTTACAACCGGTAGTATTACAGAAGAACTGAATAAAAAGTTATTCAAATAAATAATCATTTACAAAGTTTCTCTCCTCGCCCCCAGCTTCCACCTCGGCTTCGGCGTCCGCAACGCGCTCATGTTCCGCGAAGCCCTCGCCGAGGCGCGTCGTCTCTTTGATCTCGCCGCCGCTGCCGGCGCCCCGATGGACATCGTGGACATTGGCGGAGGATACCCGGGGGATGACAACGAGCGATTCCAAGAGGTGTCAGGCTTATTTTCAGACTAATAATTTTTTTAAATTAATATTTTATTGTCTTATTTTAATGAACCAAACTGTTATGAACCAAGACATCTTATGAAGTAAATTTAATATATTTGCAACACTAATTCAATCTAATTTTCAATCTTCATTGGATCGAGCCGAACGTGTTATAATAATAAATAGTAATAATAATAATACTTCTTTTAGATGGCCTCTGTGATCCGTTCGGCCCTCGCCGACTTCTTCCCGCCCTCTTCGGGCGTGCGCATCCTGGGAGAACCGGGCCAGTTCGTGGCCAGCCAGGCCGTGGCTGTCGTCGCTAACGTGGTCACTGCCATTGAGTGCACTGCATCTGATGTCACTGAGAAAGGTCAGCAACGAGACAAAGTGGATGTGCAATGAAGAAATACAAGGATGTCTCACGGAAATCCTTACTATATAGAGAGAACTAGAGAGAGCGAGAGAAGAAGTAAAAAGTTGCTATGATCAGCTAAAGAAAATCCCATTGAAGATGACGTCATTTCATCTCGTGGCTTCAAGTATTTCATTAACGACGGCGTCTTCTGCTCGTTCAGCGAAGTACTAGCATTCAAGAAGATTGTCTGTGGTGTTCCCTTACGGTAAGCAATTTTATCATTTTGCATGAGGGACTAAAGGTCAAGGCGACTTTTTGAAGTGTTTTTTCCCAACACTCAAAGGAACATGGATATTTAATAGAAAACGTCATTTCAATATTCTATAGAGAATTACTTGCAAAACTGCTATCATTTTATCACCGCTTATCAACTGCTTGCTCACGTGAAACATGACGGTTTAGCGAGGACGGCGACGGTAAAAAGGAGCTTTTTCCCTGCAGGGTTTGGGGTCCGACTGCGGACTCGACAGATCTCGTCGAGGTATGCTTGTTCAGTTCCGCTCAACTTTAATCTTGCCTTTTGACCGGGGCATTTCATGGACAAGCTATCATGACCGTTCTTGGTCATAACCATGTCATGGACACTGTTATACAGGCATACATATTATGGCTATATCGGCTATAGCGGGCGCAGCAAAATTGTCCAAGTGGAATATCTCTGTTCTATAATAGGAAAAGTTCCCTTATGGCAAACTCCGTAGCAAAACAAAATAAACGTTCCTAAAAAAAATGCCAAAAGTACACAGTACTCTGACCTCAACGAACTATTATCCAATTTTTTTAAAAATGTTATTCAAGTTTTATATTTACAAATCATGAAGAACATATATGTATGTATGTTATGAAATTATTAGAATGCGCATTAATTTTTATATTCATTCATAATATTAATTGTTTTGACTGCACGGAGAAGAAGAAAAGCATCGAGAGAGGTAAATGAAATTATTTTTCTTCCAGAAATACGCTCGCAAGCCTCGTCTCGCCGAGGGCGACTGGCTCTTCTATCCAAACATGGGCGCGTACTCCTCCGTGCTCGCAACCGCCTTCAACGGGTTCACGCAAGGCGCAGCGGCCTACGTCATCTCCAAGGAAAACTGGTGAGTAAAGAATCGGATCAACATTATGCTATATTTACAATAATTGAAATAGAATTCTTTCGCGCTCTCTTCAGGAAGCGGATGCAGCGTGAAAATGGTCGCGAGGCGGAATAAACTGCAGAACGATAAGGAAAAAATGACAATAATTTCATGCTCACTTATTGAGATACATTTCTAGTGGGTTCCACATTACCGCCACTGTGAGTTGCCTTGCCCGGATGTTTTTTTCTTAATATAGCTTTCTGCGCTCATCTGATTGTGAGCCCTCGCGTCCCTGTCCCAGTCTCCATTTCTTTTCATTGTCGTGCATTGTTTCCTGTCATTGTTGATCGACGGCGTCTCTCCTCCTCTCCAACAAATAGCGATGTTCACCCATTCACCCATTCACCCACCATTCACCCAAAATGGTAAAGCCCATTGCGATTTTACCGTTTGAGTAAATGTTGGTGAATGGGTGAACATGACTCTTTGCCCTACTCTCCGTCTTTCGCTGCTTCACAATGGATGAAGTTTGTAACTAATAAAATCGGTGTTAAATCTTCTCTCCCCTTCGCGACTACGAACACAGATGGCTCAAACCTTGTGAAGAACGACTCGTGTGTAAATTACACGTTTGAGCAACAAGGCAGGACACTTAAAAGGTTTATAAAACCTTGACAAAGATATTCACTACAGATCCTCTTATAGCTATTTTTATAACATTTTTTTCACTTCTCCAACGATGCTATTTCAACTATTCACGCAAATTAACTACGGTTAGCCCTCCCAAATTAACTACGCAGTTTGTTACTTCTTATAGATCTCGACAGCCTCTTCCTTGGCAACTTTCTCCATAACATCTATCTTCCCGCCCTCGCCCTCCCACTTTGCCTTCCGTACCGAATTCATAGCCTGAAGCAAATTTTAAGCAAATTTGTCATGTCAGTAAAAGTGACTATAAAGTATCGTTTCTACCTCATCCAGAGCGTTGAAGGCGTGGCCGACTTCGCTCGAGCAGAAACACTCGAAGGCCGGCGCCGAGATGTCAAAATGCTCAACCTCTAATTATTTTTTTTATTATTTTAAAACAATATTTCTGAGTGGTTTTTTATACACCTTGCGGCAGGCATCGTTGAGCGTCAAGTCTGGGAGCTTCTCCACGCATCCGTGGCCGATTCGGTCAGAAGGCTAGAGGGTGTCCGGGTCGAAGAAGATCTTGGAGTGGCAGAAGGAGGCAGCAGGACAGGGCATCTTCTCAGTCCCGTCGAGGCAGTACTGCTGAAATCTGAATGAATGAGAAGGGAGAGGTAAAGGCAATAAGGGTCATTTCTTGGAAAAGCGCATAGTCGCTTCGAGAAACAATTGACAGTCAGAAGACAGGAATAAGTACGGACTTTCGGAGGAGTCGTGGAGTTTTTTATCAAATATGCAAAAGAAACGGCAAAGTCACCCATGAGCCAATTTTACATATTTAATTTTACCAAATATATAGATGCGCAATTCAATGAAAGCAATACTCTGTCTTAAATGTAACAGTATAGGGAAGCTACCCTGAAAATTTCATAAACTTTCCTCCACTTGAAAGAAAAATTACTGTAAGACTGTAAGAGGAGTGGTCGGAGAAGTCATCGACGGGGTTGTCCCATTCATTGTCCCAACCTGGCCATCAGCATATTTCGCCTTGGCGAGTCCCAACAGAAGGAGAAGAAGAGATACGAGCTGAAGGGGAACTTCGTTGATTGTCAGCTAAAATGGAAATATATTGATGGGATTTCTAGTAGAATAACTTTTTTTCACTTAGTTAAGAACGTTCGTTATGGACTGAGACAGGGAAAGATATATGTACATGTACATAGAGAGAGGGAAAGACGGGGAAAGGGGAATGGATAAGGTCAAGGGAAGTGCTGGAGAATGATTGGGAATTTTGAACTAGAAAGAGAAGGGAGGGGGGTGAGAACATCACAGAAGTTGAATATTCAGAGAACGAAAGGCAAATGGCTGCAAAAAGAGAGAAAATAGTAGCAACAGGAAGGGTCGATAGACAGAGAAGCTGAGGAAATGTTTGTACTGTAGCTGTTAGCCACCCTCCTATTTCAAACGCTCTCTAACCAGCAGGACCGCCACAAATATTTGAAGGCGCGCGTTCAAATGGCCCTAATCTACTGCTGTTGAAAAATCCTCCTTCTAACGCTGATCGATCGAAAATATTTTGGCATTATTATAGCGGTGAATAAACCCCGAACGGAAATCACGAGAGCTTTGTGCCTAATTGAAAAAATATTGTGAAATCGGCTTATTGTTAGAACAGTAATATTTGAGGAAGGATTACGATTACGAAGGATATCCTTTCTGCTCCAGCAAACACGCCGAAACCATTATATCAGCCGCTGAAGGAGTACGAATATCGAGATCAACTGAGTAAAATAAGGGATGAAGAGAGAGAGAGAGAGGGAGATATTGTGAGATATTGTGAGAGAGGATTAAAGAGTGGAGAGAACAGAGACAGTGTAAGAGGGTAACTTCAGTTCAGGCGAAATAAAACATTTCTAAAAATAAGAAAAGAGAGAGAAAGAGAGAGAGAGAGCAAGAGAGAGAGAGAAAGTGAGAGAGAGAGTGAGAGAGATAGCCAGAGAGGCAGAGAGAGAGAGAGATAGCCAGAGAGAGAGAGAGAAAGGGACAACTAGAGAGAACAAAATGAAAAGGAGAGTGAACGGAAGCACAATTTCTTCACAATTTTAAATTCAAATTAATTACTACTTTTTATTCTATTTGATAATATTTTTTTGATTTTAAATTTAAAAAAAAAGAATTTTTTATTTCGATTTCTATTGAAATTGTTCTAGATTTGACTCGAAGAGCCTCAAATACCCGCTGGCCGGGAGTGCCTGGAAGTGCTGTCAATCCTGGAAACCGAGAAATTCCTTGATGCCAGGAGGACACATACGGCATGTTCAAATGACTTGCCAGAATTAGCATGGTTCTGCTGAAAAAATGAAAATCACCGTTTCAGTGACCGATTCCATTTTGAGATAAGTTGGAGATTCCGAAAATTTTCTGACATTTTTCTGTTGGAATAAAAATAGTGAACGCTTCATTTTATGAGCACAGGCGCTTTTGTGCCGAGACACTGTGATAAATTAATTCCCCGATTTTTCGAAACGCTTCTCCTTCTCCTTTCGCTAAATTTATAAATAAATATATTAAACGATTACAAATGAATTTGCGTAATGTGAGGCAATTAAAATATCACACCTTGCACGATAAATATTTCCATGACAATACCCGGCTACCTTGCAACCGCCGTGTTCCGTTGCTGACCCGCCCGGTGCTCGCGGCCCAGCCGGAAAGCCCGGCCGCCCTGGCGTGCCCGGCGAGCCAGGCATACGAGGATGGCCGGGTTCTCTGATGGCTCGAGAGTCGCCGCCATGTCGTCCGTGTCCTCACGACAACAAGCCATGGTGTCATCGCGCCTACTTCCATTTTAAACTAATATTTTTCAACCTTTAAAATATTTTGTATAATAAAAATACCGGAATGTTGACTAAAAAAAATAAATCAATCTTCATTTATGTATTACAAATTAAAGGGCTCATCATAAAGATGAGCCCTTTAATTTGTAAGTCCTGACATGAATTTGTAAGTCACTCTTAATTTTTCTCTAATACTCAACGTTTCTCACATTTTCTTTTCATCTCATTACCTTTTTTTCGCTATTTAAAACCCTTATTTGTCGTTACACCAGATGTATGGGCTCCACACTCTTTCCTTATATCCTTGCTTTTGTCCCGTCTTGCTATTTTGACAACTAGAAGAGCAAAAAAATTGAAATAGGACAGAAAGAAAAAGAAAGATAAAGATAAATACAGAAAGAATCGAAAGAGAGAGGATAAAATAGAAAAAGATAATTTTCATCTCATCTTTTACAAGTCAACACATATTCGAACACACATAATCATATTTATCTATTCTAAATCGCTATCCAAAAAACTGTCGAAATATCTCATGTCAGTTTGAAGTAAACATAAAGAGACAAAGAGATAATAAGAGTAAAAAGAGGGATGCCAACCAGATCCAGCCAACTCTTATGGAGTGACCCCATTGTTCCTGATTTATACATCCTACCCGAATATGTTTTCAGTTTCTGTCGCCATACATGCGATTACAACTGGAGTAATGTCGCCATACACTTGATTACTACTACTATTTGTTTCCTGACAAATCGTAACTTTTTTTGTCACAATTTCGACACTCTACAATGGACCGGGCTGAACAGCCACGTAAGTTGACTCTTTAATTATAGCATTTCCTATAACCGACATGGTTCAAATATATGTAATTTACTTATGCGAGAGAATCAAATACAAACAAGCTGCTCGGCTGTCTGCCAAAATCGAACATCTTGGATTTTGTTCCAGTGTTCCTTGTAAGTCTAGGAATTGGAAAATGTCGTTTTCGTTTCATAAGAAGGCTTGAAAAATGTGGCTTTCGACACGGGAGGGGGGGGGGCGAGTAGGATGCACTTCCAGGATCACTGCGCCGCGCTTTGTAGCGAGATATATGTAGAAGTGAAAATTGACACTTTTATATGCAACATGTTTCTCTATAGAACAAAAAAGTGAAAATGTCCAACATTCAATTTCTTATTGATGAGGACTCCAAACGATGTTCAATGCAGGATAATCTAGCGACGCAGTGAAGGCAATGCTTGAATGGCTTACGTTAGCTTTTCTTTCAATATGCACACAGACAGCATCCCCTTCATCCCCTTCACATTATTGAATGAAAATTATTAGCTCTCTGGATTGAGGACAACTGGCGAGTTTCTCGAAGAACTTCATGAAGAAAACGAAAGCCTAGGTTTAAAAAAGAAAAATTCAAATTTGTCGAATACAAATCGTAATTCGAGCATCAAAATAAACGGCCCAATTAAATGTAAGCAGCCAGAAGCGCAGAGTTGTCCAGCCTGATTGACTTCAAAGCGAATGGCCAAGGAAAAACCGATGGAAGCTCCCCAGCGTTGACGTCAGGCAAAAAAGCGCCGTCAACTGTGTGTCCACTCTCAGCGTACGGTGGGGCAAAGCTCTCATTTTCTCTTGCTGAACATTTCCTTTCGTTCTTGAGGGTATCACCGACTTCGACCAGACGCATACGACCTTCTAGTCGAGCATTCTTCCAATGATTCTTATCGCCGAACGTCGACCTTGCCAACCCAATGGCCTTTAACATATATCAGAAGGGAGCAGCGTCTCGCAGCCATCGACTACTTTCGCTTCTCTCGCACAACCAATGAGAGCGATCCAAGTCAGCGAGCATTTGCTGTTTCGTTGTTGAAAGGAGCTGAAATTTTCTTATTTTCATCCAAATTGGAAATCGGACTTTCTTGCTCTATATTCAGGCAAAGGATGTGTTACGACACACAATGCAAGCATCACTCAATTAGGCCTCCAACGATTTTGTCGCCCGTTTCTTTACCAAAAAAGAGATAAGAAAGTGTTTTAGATTGAGTCATTATCTAGAAGACAGGAGGTTCGGCCAGGCGAGGGGTGCTAATAAAGAGAATAAACTTTACCACTCTGATAGGGAGACTGACTTGTGGGGAGTCAAGAAATAATCACCTTAATTCTCTTACTTGACTGTTTACATAATTATAATGCACTTGAGTTGATAAGTATAGATTGCATGGGATAAAGGATGGATGCGAGAGGAATCTGCATGACAAGCAGCTGTTCTCCCTTTAGATCTCCGTCGATGCCTCTCACATCCTCGAGGAGGCAACTCGGTCGATCGTAGCCTTGCATAATCTTTGTCATCAGACTGCTTTCCAGTTGCGCGTTCCATTCAACGCCCTATTAATTCTACTCACAACCACGTTCTTGCTTCTGATCGCGGAAAATTTACACTTCAAGACATTCCAGACCAACGAAGTTTAGGTGTCGCTGTTGTTCTCTCTCACTGTGTGTGTTTGATTCCAATAACTGAGAAAAAAGATGCATGACTTTTAATGTTCCAGGATATTTTCTCTATATTTTCATTAACTCTTGCGTTTTATGTTTACACGACGGATAAATATTGTCTTTTTTAGATCTGAATTGTAAGAACAAAGAAAAGGTTTAACAGAGACCATGCGACAAAGAAGGTCGATTCCAGAATGTGCACGCTAACCTCGTGAAGGAGTTGCGAGTGTTGAGAGGGCGAGGAGTCATCAGTTCGTTCTGATTCTGAGAGGAAAAGAAGCCATGACGCCATTGCGTAGTTTTATCTTATACTCCATATAAGATAAAACTCTCTTTCCGTTGTTTCTCGGTTTGTGCCTCCTATCGCAATCTCACTCTCCACCCTTTCCCCTCCAGTTTCTCTCTCTCTCACCCTCTTTTCGTGTCTCTCTCTCTCTCTCTCTCTGCACTTCTACTGTACACACTATACAACCGACGCGTTCTGCATTCAAAATCGAAAATTATGAGAACAAGAATTAGGATGAAAAGTAAGCTTGAACCAAAAAAGGTCGCTTCCAGAATGCGAAAGCTGATCTCGGAGAAGAAGTTGCAGGTGCTTGAGACAAAGGGAGTCATCAGTTCGTTATAATTGTGAGAATAAAATCAGTATTGGCATCATCTCGCCCATCTGTCGAGCTTATATTTTTGTCGATATATTAAAATATTTACTTTTCGACTCTGTCTAAATTATTAGCCTCACCTGTATTTCTTTTCAAAATTTTTTTTATCATGTTAATGTTGTCACATCATTTAACTGATGTATGAATAAATAAATTAATTAATTTCCACGCTCTTCGTCTTCTGTCGCTTGCATACTTGAAATCACTTGCCAATAATAGCATGGTTCTGCTGAAAACCACCGTGGCAGTGACCGATTCCTTTTTGACATAAGCTTTAGATTCCGAAATTTTTCTGTCATTTTTCTGTTTCAAAAACTAAAATAAGATTAATTTGCTGAATCCAAAGGCGAATTCGTTCCCCGGCTTCTTCTTTTTGCTCTCTTTTGTTGTTCATGAATTTATGTTTCATCATCATTGCCAGTGAGAAGTAAGAAGCGATTCTCAAATGAATCAACATTGTGTACTAATTTAAGGTTTATAAATAAATAAATATACAATTAAGTGATAAAATAGTAATGAAGTTAAAAGTATATTTTTTTATTTAAGATAAAAAATTATTATCAAATGTAGTGATTAATTTGAATTTAAAATTCTTCTTCTTTTTTCTCTCTCTCTCTCTCTCTCTCTCTCTCTTTCTCTCTCTCTCTGCTCTTCTACTGTACAAACTAAACAACCGACGCGTTTGCATTCAAAATCGGTGTGGTGGCAATAAAAAACCAAAAAAAGGTCGCTTCCAGAATGCGAAAACTGATCTCGGAGAAGAAGTTGCGGGTGCTTGAGACAAGGGGAGTCATTAGTTTGTTTTAATTGTGAGAAGATAATCAGATATGGCCTCATCGCGACCATATGTTGAGCTTATTTATTTTTGAAGCTTTTCAAAGGATCCTTCATGTTTCTCTGCCGAGCAGGGCACGGGTGCTTCGGATTCTCTTTCATTCTCTTCTCCCTTCTTCCCCCCCCCCCTCTTCTGTCAAACACGGGCGTCACTATATTTGATACCTCATGAAAGTCCGTACTCTCTCATTCTCTCTATGTCCATTTTATTCTGACATCCTTTCTCAGGCTCGGTCTCTATCTCTTCCGCTCCCTCTCGGTCTCTCTATCTCTTCCGCTCCCTCTCGGTCTCTCTATCTCTTCCGCTCCCTCTCGGTCTCTCTATCTCTTCCGCTCCCTCTCGGTCTCTCTATCTCTTCCGCTCCCTCTCTCTGGGTCCTTATGCCATCTTTGGGCACTTCACCTTCTCTCCTTTCTCCAACGAAGGCATCGCGCATTTATTGTCAAAGTAAATAGCATCCCTGAGCGTGGGTTTCTTTCTTTTCAAATGCATACATGCATCGGCGCCACGCCCGTCTTTTAGTTAATAAGTCAGTCAATAATGCAATGTTCGAAAAGTCAGAAAGCGGATCAGACCCCTTCGCATGCTCTCTTTCTTATTTCTTATTCTGTTTCCATTTCTTTCAATGATTTACAGACCTTATCAATTTCCAATAGCGCTTCAACTTTTGTACTATCTCATGGAACAGAATTTCTGCAAAACGAGCAGTCTCTTTCACTTTCGATCTCGCGTTCTGTATTACTCTCTCCTTCGATGTTTCGATCTTCTTCTCACTCTTCCTCTCCTTCACTCACTATTTTATTCACTTTATTCCCCTCTCCCTCTCACTCTCGCTCTCGCTCTCTCGCTCCCATCCTCTCTCTAGCTTATATTCACTCCTGATTTTTCCCTAATACTCAACGTTTTTCACAATTTATTTTCGACACCGCTTAATGTTATCAATTTTTTGAATAGCAGAATTTATGTGCGCAGTCTCTCTCACTTTCGCTTTCGCCTTCCCTTTATCGCATGCGCTTCCTCTCTATTTCTCTCCTTCTATGTTTTGCTCTCGATCTCCCTATAAGTCTCTCTCTCTCTCTAGCAGGAAGAAAGAGAGAAAAAGAGACAGATAGACAAATGTAGCGGTCTATACAGAAGCAATGAGAGAGACTGATAGAGAGGTATGTAGAAAGAAAGAGAGATAGAAAGAGAGAGAGAGATAAAGAAAGATTGAAGGATTACAAAGAAAGAGAGAAAGGATTATCATCAGCTCATATTCGATCATATTTATCTATTCTAAATCTCTACCAAATCAATTTCTCACTATCCAATGTCAGTGAGAAGTAATCATAAAGAGACGAAGAGATAATAAGAGCAAAAAGAGGAATGCCAGATCCAGCCAGCTCTTTATGAGAGGTCCCACTGTTCCCTATTTATACATTCTAATCAAATATGGCTTCAGGTTCTGTCGACATACACGCGATTAGAACTGGATTTCTGTCACCATACACGTGACAACTATTACTATTTGTTAATTAATAATTCGTTTTTCGTCACAATTACGACACTCTGCAACGGACGGGCTGAACAGCCAGGTAGATTGACTCTTTAATTATGACATACTTCAAATATAATTTATGTACATACGACGCGATTTGTGAGAGAACCAAAAAGCCCGCGGACATAGCCAAAATCGACCAGTTTGTATTTTGCTCAAAAGTTCCTTTTGGTTGCTTTCTGATACGAGGAATCGGTTGGAGATGGTTCTAAATTCGGAAAGTGCCTTGTTCGTTTGCTAGGAGGGTTGGTACTATGGGGCACGCCGCGCTGGGAAGCGAGTTGGATGCATGTTTCAGGTCACTGCGCCGCAGTTTACACCATAATAGCCAAGATATTGCTCTAAACAACAAAGGAAGAAAAAAGTGAAACTCTCCATATTTAAGTGTTTTATAGACTTTAAAGTTTGAGGGAGCATAGAGAACGCAATACTCATTTTACCAGAACCGTACCGAATAGAGCATGAAAATAGCTTTCGAACGACCATTTGATTTTGAAAACTAAGGAACTCTTTGATGTTTCCGTGACTGTACAAATCAGAACACCCGCGGATTAAAAAAAGGCGCCTCAAATTTTTTCGCGTGTGAAAAATATATACAAGAAGAAAGAGCGTGAAATTTGCTCAAAACTGACCCCTTTAAACAGAATTCCAAGTCTACGATGTTTTGTCATAAGTTAAAAGAATAGGGCATCTGCTTATAACAATTTGTCAAGGAAAGGCGCTGAAAAAATAATTGGCCTAAAAAAATTAATTTTTGGAATGTGTGGCACTTCCGGCCCTAATTATATGATGATTATATTTTATAATAAGTCAGTCAATAATGCAATGTTCGAAAAGTCAGAAAGCGGATCAGACCCCTTCGCATGCTCTCTCTCTTATTTCTTATTCTGTTTCCATTTCTTTCAATGATTTACAGACCTTATCAATTTCCAATAGCGCTTCAACTTTTGTACTATCTCATGGAACAGAATTTCTGCAAAACGAGCAGTCTCTTTCACTTTCGATCTCGCGTTCTGTATTACTCTCTCCTTCGATGTTTCGATCTTCTTCTCACTCTTCCTCTCCTTCACTCACTATTTTATTCACTTTATTCCCCTCTCCCTCTCACTCTCGCTCTCGCTCTCTCGCTCCCATCCTCTCTCTAGCTTATATTCACTCCTGATTTTTCCCTAATACTCAACGTTTTTCACAATTTATTTTCGACACCGCTTAATGTTATCAATTTTTTGAATAGCAGAATTTATGTGCGCAGTCTCTCTCACTTTCGCTTTCGCCTTCCCTTTATCGCATGCGCTTCCTCTCTATTTCTCTCCTTCTATGTTTTGCTCTCGATCTCCCTATAAGTCTCTCTCTCTCTCTCTAGCAGGAAGAAAGAGAGAAAAAGAGACAGATAGACAAATGTAGCGGTCTATACAGAAGCAATGAGAGAGACTGATAGAGAGGTATGTAGAAAGAAAGAGAGATAGAAAGAGAGAGAGAGAGATAAAGAAAGATTGAAGGATTACAAAGAAAGAGAGAAAGGATTATCATCAGCTCATATTCGATCATATTTATCTATTCTAAATCTCTACCAAATCAATTTCTCACTATCCAATGTCAGTGAGAAGTAATCATAAAGAGACGAAGAGATAATAAGAGCAAAAAGAGGAATGCCAGATCCAGCCAGCTCTTTATGAGAGGTCCCACTGTTCCCTATTTATACATTCTAATCGAATATGGCTTCAGGTTCTGTCGACATACACGCGATTAGAACTGGATTTCTGTCACCATACACGTGACAACTATTACTATTTGTTAATTAATAATTCGTTTTTCGTCACAATTACGACACTCTGCAACGGACGGGCTGAACAGCCAGGTAGATTGACTCTTTAATTATAACATACTTCAAATATAATTTATGTACATACGACGCGATTTGTGAGAGAACCAAAAAGCCCGCGGACATAGCCAAAATCGACCAGTTTGTATTTTGCTCAAAAGTTCCTTTTGGTTGCTTTCTGATACGAGGAATCGGTTGGAGATGGTTCTAAATTCGGAAAGTGCCTTGTTCGTTTGCTAGGAGGGTTGGTACTATGGGGCACGCCGCGCTGGGAAGCGAGTTGGATGCATGTTTCAGGTCACTGCGCCGCAGTTTACACCATAATAGCCAAGATATTGCTCTAAACAACAAAGGAAGAAAAAAGTGAAACTCTCCATATTTAAGTGTTTTATAGACTTTAAAGTTTGAGGGAGCATAGAGAACGCAATACTCATTTTACCAGAACCGTACCGAATAGAGCATGAAAATAGCTTTCGAACGACCATTTGATTTTGAAAACTAAGGAACTCTTTGATGTTTCCGTGACTGTACAAATCAGAACACCCGCGGATTAAAAAAAGGCGCCTCAAATTTTTTCGCGTGTGAAAAATATATACAAGAAGAAAGAGCGTGAAATTTGCTCAAAACTGACCCCTTTAAACAGAATTCCAAGTCTACGATGTTATGTCATAAGTTAAAAGAATAGGGCATCTGCTTATAACAATTTGTCAAGGAAAGGCGCTGAAAAAATAATTGGCCTAAAAAAATTAATTTTTGGAATGTGTGGCACTTCCGGCCCTAATTATATGACTTATAACAAAATTCCGAAAACTTTGACTTTTATTTAGAGGAGTTCACTCTGTAGCAAATTTCATGATCTTTCTTCCCGTGTACGTTTGGACGCAGGGAAATGATTTCGATATGGTGATTTGTACAGGTACATCGGGATAATCGATCAGGAAACATCAAAGAGCTCTTATTTTGTCACTATCCAATAGTTCATTCGAAAGCTATTTTCATGCTCTATTCAACCGTTTAGGTACTTCTGGTAAAATGAGTATTGCGTTCTCTATGCTCCCTTAAACTTTAAAGTCTATAAAACACTTAAATTTGGAAATTTTCACTTTATTTATTTTTTTGTTGTTGTTTAGAACGATATCTTGGCTATTACGGTGTAAATTTTCGCTTCTATATCACAACAAACTGCGGCGCAATGACCTGAAACGTGCATCCAGCTCGCCTCCCAACGCGGTGAGCCCCATAATTCAAGCCGTCATAGCAAACGAACAAATCATTTTTCGAGTTCTAGACCATATCCAATCGATTCCTAGTAACTGAAAGCACCAATAAGGCACTTTTTAAACAAATCCAAGCTGGTCGATTTTGGCTATGTCCGCGGCCGCTTTAAACCATTTTGATTCTCTCGCAAATCGCGTCATATATATTTTATATATATATATATATATATATATATATATATATACATATAATTTATATATTGTTTAATACCATCAGGTGGAGTCGTTCTGGTGGCGACGCTTCACGAATAGGCCAAAGAATGTCCATGAGTTTCGAGCCAGATTACTTTTCGTACAGTTTTTCTGCCCGTGATCCGTCTAAATCTCATGATGGCGGGAGTCGCTTGCGTTCTCGCCGTTCTCACCCTAATTTGCGAAGTGGCTTGTTATTTTGAATTTGATGAAAATATCCATTGTGCAATATCTTTTGTAATTGTTGCGTTCGGCCTCGTGTAGTCATTTCAAATTCCTTCGTTCTTCATGAAGTTCTTTGATAGGACAGTGAGAAGTTCAAATGCAACAATATTCTATACATTTAATGCAATAGATTTATACATATTACAAAATGAAAAATTGGAATCTTCGTCTTCTCTATCTCTCTCTTTCTCTATCTCTCTCTCTCTCTCTCTCTCTCTCTCTTTAGAGAGAGAGAGAAGAAGAAGAAGTAAATATTGAAATCTACTTCTTCCTCCCTCTAACTCTATATATCTCTCTCTCATCATTTCTCTCATAACGCGTGAATTGATTTGTGTTTGTTCATGTGTATTTATAAATGATAGTCGACCAAACTTCTGCCCAACGGCTCGTCCTATCACATTTATCACAGTTATTCGGCACAAAAGCGCCTCTGCGCATATTCTGCCAAGTCATTTGCTAAATTTTTTTTGTTCATGAATTTATATCTTTTACTAACAGCAAGAAAGAAGTAAGTAGCGACTTTAAAGTGCAACTGCATTATTTACTGAGTTAGAGTTTAAAAAATATAATAAAAAATAAAAATAGTAATTAATTTTGTTTAATTAAAACTAATGAATCAAATAAAAATAGTTAAATTTACAATATTCTTCTCATATTTCTCTCTTTCTCTCTCTCTCTTTGTCGACTAACCTAGAATACAGCAATCCTGGACACTTGGCTCATTTCATGTTTTAAAAATATCTCTCTCCATTCGTCTACCGTTCACACTAAACAGCCGACGCGGACACATTTTCCAACTTAAAAATTGAAGTCGAGCCAGCATACAAAAGTGAAGGGCATTGTTCAATTTACATACATAAAAATCCAATCTAGTTATCTCTTCGTATGTATGTATGTATGACGGAGACAGGAACGAGCGATTTGTGAGCGAGAGATATACATAGAGAGAATGCGAGAGAATGAGAGAGGGATGAAAAAGAAGAAGAAATTAATTGTTAATTAAATTTGTAATTTTATAAAATGTATATTTTTACATTAAATTGGCAAATGAATTGCAAATGAATTAGAACGAGGTCAGTTCATGAGCACAGGCGCTTTTGTGCCGAGACACTGTGATAAATTAATTCCCCGATCTTTCGAGCCGCTTTCTTCTCCATGTCATGTATAAATAAATATGTAAAACGACTACAAATGATTAGGCATAATGTGAGGCAATTAAAATAAGGCAGCTCGCACAATAAATATTTCGGTGATGAATTCCTGCCACCTTGCAACCACCGTGTTCCGTTGCAGGCCCTCCCTGGCCTCGCAGCCCAGCCGGAAAGCCCGGCGGTCCTGGCGTGCCCGGCGCAGCCATGCCAGCCAGGCATGCTTGGCTCCGACTCCGACAATTAGACTTGACCGCGCGCGGGTTGGTTCGCGAGCAGTCCGTGTCCACGCGGGCACCTGACATAATGGAATTTCCCGGCTTCCAATATAGACAGCGAACCGCTCGGCGCTTCCGGGCAGCGAGATTTTTAGGCGGTTCGAGTTAGTAGTAGGCAAACCTAGAACAATTTCAATAGAAATCGAAAGAAGAATTATTCTTCAGGCCATTCGATTATACCCCATATAAGATAAAACTCTCAGTCGGTTGTTTCTCCGTTTCTGCCTACTATCGCAATCTCGCTCTCCACGCTCTTCCCGCCAGTTTCTCTCTCTCACCCTCTTTTCCTGTGTCTCTCTCTTTATTTCTCTGAATCTCTCCTCTCTGTCTCTCTGTTTCTCTGTCTCTCTCTCTCTCTCTCTCTCTCGTTCTCTTTGTCTCTCTGTGCCCCAACCATTCTTACTGTCGCCGTCGCGAGCTCTTCTGCTCGATGCAATCCACGTGCAAGGTTTTCATTATAACTTTGAAACTTAGACATTACTCGCCAATTTATTTGCGTTTGTTCATGTGTATTTATAAATGAGGAACGTGCCCGAGTAGCCCAGCGGTTCTACTTCCGAGCGACCACATTTATCACAGTTATTTGGCACAAAAGCGAATGTGCGCATATTTTGCCAACTCATTGCTTTATTTTTTGTGTTCATGAATTTATCTCTTTTACTGAGAGCGAGAAAGGATTAAGCATCGATTTTCAAGTGCAACTGCCTTGTATACAGAGTTAGGGTTTAAAAATTAATGAATATATATTATAAAATAAAATGATAAAATAATAATAAATTTTGTTTAATAAAATCAATGAAATAGTTAAATTTACAATGTTCTTCTTATTTCTCTCTCTCTCTCTCTTTCTCGACTAAGCCGGAATTCAGCAGCCTGTACACTGTGCACATTTTATATTTAGGAAATTATCTACATACCTTCGTACGTCTGTCGTACACAGTAAACAGCCGACGCGGACACATTCTTCAACTCCAAAATAGACGTTCGAACCCGCTTACAAAAGCGAAGAGAATTGTTCAATTTACATCTTACTAATAATAAAGCGCTAAGCGTCGGTATGTAACAGTTTTCTTCTGCTCCTCCCTTGAGGTATTCAAATTGTAAAAACCACAAAGAACGTTCCGACTTTCCTAGCACTACAAACGTAGTGCATTTGCACCTGAGGCGGACTTCTGTCCATGCTTTTGAACATGCTGCAAAGTTCTAGAAGGACCCGAATTGGCCCGGGAAGTGGAATTTTTCAGGACATTCCGGAAAGGGCCAAAGTCTGCCAACGATCTTGGTATCACGGAGGCTTCGGATGATTCGGAGTGTCCAATCGCATCCTCGGTTCACTGTAACTTGAATACTTAACAGAGTGAGTCTCGCCCCTTCTCATAAAGTACACAAAACCGCAACAGGCGGACATACGGCTCTTCACCGGCACACTTCTTTCCTTCTATTCAATCATAAGCTGGCGACTCAGAGACCCGAAGAAGCACCTCTTTTTTTTTAGTCTACTCGCTGTGGTGTGCAATTTTCTTGTTGCATGCAATAAGTGGACGTATGAACCCATCAATTACTTTGTTCATCTAAGCGTACCAGCTAGTATCGCTGTTGATATTCCAATCTTCACTCTTGTTACGCTACTTACCTACTCTCAACGTTGACAATGACGACACGGACGATTAAATTATATCTTCAAAAATAATTTTCACCGAAATTCTGCCAAACCTTTTCATTCCAGTCACAGACCTCGATTCCACGTGGATGTTAATCTTTTTCATTCAACTACTCAGAAGCTGACTCTAACATTTAATTACGTCGAGCAGAAGCCACAAATTACTTCTGATCCTTGCTCCCATCATCAGTTTAGCTGTTCCAGCTTTTTCGAACGGAATGGAATCGACGTGTCATCTAAATATTCGAGATGCCCAAGCGGTTAAACTTGACTACTTTCTTCGACATTCGTTGAATTTACTTTAGTATAGTCTTGATGTGTTACGCTGTTGGTTCTTGTAGAATTCGTGAGACTCGAGCGTGCGTCTATAAATCGCATTATCTCGTTGTGCGCAAATAATAATTGGACATGATCAAATATGTGCGCTTACAATTAGACTGGAATACTTTTCCAATGTGTCTAATTGTAAGTCATGCTAAAGCATAATTGTTGGAAAAATTGGAAAAAAAATGCAGCTGTCTAAGAGCACGATTTTACCTACATAGAACGAATTCTCATGTGCTACTAAAAAGCTAGAGGATGCGATTTCTACGAAAGACATTCGATCGTGTTCTACTCACTATAAACAGCACCTTGTTCCATTCAGTTATGATTTAACTAGCACCATCCCGATGTTGCGCTGTCTAGACCCTAGAACATCATTACTACTAGTGATAATCCAAAAAAAAGTGGCCCGGCCGCCACTATGTATGTCGCCATTCTAAAAAAAAGTCATTACCTTTCCGCTTTTCCAATGGACATAGAGTAACATTCACCCATTCACCCATTCCCCCATTCACCCAAATGGTAAAGTTTATTGGGTGAATATCGGTGAATGCTGGATGAATGGGTGAATGTTCGTATTAACCGTTCCGATGTGCTGTGCAGCATGCGTCCTTTCCCGCGTTCCCTGCTGCACTCCTTGCGATTGCTGCACACCACAATCTGCTCCGCTAGCATCGCTCTCAACGTCCTCGCCGCTGTCGCCATTCTAAGGCACAGCGACCGTAAGATCGGCACTTATCGATTTCTTCTGGCAGCCATGGTGGTCTGTGAATTCTGAATTCTTGTTCGTATCGCTGATTGTGAGTCCTCCTCCTTTCTTTCACACTTTTTGAACGACAGATCATGCAAATCCCTAATGACATCGTATTCGATGTCTTCGCGCGGTACGCCTTCTTCCCTCCCTTGTTCTGCATTTACGTCGATAGCCCAGTCAAGTTTCCGGCAATATACCAACTAACATCAGGAAGAATTGTTGGTTGGATTCACAGCAGCATAAGGAAGAAAATTAAAGTTCAAAACTTGTGAAATTCAATAAGCTTTCAATTTTTCTCCTTCTTTCTCGCTCTAGCTTGCCTCACAATACTGCTATACTGCTTCGTCTATCGACACCAAGTAGGTTTTTTTTTGCGAAATAACGACGTTATACCAAATCCAGAGTTAATGGAGTTTATAAAGTGTTGTGATTTAAAATTGATTAAAAAAACACAATTGCATATAATGGATATATATGTATATACATTTGTAGACATCTTTATGGCAAATGGGTCTTACAATTAGGATAAATAGCTTAAGTAATTAAGCATCTCCAATTGTCCGGTTCACGATGGAGGCTATCACGCGGGGCGCTGTTCGGTGTTTATAGTACGCCCGCTGTTTTGCATTGCGTAATTATACTTCTTTGCTCACTCATCATTCACCGAATGTCTGCTGAACGCTCTTCTCAATATGTCAGTAACTGTTGAAGAAAAGTTTATTTACTCGATATTGATACGTATAGCTCGCAGGAATTTGAGCATCTCTACGACTTTGAAGTCGAGCAGTTTATCTGTTTGGATAACACACAGAGCCACTGGGTAATGGGTAAGTTTTGGTTGAGGGGAAAACTGCGTGCACATTTGAGCTTAATCTTTCGCACTACTTTATATAAATATTTTCAACTTCATATCATATACATACATATGTAACCGTAAGACATCTAGCTTTTTTTATGTAATCAACAATGAAGAAACAAGTATTCTTTATATGTACATACATTTCCATGTGCCGGTGTCGGTTGGGTGTGCTTCGTGACTGTCGCTCTTACTGCAATATGCATTCACATGCGCCACATCATCAATTCAACTTCCTCAACAGTTAATATGCCGAGATGACGACTCGCCCTTCAATTGAGCGCGCGCATTCAAACTGGTTCTTAAGCGCTACTGTATAATTATTCGCCGGATACTTCCTTTAATACTTATATGAGTGCATATTATTTGCATATGCGCGTCTGTAGTAGATGAGAAATCAGCTTGAGAGAGTGGCCATATTCTCATCTACAGATATATGCTCGCTTACATATGAAACCATCAAGTACCCAGCAAAATAAAATAGTATACGCTACAAGTGTGTAAAGAAACAAAAACCGCAGTGTGTTTATAACCATTAGTATGCTGGGGATCGTAACTCAGCTTCACAGTTAGTTCAGGGATAGCTATTTTACTGTTAGTGGTTGAGCGAGTGATCGGATTCCGTTCCAAATTTCAAAGGCATGAAGAGCCAACCGCCTTTTTTTAGACTACACTAGACGGTGTGCACTTTCTAATTGCACGTAATATCTTCCTTTATGAAATCATCACTAGCCGCGCTCAGCTATCCATAAGTGTACCAACTATTTTTGCTGCTATTCCGATCTTCACCCTTGCCACGCTTCTTACGCTCAGTTTTAAAAGATATTCAAAAATTATGTTCACCGAAATTCTGCTCAAACATTTCGTTCGACCTGAGGATCTCTCTGTCACGTCGATGCTGGTGAACGCGTTACATTCACCTACTCAGCAGCTGACGCTAATGATCGAGCAGTTACAATGTCTGGCTTTTATTCACAATTTAGATGTAACAGATATTTCGAAGGATATAGAATCTGCAAACTATTCAGCTTCTTAAAATCGAAGCTTTCTTCAACATTCATTGGAATTCCCAGCAGTACAATCTCGAGATGCTACACTATTGTTTCTCGTTTAATTTATTAGACTCGAGGGTACATTTTGGTACAATTAACATTGTCTAGTTAGGCAGAAATTGAAAATGAACTTGCCAACATTGTCAGTATAAAGATTAGACAGGTGTATTTTTCCACAGTATCTATGGCATTGTAAAGGTCGCCCATGACGTCTATATCTTTGGATCGAGCACACTTCCTACATAGCTATGTGCTTTATTTCTATCGTTCATTAAAATAATATATTCTTTGGATTTTTTTTATAGTGCGCGTGCTTTCCCGCGTTCTCAGCAGCACTCGTTGCGAGTGCTGCACACGGCAATTTGCGTCGGCAGTGTCGCCATCAGCGTCCACGCCGCTGTCGCCATTCTAAGGCACAGCGACCTTTTCTACAGTATTCAAAAAGGAAATTCAAATTTCTGACTAAATGCTGATTTTCATCAAGCTGGATTGCTTCCTGAGCTCTTGAATATGCATTCACGGAGTTTGGCGGTCAAGCTTCTCCTGCTCTCTCAGTCATAAGCGTAGTCGAGATGGCAACACTTTCGCGTTCACGCTGATTCAACATTATTTTGATATATGCCGAGGTAGCGACACCTAATTTAGCCGCATATTCCTGCTTATTTTCTCTTATCTCTTTATTGAATCTGGTTTCCCGCTGCTGCAAATACATGAATTCACACACAAAAGCGCCAGCTCTCACATAAGTATGTAAGTACATTCACTTTTAAAGGAAGTATCCGTCAAAAAAAAACTTCTTGTTTTATCTTGCCATATGATCAGGTTTGGCCTAAAGGATCGATTTAAGGTGGTCCCGCTTTACATTTAACATATTTGAATTCCCTTTTAAATACTTTAGAATCCGTCTCTCTCCCTCTCTCTCTTTATCTTTCTCGCTTTCAATCCTGAAGCAAAACGACCAACCATGATGTGCAGAAGAGAAAGTGGACTCGACTTGGACGCACTTTTTACACATCAAAATGAAAAACTGAAACACCAACAGGAAAATGATGGTTTTTTTTCTTCTAAATTCTTTCAAGTATATATTACAATCTTCATTCAGTCTAACAAAATGAACACAGAACATTTGGCAAAGGAAATTACTAGTATTATCACAAGATACATGAATGCTTCTCCCCTCGCTGCCCGCTCTTGTGCGGTGACCCATATTTTCGCTCTCTCTTCTTTTCTTCTTGTTCTAACTCTTGAATCATGACTAACAAGCGCAAGCCGACGGCCCCTTTGGTGCTCTCTCCCTCGTCCAATGTGGAGAAGTTGGTGGTTGATGCAATGCGCATCGCCACGGGAGAGACACCGGAGGGGATTCCTGTAGCCACTTGGACTGTCTTGTCTACCATGATGTCTTTGCTCGCTTCCTCTCTGGAGCATTTCTCCAAGCTCACATCTGCGCCTTCTTCCTCTCCCACTTGGGCTTCTCGCGTTGCCGCTTCTTCTTCTGTTTCTGGCGCTCCCTTTGGTGCCGGTCCCGTCTCTCAGCCCAATGCGGCGGCAGAGGCAGATGAGGCCAAGGTTCGCGCCCGATCGATTGTGATCGTTGGCATGGCCGAGCCGACAGCTGAGTCTCTGCCCGCTAAATTGAGTGCTGATGAGGAAGGTGTGAATTCGATGTTGGCCCAGCTGGGTGTCGAGTGCCGCGCCCAAACTGTTTATAGGATGGGCCGGCGCGATGATACGCGTCCCAGACTGATCAAGAGCATCCTCCCCACGAGTGGACACCAACTGATGTGCCTGAAGGCGGCTTCTTCTCTGAAGAACATTGCACAGTTCAAGGGCGTATACGTACGTAAATCGATGACACCTGACGAGCGTGTGCGTTGGCGACAGCTGCGTTCGCAGCTTGTCCACCTTCGCCACAGAGAAACTGGGTGCTCTACAGGGACGAGTTGTGGGTCAGCTCTGAAATCGCAGGGCGACAGCGCCTCACGGTGCCATCAGTGCCCCTCCCTGCGTCCCAGAACTCTGTTGGCTCTAACTCGTCTATTGGGAAACGGCACCTCCTAGGAGCCAGTCTAATTTCTGCTTCTCTCTTTAATGCTCGCTCCCTTAAAAATAAGTTGCACGAATTACACGCTTTCCTTGCCCTCTCCAAACCCGATCTTGTCTTAATCACCGAAACCTGGCTCAATGAAAATATAGCTGATTCTGAATTAGTCGCTGATTCTCACTTCACCGTTTTTCGCTCTGATAGAAAAGCTCGATGTGGTGGAGGAGTAGGTGTCTTATGTAGTTTGCGCATCGATGCTTCACGCGTTCCCGTAGATTCTCGCTCCATTTGTGATATTGTTTGCATTGATATCAGCTCGCCAATTGACTCTTCGCGCACTCGCATCATAACAGGCTATCGCCCTCCTAATACCACTGCTGATCAAAATGCCAAGCTCTTTGATACACTCACTAATTTGCTCTCTGTTCCATATTCATGTATTATTGCAGGTGATTTTAATTTGCATGTTGATTGGGGATCTAATTCATCTCCATCCGCCCAGGCTAAGCTTCTTCATGACCTTTGTTCTGATTTTCAATATGTCCAGCATGTGCTCTCTCCTACCCACGGCAGTAATTATCTTGATGTAATAATCGCGCCTTCTGACTCTGTAGTTAACTGTTCTATTTCTTCACCCTTCTCAACTTCCGACCATTCTTCTGTAAATTTCACAATTTGTACGGAATCACACCCGCCTGCTGCTTGTCCCGCTCATGATTTTTCTAAAACTGATTTCCTCTCTCTGAACAGTAGTTTGGCTGACGTATCTTGGAATAGCGTTTTTGATGGCTTTTCTTCAATTGACAAAATATGCACGAACGCTTCCTTGCTGTGCTTTCTGCATTTTTATTCAAGTTCACGCCTTATTATCGCCGTCGCTTGCCGCGTGAGGCATATCCACTGCATATAAAGTCGCTACTCGCTCACAAGTCTGCTCTGTATGATAAACTGAACTGCCTCCCAGTTCGCATAGAATACAAAAGAGTATGCGCTTGCATTACCAAAGAAATAGACAAATTTAATCGAAACCGAGAAACTCGCCTTCTGAAGTCGCGCAAGGACCTTTTCCGCTTTATTGGCTCTCGCACTAAACCGAAAGTGATTATTTCTTCTCTGCGGAACGCAAATGGTAATATCTGCATAGGCGACTCTGCTAAGGTAGAAGCGTTTGCAGATTATTTTTCATCTGTTTTCGTTCATGACAATGGTGTCCAGCCCCCATTTTCGCCTCACTGCACGACCTCTCATACTTTGTCCGATATCGTCATTATGCCCAAACCGTTCTTAAGCACTTAAAACGTCTTAAACCGTCTCTCTCGCTTACTTCTGAGAACATTCCCCAAATAGTTTACCGCAAGTGTGCACAGGCTTTGGCGGAACCGCTCAGTTTCCTCTTCAATTTTTCGCTCTCCCTCGGCCAAGTTCCATCCTTATGGAAGCAAGGAATTGTTGTTCCCATTAATAAGATCTCGTCTCCCTCTGAAGTCAGTCATTATAGACCAATTACTATCTCGCCCGCTCCTATTAAAGTTCTAGAACGATGTATCCGTCCCAAGCTTCTCTGGTGGTGTGATCTTAACAATATTATTCCTGAAAACCAGCATGGGTTCCGCGCACGTCGGTCTGTTGAGTCGAATATGCTTGCAGCAACAAATGATTGGATACGTGCCATTGATTCTAGGAAAAGCTGTGATATTCTGTACTATGACTTTGCCAAAGCTTTTGATACGATTTCACATAATAAACTCTTGCTAAAACTGTCTGCTTACGGCTTTGGAGGCAACGGTTTGTCTTGGTTTTTCTCCTTTTTGTCGGATAGAACGTTTCGTGTCAAGGCTAATAATGCACTTTCTACGCCTCGGGTTTCTTTCAGCGGAGTTCCACAAGGTTCAGTTTTGTCTCCACTACTGTTTAACATCTACATTTCGGAAATTCCCTCTCTTTTGGCATCCCTTTCCCTCGTCAAACCCTCATTTTTCGCAGATGACATAAAACTATATACAGAATTTTCTCCCAAAAATTACAACCCGGCCCACCAGCAACTTTCGCGTGCAGCCCTTTTACTAGATGAATACTGCAAAAATTGGCAGTTAACAATCGCCCACCAAAAGTGTGGTGTTTTATATCTTGGCAAAAACAATCCCCATCTACCCTATCTGATCTCATCGAACATTCACTTTTCTGTCTTTTCTTCTCCTGTCCGTGATCTTGGAATACTTGTTGACTCGTCTCTCTCGTTCTCAGCCCATATTGAATCTATTGCTAGGAGAAGTCTTAGCCTTGTATATGCCTTTTTCCGCCTATTGAGATCAAGATCTCCTGAGATTTATATAATTTGTTACAAAGCATATGTTATTCCTTTGATTTCATTTTCATCGATTGTATGGTCACCTCAGAAGAAGGCTCTCATCCGTAAGATTGAACATATTCAGCATGTTTTTACTCGTCTTCTATTTATTCGTTGCTCTAATGAATCTATATATGTTCCACACTCGGCTATTCCATCCTATAATGATAGACTTTCCTCATATTCACTCCCTTGTCTACTTCTTCAACGAGTAAGAATTGATCTTATTTACTTCCACAAGTTGCTTCTTGGCTTAGTTGATCTGCGAATTAGTAAATTTGTTACATTTAAACCTTGCAATGGACGCGTTTCTTGTTTTAACTTTCATCTACCGAAGTGCAATTTAGATCTTCGTCGTAATTCGTTCAGTGTTAGGGTTGCTAGATGGTATTGTCAATTACCAGTTTCTATTCTCTCATGTCGGAACGTTGAGTCTTTTAAACGTGAGCTTCACAATTTGCCCCTCCTTTCTATTCTTAAGCTTGAATATCCAAATCTGTAGTTACATGGTTACAGAATTATCTTATGCATATGCAAATCATTACTATTCACTATTTATTTCCTATATGTTTTAATTACAGCAGCACTACCTTATCTCCCCAGTCCTATTCCACTCTCCCCATACAGCAAGTGCGGTGGTTCCTCTGAGATGCACCCTCCTCAGTGCACACTGGTAATGGGCCTTGCCAGCCCTTGGGACCTGATCCACCCCAAATCCGGGTTACGCTTCACCCGAGTAGAGGACCACCGTGGCTACTGTATCCCTCTCCCTCCCCTTCTCACGCTGCTTGGACATCTCTTTCATTTGATCTTAATTTTCATGTCTTTGTGTCGTCACATCCTTAAAAGATGTAGATAAACAATTAAACAATTAAACAATGGCAGAGACTAGTCAAAGCCAATCGCTTTCTACAACTTTGCCTTGACCTCGGCGCCGCGCTCTCTCTGAGTTCCCTTCGGAGAATCTTGCCTGCGGCCGACTTGGGAATCTCTTCGATAAAGACGACGCCGTTAGTGAGCTGCTTGTACGGCGACACCTTCTCTGTAAGCACAGCAAGAGAATAGGATCTTATTCTTGTGAACGAAAATATCAGTAAGAATACGACAAACATAAGAGCACGGTTATTCAGCTCAGCGTTTTTTTTGGATAACCAGGCGTTGTACATTGTCAAAAAAAGTTATTAAAATAGCAGTTGATCCTATGGTATGCCTGTATTTTTATGTATGTAATTTTCTCTTTCTACTACTCCCTTCTCTTTGTAGTTTCTAGTTGGTCGAGCCCTGCCCCTGACTCTCGCCTATTCAATCTCTGGGAGCTATGCTTGAGGGGGGGGCTGCTTGGTCCGGCACTTTGCCGGGCACCGTTGTTCTTTCCTGAGATGCCGGCTATCTCCTTCGCCCTTATCCCTCATCCTGTTGTCTAATAATGCATGTTCTTCCTAACGGAATTAGTGCTGACCGCGCTGCAAAGGGACGTCTAGGAGGGGGAACAATATTAAATCGAATGACAATGTTCGTTTTAATATTGAATTATGTATGCTCCTTAAAGGAGCAGATTGTTCAGTACTTTTCATTAGATTGCAGTGATATAGTAACGTGGTATTAAATTATTTGAATATATATTCTCTTTAATCTTTAAATGATCTATGAATAAATAAATAAATACCCGTGTGGAGCCATCCCTCCCGATCGATTGCTTCTGCCGTTGCATCTGTATCCCATCATTATGCATGGAGACCTCACGCAAACCTGGCCAGAAAATGAATCATGAATTTAGAGAAAATGTCATTCTAATTATATAAATTTATTCATTTATTTATAGTAGGTGCCATTATTGAGCAAGAGGGGGAGATGGGGGATAGGGATCGACGCCCACGAGTCGCGCCAAGCAGGGGTTGCTAGTGCCCGGCCAAATTGAAATATTGTTTAGGAATTCGCATACCTCACCACGCTCTCCGTCGGCGACTTCTTTCTTTGTTGAAACATCGATAATCTGCAAGTAGAATTGTTTTTTCCTGCTTAGAAAAAAAATAACTTTGTTCTCCAGAAGATTTGAAGAGTCTGCACCTTTTGCTCGAACATGGAAGCGGGAGAGCCGACTCCAACGAATGTGTCAACTTTGAAGGACTTATTCGGCAGATGAGAGGCCAAACCGCACTCGGTCATTCCGTATCCTCAAGAATTACAAGGGTCTTGGTCGCTCTTATTCACACTGGTCACAATGTCACAATTTCTTTGCTCAAAAGCTACATATATGAGCTATTTGTTTCTTTTTCTGTTATGTAGTTACATATGTAGTATGTAGATAGTGGACCTTGACTGAGCATCTTGACATGTTTATGCTTTGCAAGAAAATCTTCACAAATGTCTCGTCCTGCCGGAGCGGCAGCAGAGATAACGTACTGCAATTAAAAAAAAAGTTGCTAGAAAATAACTTGCACTTTTGGTTACATCGGAAATATGGAGAGAAAAAAACGAAAGTGGTAGAGAATTCAGGTCAACGATATAGGCACTTACTTCTAGCGACTTGAGGCTAAAGTTGGCGACCCTGGGCTTCTTCGTTAGGGAGATTAGAATTGGCGGCACCAGGAAGAGCATACGAACCTGAAAGGATTCAACTATTTAGAATGAATTTTAAATATTTATATGCCTCTAATTATGATTAATTTATGGAGCTGGAATGACACTTAAATGTGTAAAAAAATCAAATAAAAATAGAAAGAGATATTGATGGGAGGAAAATTGTGCTTGAATGGATTATGTTCCTTGAAAGTATCAATTGCATGACAATAAGTTTGCAGATCGCGAATAACTTCATAATGACGCCCGTTGCACCACTCGCGAGTGCAATGTTCAGGAGGCCAAAGCCGAAGACATGATAGAAGGGAAGGTTCAGCAAAATGTGCTCCTAACAACAACAACAACCATAAAAGCCTTTTATGATCTTATCAGCTGTATGGAAGTCGAAAACATGATTTTTAAAAAAGAACAAACAAAAAAAGAATTCCATTTCTACCTTTGTCCAGTCGAAAGCTTTTCCACTCTGCTCTTGGGCGAAAGCGTTTCTCTCAAAATGCCTGAATTAATGAAGTTTCAGCAGTTAATCGAAAGCTTCAATGATTCAGAAAATATGACGTGTAAACTTTAAACGCTCGAATTTTTTGGGAATTCTAAATTATTTATGTTCTTTCATAATATTTGTACATATGTATGTATTCTCCTGACGTCTGACACATGTCGATCATGGTGGCGAAGTTGCGATGGCTGAGCATTACGCCTTTCGGTGCGCCAGTCGTGCCAGAGGAGTACGGTAGCAGAGCAAGCGAATCCGGGTTCACTAGAGGTTAACCAAATGGCAGATGATTACGAATCACAATACATATTTCTTCTCTTTCTCCTACAAAGTATCTAGATTCCTTAAGTCCAAAGTCCGTAAGTAAGTGAGTGAGAGTAATAAAGAGTAAGATGGGAATGGAGAGAGAGATAGAGAGAGAGAGTGAAAAAGAGAGATAGAGAGAGAGAGTGAAAAAGAGAGAGTGAAACAGAGAGAGAGAGAGAGCACGGCTAGAGTAAGAGACAGTTGCTCCGCCAAACTTGCCATCCACAGATTTCCAACTACCTTTCGTGGGTGATGCCGTTGGCTCATGGGCGATAGCGTCCTTCCACAGGACGATCTTTGACGAGTTCACAGGGAGTCCCTTGCCGATGCAGATGATTGTCTGTGAAGGAAGGAACTCAAATATAGCATACTTTCAGATTTGGCCTCAGTCTAGCGTTCGCAACAGAAGAATTAAATTGTTCGTGTCGTTCAGGTCCGGCTTTTATTTAGTTTTAATTTGATCACATTAAAATGACACATGAACACACATGGATTTTCTTGCATTTCTCCGACGCGAGCAGAACTTTCTGTAGATGAGCATCGTCTGTGAGAATCACCGAGCATTCGGAATCCACGAATTGGCGCTCGAGTTCATCTGGAAAGTTTCAGTAACGGAGAGAGCGACAGAGAGAGAGAGAGAGAGAGAGAGAGAGAGAGAGAGAAAGAGAGAGCGAGACAGAGAGTGGGCGAGAGAGAGGATATAGAATGAAGAGAAAGTGAGAGAGTAGAGATAGAATGGAGAGAAGAAGAGAGACAGACAATCTGTGAAGAGTGCGTTTGCTCCAGAAATCGCTGCCCACGCGCCGAGACAGAAAACTGGCCATCTCAACACATTTCAATAATCATGACTCACAATTTGAAATATAATAAAAACAGAGTTGCAGAAAAACAGGCCAAATTGCCTGATTTCAAAAAGAAGCGTGACTGAAAACAATAAAAAAATCCGTTACCTGAAAGTGAAGATGATCTGAAATATATGAGGCGAGAGAGCAGCAGAGAAAAATACAAAATCGGAATTGGACTCACTCGATGCAATTGTGAAGCACAATTGCTGATATGTTTCCACGGCCAAAACCACGCGACTGGAAAGCAACGAATGAATTAATAGAGCCTCTTCCTTTTTCTATCATAGAGCGCCGTTGAAGCACTCATTATATTTTGGTTATCAAGATCAAACATTTCCACCTTGGCATTGAGATCGATTCAGAGAAATAACCTTTTTACACAAACTTAAAATTCTTATGCATGGATGGAAAACCTTGAGAAAGGCGTGGATGGACTGGAATTGGTTGTAGAGTTGAGAGTGGGTGATGGCAGTGCCTTCGGGCGCGCAAATCTATTCAAACGAAAGAAAATTATTCGAATTATAATTTAATTATGCCACCCTGTACATATGAATCGTAATCGAATTATACATGTGAATGCACATAAATATCATATGTTATTCTTATAAAAACGTAATTCTCATAAACTTAATGAATCTTTCTAAAGAAAAGAAAGATTCATTACGTTTATAAGAATAACTAATTGTAGATGTACTTACAAGAGCAGCTCTCTCAGCCGCCGTAGTAAGTTGTCGCATTTTTGGATGGAGAACTCGAGCGGCTTCCTTCACCGGCAAGTGTCTGATTCTCTTGAAAAAAAAAACACATGCTATTTGTCTGTCTTTAGCGCGTATAACGAGAGAGCTGGCGGGGTCCATCCCGTTTTCCAACCGGCAGAATGATCTCCTCCCACCCTCGCCGGAGGACACAGACAGCGAGAGATTATTTAATACCAAGAGGCATTACTTGCCTGACACTTAACTACGGCGGCAGGAGTGGTGGTTCTGGAGTGATTCGAGATAGCCCGAAGAAGCTTCTCGTGCAGACCCTCGGTGCATATGGGAATTGCTGAGAACGGAGACCGCTGGGGCATCGATAACTTCTGAAATGTAACATCAGGGTATTTCTTCTAAATGAAAGGATAATAATAAACCATACATCTCGATGTATGTTTAACTATGTATTAAATAGTCATACGAATTTTCATATACAGTGATGTACCGCCAAAGTGGCCGATTTGTGCCGCAGCGCGCGCAATGTTCCAATTGGCACGCAAGAAATATCTCGGCGTACAGGTCACCAAATAAAGAGATCTATACCTTGTTGGAATCCCCATTCTCTTCCACACACAGCACACAATGTCTTAAAACGCAAATTTCAACTTTATTTCATAAAATAAATTCAGCCGCCGTAGTAAAGTGTCGCTTTTTTTGGGGTAATCCTCAGGATGTTACCCATGAGGATAATATGTCTGAATCTCTCGCGTGAGAGTGCTCTCTCTCACTGTCTAGCATGCCACCATTGTTTACCCTCATGGGTAATGGCATGATAAAGGCTGTGGGGTAATGTTTGGGTAACGAGGGCAGACCGAGAGAGCATGCAATTCTTGGAGACGAGGTCAACCTCATGTGTAAAATGGTTATGCCAATACGCATTGGCATAACCGTTTTTACCTTTCATCGTCCAGCTCCAAATTACGAATATAGTATTTGTGGTAAAAGTAACGGCGTACTGTCCGGAACCATGAGAGATGAAACAGTTAAGTCTATGATGCTTTATTGTTTTCGTGAATTGTTGTTGCTGCTTTTGATATAATAACCATGCGGGTTCTCATTACTTTTGCGCCCCAAATTATATGCCAATTACGCTTGAGATACGAACGGAGAGCGAGTCTACCGGCAATGCGAAGACCACCTCGTACTCGTTCTCATCGCTCCATCTCGAGTCGCCGTAGCTTTGTCGCGTCGCCTCGACTCTTCCTCCAGCGAACTGCACCGAAGGCACTGCTCAAGCATCTCAAGGAGATCAATCAAAGCTGTGTGTGTGCAGTCTAGGTTTTGCTTCAATTTTAGATCATTGGGTTATTTTGTTGTTATTTGGAGTATTCTTTTTTTTATTCGACGTGTTTAACTTCTCGATTAGGGTGTTGCTTTTCAAAGTTTTTTCGTTGTCTCCCGCCTGAAAAGTGTGCGTCGAGGGATGAGAAGCCGACGAGTTGGCGGGCAGTGACGTATCTTCTTCCGCTTTCCCTCCCGATCTTGAGCGGCAGTAACCCAAGCAGGTTCGCTTGGGACTGTTAAGAGAGTTGTTCTTGCCCTTTCTTTTTTTACCAGCATGCGCATTTTGTTATTGTTTCTTGCTTTAAGAAGGCCTTATTCTTTCCTTTAATCGCAGCTGCAGTGCGCGTTGCTCTCGCCCTCTTTCCGCGTCCGAGCGGTGTCAAGGAACAGCAAGATTCCCGCTCGCGGCTTCGACACGAAGGTCGGAGAGAGCGGCTCTTCCATACTGTCGGGCAGGCAGAAGCAGCGGATTCCCATTGCCATTCCTTACCGTATTCCCTACGGTACCGCTGGAATGCATACTCGAATCTTGATTCTTCCATTATTGCTATTTTTGCTGGAAATTCCTGTTGTGTTGGGGAATGGATATGATATGTGTGTTCGCTCTCCCTCTCTTTTTTCTTTTGTTATAGGTTAAGCTTCCCGTTACGGGAACAGATTGAAAGTGAAAGAGCCAGCAGCTCAGAGTCCGTTATTCCTTGCCACAGATACTAGTTCTTGTGCTACAAAGCGACTTTCTTATAGGAAATTCCTTGTAACTTGGTAGGCAGTGATGGCGCGGACAATGTTCATCTTAATGCTGAACAAATAGCTCATTTTAGTCTGTATTATACGAGATGCTGTTGAATTACAATGCCTTGTGTTGCTGTTGCTCCTTTCCCTTGGGGAGCTTGTATAACTAGTTCGACGTTTATTTTGTGCCCTTGAAAACGCTAATTTTTCCTTTTGTGCTTTTGTTTTTCTTCCCCTTTTCTTCTTTTCCCTTTACTAAGGCTGATTTCCCTGTATACTCTTGTTTAGACCCATCCCTTAGCTTTTCATTCACTGTTAGATAACATTCTTGATATAAAAAGCTATTTTTAACATTGTAATCGTCAAAGAGCAGCAGTCAGCAAATCACGAGGGCTTCGAGAATGGTCTGATAGTTGTAGTCCGCGTCGTAATGGTCGCAAATTGGAGTGACAGAAGAATGGAGGTGAAGCAGGAATGGAGCATGGATGACTCAAAACAGCAGCAAAAAATATACGAAAGGAAAAGATAGCATCTTTCAGCTGAGATTACCCTCAAGATAATGACCGGCGAAACTAAGGGGTAATGGTTTTACCCTCATGGGTAACAACCTCAGGATTACCCCTCAAAAAGCGACACTTTACTACGGCGGCAGTGGTAAATGCAGTAGAAAGCTCAATTTGAGTTTTCACTACCACACTTTACACCAAAATACACCGAATAAACGACACTTCGGCATCATAAAACCAAGCAGCATTTTCGAAAAGTTAGCTGTGTTTTTGATAGTTTCGTTGTTCTTGTTAGGGTTTTGGTCGGTACAAGATAAAAATAAACCATATCTTCAACTTCAGCAAGTCCCAAAGTTGTTTCTAAACATTTCAGGTGATACTGGATTCTATATCACATAAACGTCGAACGAAGCCAAAAGAAACCCAAAAAGAACAACGAAACTATCAAAAACACAGCCAACTTTTCGAAAATACAGCTTGGTTTTATGATTCCGAAGTGTCGTTTATTTGGTGTATTTCGTTGTTTAAGTGTGTAGTGTAAACTCAAATGCCACTTTCTACTGCATTTACCACTTGATTTATTTTATGAAATAAAGTTGAAATTTGCGTTTTAAGACATTGTGTGCTGTGTGTGGAAGAGAATGGGGATTCGAACAAGGTATAGATCTCTTTATTTGGTGGCCTGTACGCCGAGATATTTCTTGCGTACCATTTGGAACATTGCGCGCGCTGCGGTACAAATCGGCCACTTTATCGGTACATCACTGTATAACATATGAAAGTATGTATATAAGAGAGCTGATTGTGAGACATTGGCATTTTCAAAATCAGAGCAGGTGGTAGGCGCTGAGTGTGCTGCTCAACTGGACGACTGTCTAACTTGCTTTCACATGCTATTATTCTTATAGCATTGAAATGTGTTGTGTCGTCTCTGTAACGCTATTTCTTCCCTTCTAGAATAATGCTAGACAATCAACCTACACTTTTGGGATGCAAAATGCATTAAAACTCAATTGAAACATTGACCGGAAGTAGCTTCTGGCTTTTAGAATGAAAGTACACAACAAGCAGCAAATGTACACTCATTCATTCCGCGACAGAAGGAAAGAAGGTAAGATGGAAAGAAAAAAGTAGGAAAAAAAGAAGGAAAGACAGGAAAGATGACTTTTCATTTCAATGCTTTCTATCAATGTACACATACATGTCAGTCCTTCTTCAAAAACTCTTTTGTCCTACGTCTAAATGTAACTCGCGCTGCAGACAAAACGAGTGCTCGTTGATTAAAAAATTATTTTTTTTTAAATTATACATTTAGGAGAGCACTTTGGCTGCTCGTATCTTGAAGTGAGCGAGAACAGAAGAAGCTATGTGTATCGATGAGTCTTTGAAGTAAGCAATTTTTTCATAAATTTTAATTGTAAAATAATAGAATAAAATAACAGACAATTAAATTATTGAAACAAAAAAATGTCAGGAAAGTTTTGCGAGTCTCTTGCATATGTCAAAATGAATCGATCATTGTCCAGGTGGTTTTCTGCGTACCCATGGTTATATAGGAAAGTTATTTCACATAAATCGACGATCTGTCGTTTGCGGTGGCGTTAATCGATGTAGATAATAGAACAAATGGAGCAAAAAAAGAATCTAAAATTAATTTTTTTGCGATATTAATACATTCCGTTTTTTTCAAAGAAATAAAAGCACAAGCACGAATTGAACATGTACGCGATGACGTCATGCATTTTTTCCTCTCAGAATCAGAACGAACTGATGACTCATCGCCCTCTCAACACCCGGAACTCCTCCTCCGAGATCAGCGTGCGCATTCTGGAAACGACCTTCTTTGTCGCATGGTCCCTTTTAACCCTATTCTTGTACATATAATTCAATTTAAAAAGACTATATTTATCCGTCGTTTAAACATAAATGTAAACATAAAACGCAATAATTGAACAAAATATAGAAAAAAAAGAGAGAGTGCGACAGCGAGAACATGAAACATGAAAAGTCATGCATCTTTTTCTCAGTTATTGGAATCAAACACACACACCGTGAAAGAGAACAACAGCGACACCTAAACTTCGTTCGTCTGCAAAATCCTGAAGTATACTTGTTCCGGCGATCAGAAGCAAGAATGTGGCCGTGTGTAGAATGAGGAGGGCTTTGAACGGTACGCGGCCGTCAAACAGAATGATGACGAATGGAGAGCAACGATCGACCGAGTTGCCTCTTCGAGGATGTGAGATCCATCGACGAATCTAAAGGGAGAACAGCTGCTTGTCATGCATATTCCTCTCTCTCTCATCCATCCTTTTATCCCTAGCACTCTATGCTGATGCACTCAAGTGCATTATGATTATATATAAGTAATCAAGTAAGAATTAAGGTGATCATTTCTTGACTCCACACAAGTCAGTCTCCCTATCACAGTGTTAAAGTGTATTCTCTGTATTAGCACTCCTCGCCTAGCCAGACCTCCTGTCCTTTTGGCCATGACACAATCTAAAACATGCTTTCTTTTTTCGGTAAAGAAATGGGCGACAAAATCGTTGGAGGCCTATTTGAGCGATGCTTACATTGTGTGCTCGTAGCACATTTTATGCCTGAATATAAAGCTAAAGCGAGAAAGTCCGTTCAGGTAAGAGAATAAAGGCAGCTCCTTTCTATGCTCGCTGACCTGATCGGGAACTATACTTTTCGCGAGAAGCAAGTATGCGGTTGATGGCTGAGAGACGCTGCTCCCGTCTGATGTAAAAGACCATCGGGTTTTTCAATGTCGACGTTCGGCGAGAAGAATCATTGTCAGAATGCTCGAGTTGACGGTCGTGTGCGTCGGGGGAAATCGTCGATACCCTCAAGAACAAAAGGAAATGTTCAGCAGAAGAAAATGAGAGCCTTGCCCCAACGTACGCTCCGAGCGAACACAAGAGTTGACTGCCTCTCTGCGTCTTTGCCTAACATCAACGCCGGGGCTGGCTTCCATCGGCTGTTGCATGGCCATTCGTTTTGATGTCTATCAGGCTGGACAATTCTGCGTACCTGGCTGCCTACATATAATTGGACCGTTTATTTTGATGCTCGAATTACTAGTTGAATTCGACAAATTTGAATTTGCCTTCTTTAAACCAAGGCTTTAGGGAAAAAGCAGGGTAAATGTGTCACGTTTCTTCGAAAGGACAAAAAGAAAGAAAAAGAGTATTTCGACAACGATAGACGCACTAACCGCTTCTGGCTTGATGGTTAATTTTCCTTTGATGTACCAGGCTCTCGTTTCCTTCCCGAAGTTTTGCGAGCAACTCACCAGTTGTTCTCAATCCAGAGAACTAATAATTTTCATTCAATAATGGGAAGGGGATGCTGTCTGTGTGCATATTGAAAGAAAAGCTAACGGTGGCCTTTTCAGCCTTGCCTTCGCTGCATGTTAAGAGAATCCTGCATATGGAGATCGTTTGAATTGTTCCTGAAACAAAATCTATAAGAATTCAAATGTTGGACATTTTCACTTTTTTGCTCTATTGAGCAACATGTTGCCTATAAAACTGTAAATTTTCACTTCTATTGCGGCAGAGTGGCTGGAAGAGCATCCAACTCGTCCTCCACTAATTCAAGACTTCTCATGAAAAGAAAACGACATTTTCCTATTCCTAAACCACGTCCATTCGATTTTATATCAGAATTCACTTACAAGGAACCTTGGAACAAAATCCAAGCTGTTCTATTTTGGCGGACATCCGGGCAGCTTGTTTGTATTTGATTCTCTCGCATAAGTAAATTACATATATTTGAACCATGTCGGTTATAGGAAATGTTATAATACTTAAGGAGACAACCTACCTGGATATTCAGCCCGACCATTGTAGAGTGTCGAAATTGTGACGAAAAAGTTAAAATTCATCTGGTAATAAATAGTAGTAGTTGTTACTTGTATGGTGACAGGAATCCAGTTGTAATCGCATGTATGGCGACAGAACCTGAAAGCATATTCGGTTAGGATGTATAAATAAGGAGCGGTGGGGCCTCTCCGAAAGAGCTGGCTGGATCTGGCATCCCTCTTTTTGCTCTTATTATCTCTTCGTCTCTTTATGTTTACTTCTCACAGAGATGAGATTGTTCGAAAAATTTTTGGATAGAGATTTATAATAGATAAATATGATTGATCGAATCTGTGATGACAAACATACTTGGTAGAAGAAGAGATGATAATTATCTTTTTCTCTTTTACCCTCTCACTCTCTTTGGATTCCTTCTGTCTTAATCTCTTTCTTTCTTTTTCTTTCTCTCCTATTTCAATATTTTTTTGCTCTACTAGTTGTCAAAATAGCAAGACGGGACAAAATCAGGGATATAAGGAAAGAGTCTATAGCCCATTTATCAGGTGAAACGACAAATAATGGATTTAAATATTGAAAAAGGTAATGAGATGAAAAAAACGTGAGAAACGTTGAGTATTAGAGAAAATCGAGAGTGAATATAAGCTAGAGAGAGAATGGGAGGGACAGAGAACAAGACAGAGAAAAAGAGAGAGAGAGAGAGATAGAGATTGAGAGAGAGAGAGAGCGCAAAGAAGATTGAAACATCGAAGGAGAGAATTATCGAGAACGTGAGATCGGAAGCGAGAGAGATTGCACGGTTTGCAGAAATTGTGTGCTATGACACAAATAATGGATTTAAATATTGAAAAAGGTAATGAGATGAAAAAAACGTGAGAAACGTTGAGTATTAGAGAAAAATCGAGAGTGAATATAAGCTAGAGAGAGAATGGGAGGGACAGAGAACAAGACAGAGAAAAAGAGAGAGAGAGAGAGATAGAGATTGAGAGAGAGAGAGAGCGCAAAGAAGATTGAAACATCGAAGGAGAGAATTATCGAGAACGTGAGATCGGAAGCGAGAGAGATTGCACGTTTTGCAGAAATTGTGTGCTATGACAAAGTAAAAATTTGAAGCGCAATTGGAAATTGATATGATCTATAAATCGTTGAAAGGAACGGATATAGAATAAGAAATAAGAGAGAGAGAGAGAACATGGATGGGATCTCATCCACTATCTGCCTTTTCGAAAATTGCATTATTGACTGAATTATTGATTAAAAGACGGAAGTGGAGCCGCTACCAGTACGAAAAGAAGCCCACGCTCATGGGCTTCTATTTACGTTGAGGGGGGCTGATAATGAATGCGCGACGCTTTCGTTGGCGAAAGGAGAGAAGATGAAGTGCACAAAGAGGGCAAAAGGCCATAGAGAGAGGGGGAGCGGAAGAGATCGTATCAGACGAAAATGGAAGTGGAGAGAGGGAGATAGTTCGAAAGCAATGGACATTTGATACCTCTTGCCATGGCTGCGTTCGAACTCTCTCCCTCTCTCCACTTCCATTTTCGTCTGATACCATCTCTACCGCTCGGTCTCTCTCTCTTCCGCTCCCCCTCTCTCTGGTAATCCCTCTTTGTACACTTCACCTTCTCCCCTTTGGCATCATACTGGTAGCGGCGCCACATCCGTCCTCAACGAAAATAGAAGTCCATGAGCGTGGGTTTCTTTTCAAATGCATACTGGTAGCGGCGCCACATCCGTCCTTTAGTCAATAATTCGGTCAATAATGCAATGTTCGAAAAGGCAGAAAGTGGAGCAGATCCATTCGTTATATTTCCGTTTATTTCGATAAATTTTTCTGAACTCTATAAATTTTCAACATTGCTTCATAGCAGAATTAATGTGAAACGTGCAATATCTCTAACTTTCGGTTTTCGCCCTCTTTTTATCGCATGCGTTTCCTCTCTAATTCTCTCCTTCGATATTTTGTTCTCGATGAGAGAGAGAGAGAGAGAGAGAGAGAGAGAGAGAGAAGGAAACTAAGACCAAGAAAGACAGAAGGAGTCCAAAGAAAGTGAGAAAGGAGTATTATCATCATATATTCTATCAATCATATGTATTCATTTTGCATAAATCTCTATCCAAAACAATTCACTATCTCAGTGAGAAGTAAACATAAAGAAACGAAGAGATAATAAGCAAAAAGAGTGATGTCATATCTTTCGGAGGAGCTTCATTGCTCCTTATTTATGCATCCTATGTGATGGTGCTTTCAGGTTCTGTCGCCATACATGCGATTACAACTTTATTCATGTCGCCATACACGTGACAAGTACTACTATTTATCACCAGATGAATTATAACTTTTTCGTCACAATTACGACACTCCACAACGGTCGGGCTGAACAGCCAGGTAGGTTGACTCTTTAATTATTATAACATTTTCTATAACCGACATTCTTCAAATATAATTTATTTATGACGCGACTGTTTCGATTCCTGTACCAGGTCCATTATCAGAAAGCACCAATAAGGAACTTTTGAACAAAAACCAAACTACTCGATTTTGGCCATTTGAGGAATAGCGTGAAAGTCTCTCAGAAAAGTAGTCTCCTTTTGTGCAAAGAAACATTTAGATTAAATACGCATGACGTCAAGAAGAAATCAACTTTATGTATGCAAACAGAATGAGCTGTGCCAAACAGCAGCCGAAAGAGAATGGCCAAGCAACAGTCGATGGATGGAAGCCACCCGGCGTTGATGCTAAGCCAAAGAAGCAGAGAAACCCCCGTCAACTCTTGTGTTCATTCAGAGCTTACGGTGGGGCAAAGCTCTCATTTTCCGTTGCTGAACATTTCCTTTTGTTCCTTTATCGCCGACTTCGCCAAGATGCTTTTTTGGGTCTAGCCGGGAATTCTTCCAATGATTTTGATACCAAAGGCGAACAGCGTCTCTCAGCCATCAACTGCATACTTTTGCTACATACATACCTCTCCCATACAACCATGTACATATGCGGGAGCCATACAAGTCAGCGAGCATTTGCATGAACATTGATTATTTATGTAGGCACTAAATCTACAGAGTTTTCTTGTTTGCAAATGTCTTCGATTCTGTCAGATTCATTGTGTGGATTCGATATTTTCTTTAATTCTTGCGTTTTTTTAAAATATTATTCTTTAAATTAAATTATGAGAACAAGGAAAAGAATAATAACGACCTTGCGCTTCCAGCACTGCACGTTGACCTCGGAGAAGAAGTTGCGGATGCTTGAAAGAGAGTCTGCAGATAGCTCTGTTTACTTGTTTGCGAATGTTGTGCATACGAAAAAACTCTGCAGAGTTTTTTCCCATTAAATCATTTTAATAAGAAAAAAAAATTTTTCCAGCAAATGTAGGAATCCATCCATGTATATGTTTGTAAATTAAATTGCTTCTAGTAAATGATAATTTTCTTGTTGCCATGTTGTGACGAGACAAAGATGTTCTTTCTCTCTCTAACTCGTCACAAATGTGTCATAAGTTATGACGAGAAATCAAAGAGAGCGCGCCAAGACAAAGCCATTTGCCAACAGTTGTAGCCAGCAGCGATTGCTTTTGACTAGTCTCTGCCATTTGACTTGTCTACATATATTCAGCAGCAGTTGCCTGTTGAGTTGCAGTCTATTCATGTTTGCAGATGTGGATATTCTGGCCCTTGGTTCTACCCTTCTTCTGTTCGGCATTTAATAATGACGAATCAATGCAGGAAGATAATAGCACAATGCAAGTAGTAATTTATGGCAGCAACATGTCAGTGGTAGAATGGATGTGAAAGTGATAGAAAAGAAAGATCAGCCAGGGGCGTGGCCTTGGGCTAGGCTATTCCCCGCCCATGGTTCGCCAGAACACTCCCGCCTAAGGCGAGTTGACTGGAAGTTCAACAGAATTGGGTTGCAAACAAAAATACAATTTAAATCGGAGTATTAAACGAAGTGCCGCCAGTCGTCTTCTTCATGAATTCGTGTAGAAATATGTAGACTTGATGATGAAGAAGAGATGATGGATATGGGATGATTGATGGGATGATTAAATGTTTGATGACTAGGCACCGTTATCCATAACCCTCCGGGGGCGCGAAGAGAAGATGTGTATTCTTGTTAACCCCCCGATTTTTCATCTCAGGGTTGGCGGAGAAGAGCATGCCTTTGCTTCTTGTTGATCCATGCCCTCGTTGATCCATGGAAAAAGAAACAAAGCAGCTCTCCCTCTGGCTGAGAGGGACAGTATGCTTTCTCTCACTGCTTGCTCTCTTTCTTTTTCTCTGTTTCTTTTTTGCCCCTCGAGGCATGATAGCAATGGGGATCAATGTGCTCTCTCGCCACGCTATCTCCTCGATCCTTTGCTTTCTCACCCCTTGCCTCTCATTCACAGCCTTCTCTGGTCTCTGCAGACCACTTCTCTCTGTTTCTTTCCTTCGTTTCGATTGGAATTCAAAACCAGGATGCGAGAATGAAGTGGTCGCAGAGAAGGAGAGAAGAGGATGGCTTATGCTCTTCTTTTTCTCTTGCCGAGCACTGGTAGAGATGGTAGATGAAGATATGGGATGATATTCGGTGGCTGATTCAGATTCAGTCGGATGTTCTCTCAGCCTCCTGTTTTCTCTCTTCGTGCAATCTCTCTCACTGCACAAGTTGCCATATCGCGAGCGCGATCGGCTACGCGAATGAGAAAGAGAAGAAGTGCGTGAAGAGAGAGAGAGAGAACGCGTGTACTTCCGCCTAAAGTTTTTTGGGCAAATTGACTGATGATGAACGCGGCAACAGTTATGACAAATTTCTTTGTCACAGCCTCAGCGCTGTGATTTGTGCCTAGGCAGTTCCAACACGCGCCTTCTTTGGCAATTAATTTTCGGCGCTGATAGAGATTCTGAACCATTCGGCATTTCTCTGAGGAATGATTTCTCTTGCAAAAGAAGCATAACGGCTCTTCTTTTGAAGTGGAAAGGATAGAAGGGGATGATGAATTTTTCAGTGATAAATTTTTTGGCAGAAAATCCTTATACTGAGAGAAGGGATTATCTTTTTCAAGAATGGCCTTTTCTTCTAATTCTTGTAGGTAAATGTCCCATTCTAGAAGCTCTCCCTTATCAAGAGCTCTGAGAAAGACTAAGAACCAATGAGTCATTCCTCGTATTGAAGCAAGTCAGAGCAGACAGAGAAGGTGGAAGATGGTGTGAAGTTCTTACTTGCAGTACAGCGCCGCTCCGTGTAGTGACGTTGACGAAGGAAGAATTGGAAAAGGGAAGGGGGGGGGGGGGGGGTCCGCGGAACTCCGTGTAGTAGCGCTGACGAAAAGGAGGAAAGGAATGGAAATTGCTGGTCACTCCGTGTAGTGTTCAGCAGCAGGGGTTAAAGGGACTGTCGGGCTCCTTGTAGCAGGGCAGTAGCAAAGGAACAGAAGGAAGGGCTCCCCGACGCTCCAATATTCTGGCCCTTGGTTCTACCCTTCTTCTGTTCGGCATTTAATAATGACGAATCAATGCAGGAAGATAATAGCACAATGCAAGTAGTAATTTATGGCAGCAACATGTCAGTGGTAGAATGGATGTGAAAGTGTTAGAAAAGAAAGATCAGCCAGGGGCGTGGCCTTGGGCTAGGCTATTCCCCGCCCATGGTTCGCCAGAACAGTGGACAACCAGATGCTATAAAGAGATGAGAGAAAATAAGCAGGAATATATGGCTAAATTAGGTGTTGCTACCTCGGCGTATACCGAAATATTGTTGAATCAGCGTGCAAAAGTTTTCCCATCTCGACCTCGCTGATGGCTGAGGGACCAAGAGATCAGATTCCAACTTGACCACAATACTCACGAATGCATTCGAGAACTCAGGGAGCCAATTCACGAAAAGAGTCGTATTTTCTTGAAAGATTTATTCCGATATAAAATACATATCTTTTTGACATCACAGCATCATTCATTTATGTACATAATACATGTGTATGTTCCTTTTCTCAATACATAGGATGGCTTCTCGATGTAAACATTCCCTGCGAGACTTCCGTCTTACAATTAGACAGTCACAATGAGCTTCGGCTGTTTCTATGATGATCTTGCGTGTTTCGCGGAGCCGCTTTTTACGATCCTCAGCTAAAAGATATCATAAATTCATACATTACAATCTGAAGTATTCAAATTTGGAATTTTTCTTTTAATTCTGTATTTACGTTTTGCCAATAATTCATCTTGCATTTGAATATTCAGCTACACTAATTGTAAGAAATACACCGATCTGAAGGTAGTGACAAGAACTTTCACACAGTGATCTTTGTTCTGTTAATATGTTAATCTAGTCAACTGCAGTTGTCATCGCGGCGAACTCCGCGGTGACTCATCCTTGCGTGTCCACCTCCGCCATCCAGAGTGCACAATCGCGCTGGGCGGATCCGTCCTCCATTACTTCCCTTCCTTTCCATCTACAACAAGGATTTCCTCGATCGCATACGATTGCAACCCACGTCCCCGACCCTTGACCCACCACCACCACTTCATATTTTGCTTTTGATGGATCCTCTTTTTTCCTCCCTTTTTATCTTTTTTTGTTTTGTCATATTAACCCTTTCCGCTCAGAGTGAAGAGCGATGAGACAATATTAGGATATCAATAGGATGTATTTTGCTAGGTTGTTTTGTTTATGCGCGCCAAAGGCGTTTGTTTTGTTTCTCCATGACGGTTGAATATGTGAATGATTAAAATACTATTTGCTGTATACCTTCTTTAACATATCAATATGTATATATTGGATATCTGTGAAATGATGAACACAACAAGAGAAAACAAGCAAGCAGGGGAGGGAGCGCGGGCAGCGCAAAAATGATTGACTAGACATTCTGTCCAAAGGGTCAAGACATTCAGTCTAGCGGGCAAAGTCTAATGGGTCTGGATATTCACGTCTCAGTAGCAATCGCGGACATAATGTCTCGCCTGAATGTCTTGTCCCATAAGACTTTCTTCTCTGTGTGCAGAAGTTTCCTTTCTCTGGATAGCTGTCGATGTTTAGCTGGTATGAACAACTTGCAATCTGAAAAAAGTGACAAAATTAAACAAAAGTAATTTAGCCTTGAATTAAACAGCTTTACATTAAACTTTAAATAATTTTTTTTTGCGCTGAATATAATATCAGTTCTTGGAGATAATTGAGGATAAGAAGTAACATTTATGAATTGTATACATATGTCTTTTTTTCCAAGACATATGTATACAATTCATAAAGCCTTTGAAATGAAACAGTGTCGTAAAAAAGAAGACGATCTATGCTCTATTTCCATTCTTAGCAACGACAACAAAACTGCAGACATCATTCAGCAAGAATAAAAAATTCTTTATTTAATTCAATTACCTGCAAACATATATACCTACAAAAATATTTATCTTAATAAGATCAATATAAAATAAAAAAGCCTATATAAATCAATATAAAATATTTAAAATGTAGTAATATCCAAGAATTACGAAATTATCAAGAACCATTATTTAAAAAAAAAACTCGCTAATCGTTCAGTTTGCAGCTCGAAATGCGAAATTTTCGTTGTCGTCATTGCAGAATTTGCTGAGAGAGTCCATGCGTTTCTGACCCTGGCACACAGAGGCCTAAATTAGACTAATTCGAGAACAAATAAATGTAATTATTGCTGTAATTAAGTCATTCGTTGGCTTATATGGCTGACATCTTCACTCCAAGGCTCGCTCTTCTCATTGTGGTCTCCGATTGGAGTCAACACGGTGGTTTCATTTATCTCATTTACAGCTTGAAGTGGTTTGATTTTCTTGCTGGGAAATTGTTAGCGCGGCTGTTTTAGTATTCAAAGGGTCATGCGAGAAAGATGGCTGACTGGCTGTTGTTTCTTACCAGAGGTAGAAGCAGGCTCCTTTCTTCTACACACACGGAGAGACAATTTCATTGGCAACTCCGTCTTTTCTCTTGCGTCGAGTTTCTGGAAAGATGATTCTAATAATGTGTTATCATAAGAATGTATGTATTATGCATTATTCCAAGACATATTAGATATTAGAAATATATGTATATCTGTTCGTGTGTAAATATCATCATATTCTCTTTTCACAGTAAAATGAATCAAGTACGCACCACCAGCAGTAGAGCTTGAAAATGTTGATGCGTTAAACAATTCCGCGAAAGTTCAGCAGTCCATTGTTCTGTGCAAAGAGGCTATAGAAGCAATTTCCCAGCAATTGGCTGATTAAATTGGAGTTGGAGCACTGTTAAAGCAAAATTGAATATGTGATATTTTAACTGTTAAACAAGTCATATTTTTAGCAAAAAAACAGTGCCTTGAGAAGTTAAGGTCATGGGAATTTACGGTCTTGAGAATTTACGGCCCTGTGAAGTTTCTTACTTTCTTACTTAGAGAGACGGTGATGAGTCACTCCTCTCGAGAAGGCACATTCGACATCAGTTTATGTGACAGGAGAGAGAAAAAGGGCCTGGTATACGCAGGCAGTCGAGTTACGCTAAAAGATAAAGGGAGAATGAAGAGAGACGGAACGTGAGAGGAGTGAGAAAGTGACCAGATCTCTAAATTAGACATTTTCTTATGCTTATAATAATAAAGATTATCGTTATGAAAAACGTAATTTATGGTCTCATCGTGACTTAATTCAGGGTCCCATAGAATATTAGTTGAAAACGCAACGACACCTAACAGAAGGCTGTGTCAACTTCGCGAACACATGCAGTGCTCATGCTTTCACAACGGTGTCTGCAGTTGACGTAGTGGCTCTCGTTCAAGGAAACCAACCATCCCGGGGGCTGCCTTCCATCTTAGCAACCAACAGTCCTCATCACAATAGGCTATATTCTTCTAGTTGAAAAAACACTTTCCATTTTAAAGTCGAAAGATGTACTAACGAGAGTGTTGTGAAGAGGCAGAAAGTGCCCTATCAGAAATGACAGAAAGTGTGACATTTCACAAATTCATGACATTGACAATTTTGGCGGAAGACTAGAGCTCACACCGAGGAGGAAATCTACAGATTGAGTAGAGTGCTTTTTTCATCATCGGAAAAAATTAACTAAGCTCTTACCCCCCCCCCAGTTATCGACCTTGCGCCAAACTCATAACTTACTCATAAACTCAACGTTCGTGTTGTTGAGACATCTGAATCGAATTTATTTACGAAATATTCTGCACAGTTTGATGACTACAAGCTTTTTATTATATTTATTTGTTGTAAATGAAATTAATATTTTGATAGATGTTAAAGAACAAAGATTTCACTTTGCATTCATCGATAACGCGGCCGCCTAAAATTCGTGAAGGCACGTCAAAAAATGCATCCTTCAACTTTTTCTTTACACCGTTAGTAAAGAAAATTATCTATAGTCATCCGAAGCAAGAAGATGTTCATGAGTTGGAAAAAAGAAAAGGTTGCATTTCTTCATCTACTATAATGTACTTGTCTGAATTCGAAATATGTAATGAATAGAAATCTCTCCTTACAATCCTGAAAAGGCCCAAAGTCTAGACTCCATGCTTCGCAACTATGTACCAAAATATACTTTGCACTAAAATATTCTTTTGCATCCATCGTTTTATGCGGACCATTGATAAAAGAAACATTTTACATAATTATGTATGACAAGGCCACCGTGAGCTTTGCCGCTGGTCTTCAATAGTTCTTGAACAATTTCCCGTTGCAGCTCTCTTTCGACCACCTAAAAGAAGCATAAATACCGATTTATGTGACGGTGCAAACCAAAAAGAAAACGGTCGTTTTTGCGTTTTCGCTCCGTTATGCACACTTTTTTTAATATTCCACATGAATATGCCAAATTGGTCAAAAGTACGCGTAAATTTGTGCGCAAATGTACATAACGGGTCGAAAATGAAAAAAAAACGACCGGTTTTTTAGTTTGCACCGTCACATATGGACGAATGCATTGTACATATACGTACATACACATCTGTCTATACAAGAACGAGACGGTTCTCCCAATACTCCCTCGTTGTCCGATGTGCTAGACAGAACGTGAAGAGCGCTAATTGAGCATATGTATGTAGTTACTCGGAAGGCGACACTTCGCGTCAAAGCGTGAGCGAAGATCTCAATTTCAGCTTGCAGTCCAAATTTATGCAGAAGTGTCCTCGGCAGAATATCCGAGATAGCCGATGGACATCTGCTTCATTCCAGGTTGCTAAAACGTTCCGGAATGATCACCTGACTCTGCCGTCATTCATCTGGCCATTCAATTAATTTGTATTCATCTTGCGCTTTCATCATTTTAGAATTCTTTGCTCAATATCATAAAACAGTACTTTTTCTCACGAGTACAAAACAGTCCTCTCTCTCTCTCATTAGAATAACACTTCCGCTTTAGCATTCTAGCATGCAATGCTCACGTTCAAGGGCGTAGGAAGCATGTCGGTGCACGATTTCTTTCCTTCTTAGAAAAAATAAGAAGAATAACTCCAATTTACTTTTAAGGATATTCAATGCATAATGTAATAAAAAGATTTTTTGTTTTCCAATTATTCATAATTTTTTTTATTACTTGCCAAATAATTTTAGTTAGTAGATGCATGCATATTTATTTTGCATCTCCTTTTCCTTTTTTTCGAAACAAAAAATTATGGATTAAAAACAGTTAAGGTTGGTTTTACATGAGTCTAACAAACCTGCAGTGCAGCATTTAAAGGAAGAGCGTTCATAATCGATTGTCCACTCGTCGTGAAACTAGAGTGTTCCGTCCGTCGTTGTTTTTCTCGCAGAATTGGTCACAGCTAAAAGTAAGTAGGAATCGTCTGATGTTCGCACGGTCGGCAGCCGTCAACTTAAAAGTGAAGTTTTTTTAAAACTTTATTTATGGTTTGCAAAAAAGGGAAAACAAAATTCGTAAAAAAAAAATTATTTATATAATATATTTAAAATGCTGACCATGGTAGCTGAGTAAACAGTTGTAGCGGCATTTCGAAGTTTGTATGAATGCAGCAGAATACAGAACTCGCGTGTATGGCGAGAGGCGACTGGTCGAGAAGGCAGATTGGGTATTCACTCCACGGCTCTTTATCTCTCTCTCTTCCTTTCCTTCACTCCTCCCCTTTTTCTCTCCCACTCTCGCTCTCCTTCATTCTCATTCTACGGCGGCTGAGAGAGCTGCTCTTGTAAGTACATGTACAATTCATTATTCTTATAAACGTAATGAATCTTTCTTTTCTTAAGATATTCAACATATGATATTTATGTGCATTCATATGTACAATTCGAATATGATTCCAATAACTTTCTTTCGTTTGAATAGATTTGTGCGCCCAAAGGCACTACCGTCACCCACTCTCAACTCTACAAACAATCCCAGTCCATCCACGCCTTTCTCAAGGCTTCGTCGAATTTTCCTTTTGTGTAAAAAGGCTATTTCTCTGAAAGGATCTTAAAGGGCACCAGTTAATTGGGAAATTTTGATTTTGAAACCAAAATGTAATGGGTGCTTCCCCGGCTCTCTGTGAAAGAAGAAGTCAGAGGATCTATTATTTGATTCGTTGCTTTTCAGTCGCGTGGTTTTGGCCGTGGAGACATATCAGCACTTGTTCTTCACAATTGCATCGAGTGAGTTTTTGTATTTTTCTGCTTATGGTAAGGATTTATTTATTTTATTTTTTGTTTTCAATCACACTTCATTTTGAAATCAGGCAATTTTTCTGCTCTCTCACAACCAAATGACGTATTACAATTTTATTCCGTTTTTATTATATTCTAATTGGAAGTCATCATTAGCCAGAATATTCAAATGTTTTTGAGATGGCCAGTCTTTTGTCTCGGAGAGTGGGCAGCGGGAGGAGTGATTTCTGGAGCAAGCGCACTCTTCACAGATTGTCTGTCTCTCTTCTTCTCTCCATTCTATCTCTACTCTCTCACTTTCTCTTCATTCTATATCCTCTCCCTCCACTTTCTCTCTCTCCACTTTCTCTCTCCTCTCTCTCTCCTCTCTCTCTCCTCTCTCTCTCTCTCCCTATCGCTCTCCCCTCTCTCTCTCCCATCTCTCTTCCCAATACGGAAAGCACCAATCACTTTGAAGATCCTTAACTGTCACTTTCCAAATGAACTCGAGCGTCAATTCGTCGATTCCGAATGCTCAATCGTGCTCACGGAAGACGCGCATCTGCAGAAAGTTCTGCTCGCGTCCGAGAAATGCAAGAAAATCCATGTTTGTTCATGTGTCATTTTATTTCAATGGCAAATGAAAAGTAAATGAAAACAGGATCAGAACGCCACGAAGAATTTAATTTTAGGTCAAGACTGATATCAAAATTGAAAATTTCTACGTGCATAGATTTGTGCCTTACTTCACACAGACAATCATCTGCATCGGTAAGGGAGCCCCTGTGAACTCTTCAAAGATCGTCTTGTGGGAGGACGCAATCGCGTTCCAGCCCACTGCATCACCCACGAAAGGTTGTGGGAAATCTGTGGATGGCAGGCATCTCTATCTCTTACTCTAGCCGTGATCTCTCACTATCACTCTCTCACCTTTTCTCTCTGCCTCTTTATCACTCTTTCTCTATCTCTCTCTCTCTCTCTCTCTTTCTCTTTACTCTACTGTTCTTTCGCTCTTTCTCTCTCCACTTCTCTCTTTCCCTTTATTACTCTGGCTCACTTACTTTCGAACTTTGGGCTTGTATAATCTAGATACTTTGTCGGAGAATGAAAAGAAATATGTATTGTGATTCATAATCATCTGCCGTATGGCTAAATTCTAGCGAACCCGGATTCGCTTGCTCTGCTACCGTACTCCTCTGGCACTACTGGCGCACCGAAAGGCGTAATGCTCAGCCATCGCAACTTCGCCACCATGATCGACATGTGTCAGACGTCAGGAGAATACATAGACATGTACAAATATTATGGAAGAACATAAATAATTTAGAACTCCCGAAAAATTCATTCGGTTGTCTTAAAGTTTACTGGATATATTGTCTGAATCATTGAAACTCTCTTTTAACTGCTCAGCTGAAACTTCATTAATTCAGGCATTTTGAGAGAAACGTTTTCGCCCAAGAGCACAATGAAAACGTTTTCGACTGGACAAAGGTAGAAATGGAATTATTTTTTCAAAGTTTTTTTTTGTCATGTTGTCAACTTCCATGCAGCGGATAAGATCATAAAAGGCTCTTGTTGTTGTTGTAAGGAGCAAATTTTGCTGAATCTTCCCTTCTATCACATCTTCGGCTTTGGCCTACTGAACGTTGCACTCGCGAGTGGTGCAACGGGCGTCATTATGAAGTCATTCGATCTGCAAACGTATTGTCATGCAATTGATACTTTCAAGGTACATAATCCATTCAAGCACAATTTTCCTCCCATCAATATCTCTTTCTATTTTTATTTAATTTTTTACACATTTAAGTGTCATTCCAGCTCCATAAAGTAATCATAATTAGAGGCTTATAAATATTTAAAATACATTCTAAATAGTTGAATCCTTTCAGGTTCGATTGCTCTTCCTGGTGCCACCAATTCTAATCTCCCTCACGAAGAAACCCATGGTCGCCAACTTTAGCCTCAAGTCGCTAGAAGTAAGTGTCTCTCATGTTAGCACAGTTCAGTTCTTGATATGAAAATATGCCTGTATACTCCAGTACTTTCTTTTTTCCTTATATTCGATGTAGCAAAAATTGCAAGCCTTTTTCTAGCAGCTCTTTTTCATTGCAGTACGTTATCTCTGGCGCCGCTCCGGCTGGACGTGACATTTGTGAAGAATTTCTTGCAAAGCATAAACATGTCAAGATGCTCAGTCAAGGTCTACTACCTTCATTTATGTAAATACCAGAAAAGAAACAAATAGTTCATATTGCTTTTGAGCAAAGAAAATAAGAACGGCCAAGACCCTTGGAATTCTTTAGGATACGGAATGACCGAGTGCGGGATGGCCTCTCATCTGCCGAATAAGTCCTTCAAAGTTGCTCCATTCGGTGGAGTCGGCTCTCCCAGCTCCATGTTCGAGCAGAAGGTGCAGACTCTTCTCAAATCTTCTGGAGAACAAAGTTATTTTTTTTCTAAACAGAAAAAAAAACAATTATATTTGCAGATTATAGATGTTTCAACAAAGAAAGAAGTCGCCGACGGAGAGCGTGGAGAGGTTTGCGAATTCCTAAACAATATTTCAATTTGGCCGGGCACTAGCAACCCCTCCCTGCTTGGCGCGACTCGTGGGCGTCGATCCCTATCCCCCATCTCCCCCTCTTGCTCAATAATGGCACCTACTATAAATAAATGAATAAATTTATATAATTAGAATGACATTTTCTCTAAATTCATGAGTAATTTTCTTGCCAGGTTTATGTGAGGTCTCCATGCATAATGATGGGATACTTGAATCGGCCTGATGCGACGGCAGAAGCAATCGATAAGGAAGGATGGCTCCACACGGGTATTTATTCATTTATTTATTCATACGTCATTTAAAGATGCGACAATATATTCAAATAATTTAATACCACGTCACGCTATCAGTGCAATCTAATGAAAAGTATTGAACAATCAGCTCCATTAAAGAGCGTCCATAATTTATATTCAAATGAATATTGTTATTCGATTGAATAATGGACTATTAATAACTCTTCCAATGTCTTCACAGGAGACGTTGGCTTTATCGATTCCGAAGGCCGAACTCACATTGTTGATCGGCTGAAAGAGCTCATCAAAGTGAAAGGATTTCAAGTTAGTCACATGGCAGTTATCAACAATCTTCTCTTGATGTTGCCGACGAGTAAATAGATAAAACTTCCATTCTATCTTCAATTTACAATTAGGTTCCTCCCGCGGAACTTGAAGATCTTCTTCTCTCTCATCCACTGATTTGTGATGCAGCCATCATCGGACTCCCTGATACGAAGGTTGGATACCTAGCAACGAACCTATCTTTCAAATCCATGACTTTGACTTCAGCATGGCGAGCTGGTCCGTGCTTACGTTGTAAGAGCGAGTGAGACTCTCAGGGAGGATGACGTCATCCGTTTTGTTGCCCGTTAGTTATTAGATGACGTCATCCGTTTTGTTGCTCGTTAGTTACAAAGAATATTGGCCACTCCATGGTTCCCACTCGTAGACGCCCTTTGCAGCGCGGTTAGCACAGGTACGGTTAGGAAGAAGATGCATCATTAAGAAACAGGAAAGGGGCAAGTGCGTAGGAGGTAGGCGGCGTCTCAGAAAAGTGCAGCGGAGTACGGCAACGTGCCTCCAGAACTAGGCAAACCGCCCCCCCCCCTCAAGCACAGCTCCCAGAGATTAAGTAGGCGAAAGGTAGGGGCAGAGCTCGACCAACTTCTAACTACAAAGAGAAGGGAGTAGTAGAAAGAGAAAGATATGTATATACATACCATAGGACCTCTTACAAATTGAACTCATGAACCGTAGTAATGTTGACCAACCTCTTTTGTTTGTTTTATAGTTACAAAATTTTCTTCACAAGAGTAGCAATATCTAACTCTCTTGCTGTGCTTGCAGAGAAGGTGTCGCCCTACAAGCAAATCACTGGCGGCGTCGTCTTCATCGAAGAGATTCCCAAGTCGGCCTCAGGCAAGATTCTCAGAAGGGAACTCAGAGAGCGCGCGGCTGCCGAGTTCAAGGAAAAGTTATAGAAAGCGATTGGCTTTGACTAGTCTCTACGATTTATGCATCTTGTAATAATACTAGTAATTTCTTTTGCCAAATGTTCAGTGTTCATTTTGTTAGACTGAATGAAGATTGAAATATATGTATATTTTAAAGTTTTTATGGTTAGAAGAAAATAATCCATAATTTTCCTGCTGGCGTTTTAGTTCGAATTATTACTTTGAAACAATGATGGTTTTTGTTGTGTTTCGTTTTAACTTTTGGTGCGTAAAAAGTGTGTCGAAGTCGTGTCTACTTTCTCTTCAACATATCATGGTTGGTCTTTTTGCTCCAGGATTGAAAGCGAGACATGGGGAAGGGAAAGAGAGAGAGAGAGAGAGAGAGAGGGAGAGAGAGTTGGAGAGGGAGAGAGAAGGAGAGAGCGAGTGATCGACAGAGACTTTTCTACAGTATTTAAAAAAAATTCAAATTTCTGACTAAATGCTGATCCTGTAGACCACACTTGATCATATGGCAGATAAAAGAAGAAGTGTTTTCGACGGATACTTCCCTTAAAAAGTGAAATTAGTATGTGAGAGCTAACGCATTTGTGTGCGAATAACTGTAACAAATAGATTCGCCGTGAGATCGTGTATTCGCACATCACATTTATACCTGCACATACATATTACAAATTTGATGCTTCATTTTATATTCTCTGGCTAGTCTACATATATTCAACAGAATTTGCCTGTTGACATCGAGTTTATTCATATATTTGCAGATGAGGAAAACCAGATGCTATTAAGAGAAAAGTGAAAATATGTAGGAATATATGGCTAAATTAGGTATCTCTACGTCGGCAACATCAAAATAATGTTCAATCAGGGTGAATGCGAGAGTGTTAGATCTGTTTTCTGAGAGACCAAGACATCAGATTCCGGCTTGACCGTTCAAACTACGCGAATGCATTCAAGACATCAGGGAGTGAATTGATGCAAAGAGTCATGTTTTTGAAATATTTATTCTAATCAAATATAATAGGCCATCTCAACATTCATTTACGAGCATAGTACATATGTATGTTCCTTTCCTCAATACTTCCGATGTATGCAGAAAGTCTTTTTGCTGAACATGCGCAGGAAAGTTGCAATGTAGAATGATTGTAACATTGATCGTGACAAAATCTGAATTTTTTTTAAATTCAGAACTAGCTATTTTTACAAGAAGGGATATACATACATAGATGCATACCTTGGCAACTGTCAAAAGATGAGAGATGTCGAAGTTTCGCTGGAACGAAGAACTGCGGGCTGAAAAAGGTAACAAAATTAAACAAAGTAATTTAGCCTTGAATTAAATAGCTTTACATCAAACTCCTAATATAAATTATTAGTTTTATGCGCTGAATATAATGTCGGTTCTTTGAGATATTTAAGGACCAAAAGTAAATGTTTTTACGCCTATTTATGTATGAGTTATATACATATGTATGTATTTTCCTGTCTCGTTTCTTCGAAAAGAAACAGTCTCGTAAAATAGAAGACTATCTAAGCTCTGCTTGCATTCTTCGCATCAACAAAATAATCCAGACATCTTTTAGCAAGAATAAAAAAAAATTGTTTTTTTTTCTTCTCTATTTACTTACATATATTACATGCATATGTGTATGCGATTAATATAGAAAAGAGCCTCATAAAAAATATTTAAAATGCGGAAAATGCAACAAGAATTACGAAATTATCAAGAATAATTATTTTTAAAAAACTCCCAAATCGTTCATTTTGCGTCTCGAAATTGGAAAATTCCGTTGTCGTCTGCGCAGAAAAGTCCATGCATCTCTGGCACAGAGCCGCCTAACTTAGACTAATTCGAGAACAATTGAATATAATTATTGCTGTAATGAAGTCATTCTTTTTTTTTATAAGGCTGAAATTCTCGCTCCAAGGGTCGCCCGCATTATTTTGGTCACCGATTGGAGTAAAAACGGTGGTTTCATTTAACTCATTGTCAGGATGAAGAATGTTAGCATGCACTTTTCCAAGACATATTAGATATTAGAAATATATGTCTGTTCGTATGTAAATATCAGCATATTCTCATTTCACTGTAAAATGTACCAAGTACGCACCACGAGCATTAGAGCTTGAAAATGGTGATGCGTTACACAATTGCATCCAGGTTCCACGAAAGTTCAACAGTCCATTGTTCTCTTCAAAGAGGCTATAGAAGCAATTTGCCAGCAATTGGCTGATTAAATTGGAGTTGGAGCACTGTTAAAGCAAAATTGTATATGAGATATTTTAACTGTTTAAACAAGTCATATTTTCAGCAAGAAAACAGTGCCATGAGAATTTACTGCCCGTGAAGTTTGTTTCTTCCTTACTTACAAAGACGGTGATGAGTCAGTACTCTCGCAGAGGCGCATCTCGCCATCAGTTTATGTGACAAGAGAGAGAAAAAGGGCCTGGTATACGCAGGCAGTCAGTCGAGTTAAGCTATAATGTAAAGGTAAGTTTATTTCAACCATTTTGCAGATTAAAACTAGCTCGTATCTGACCATGACCATGATAATTGCACGAGAAAAACGCGTAAATTACAATGACGAGAGAGAGATATTAAATAGAGGAGAGACGGAGAGTGAGAGGAGTGAGAAGGTGAGCAGATTTCTAAATTAGACATTTCCTTCTATTCATAATAATAAAGATTATCGTTAAAAAAAAAAATAAACGTAATTTGGGGTCTCCTCGTGACTTAATTCAGTGTCCCATAGAATATTCGCTGAAAATGCAACAACACCTAACAGAAGGCTGTGTCAACTTCGCGAACTAATCAAGCTCTCATGCTTTCAAAGCGGTATCGGCAGTTGACGTAGTGGCTTTCGTTCAAGGAAACCAACCATCCCGGGGGCTGCCTTCCATCTTAGCAACCAACAGTCATCACAATAGCCTATATTCTTCTTGCTGAAAAACACTTGCCATTTGTACTAACTAGAGTGTTGTGAAGAAGCAGAAAGTGCCCTTTCGGAAATGATAGAAAGTGTGACATTTCACAAATTCATGACTAGAGTGAAGGGCATGAGACATCTCAACTTGGTACAGATCCGTGCAAATTTAACGAAAGATCAGAGGTCACACTTACATGCTAATTAATTACATTTTGTTTTTTTTTTTACTTTGTAGGCATCATGACATCAAATATGTAGCTCTTCAATTTCATAAACAGACAAAAGTAATTGAAATATTGCGATCCAATTCCGATCCTTTGTCCCCTTTAAATTCGCAAAACAAGTTTACTGTTCAGGCAAGTGGGCTGAGACGGATGGCACCGAAAAAAACATTCAAGCAATTCCTGTAAGAATATCGGCTGTATTTTCCAAGCAACTAAGGGTTGGCAGGGATTGCGAAGATCTTTTCGGTAAGATTCACTTGGGTTACTAAACCTGAAGTCGTCAGCTAGACGCGTTTTTTCAGAATCCATGGCAACTTCGAGTGCGGTCAAGAAATATGTAATCTAATCATCCAATCGCAAGAATGATCGTAATATTAAGCCGTGTTTTCTCTCTTTCTTTTTATTCCCTTGTTATAGTGAGATAGAGAATGAGTGAGTTCGAGAAAGAGAGAGAGAGAGAGAGAATGAGAGTGAGGGTGAGTGAAAGAGAAACAGAGCTAGAAACGAGAAATAGACAGTGTGAGAGAGTGAGTTATTAGAGAGTTAGCGTCCTTGCGACAATTTCATAACTTATTCATAACTCGACGTTCGTGGTGTCGAGAGATTTGAGACAAATTATTATTGAGAATATATTCTGCACAGTTTGATGACTTGCTTTGCTAAATAGCATTAAAACATTACTTTTTTCTCGCAAGAACAAAACAGTCGACTGCGGTTAAGATGAGGAACCGCTCCAGTATTATTTTCGTTCCTTGCCCTCTCTCTCTCATTAGAATAAAACTTCCGCTTTAGCATTCCTACTATCGTTCAAGGGCAAACGAGGAATGTATGTCGGCGCACGATTTCTTGCAGTCTTTGAAAAAAATGAAGAAGAATTACTCCAATTTACTTTTAAGGATATTCAATGCATAGTTTAATAAAAAAAATTTTGTTTGCCAATTATTCATAATTTTTTTAATTGCTTGCCAAATTTTTATTTTGCAAATGCATAAATATTTATTGTTGCATCTCCCTTCATTTTTTTTTTCGAAAAAAAAAAAAGATTTTTTAAAAACAGTTAAGGTTAATTTTACATGAGTCTCAGGACCTGCATTGCGGCATTTAAATGAAGAGCGTTCATTATCGAGTGTCCAGTCGTCGTGAAACTTGATCGTTACGTTGTTTTTCTGGCAGAATTGGTCACAGTAAAAAGTGGGATTCGCCCGTTATTCGCACGGTCGGCAGCCGTAAAATTATCGTTCATTGACTTTATTTAGCAAAAAATGTTTAATATACTTAAAAAAATGTTTAATATACTTTAAAAAAATATAATTATTTATATTAATAATGATGACCATGGTAGCTGGGTAAGCAGTAGAAGCGGCATTTCGAAGTTTGTATAAATTCAGCAAAATACAGAACTCGCGTGTATGGCGAGAGGTGACTGGTCGAGGAGTCAGATGTGGTATTCACTCCACGGCTCTTTATCCCTCTCTCTCCCTTTCCTTCTCTACTCCCCCTTTTATCTCGTTCTCTCTCTCTCTCTCTCTCGACATATCTCGCTCGTTCTATCACTCTCTCTCTCTCTCTCTGTTTTCTCTCTCCTTTTCGTTCTAACTCTCTATCTCTCTTTCTTTCTCTTACTCGTTTCTATATCGTTCACTCCTTTTTTTGTTTTTTTTTTCTATCTCGTTCTCTCACTCTCTCTCGGGTTTTCTCTCTCGTTCTCTCTTGCTTTCTCTCTCACTCGTTCTATCTCCTTCTATCACCCTCTTTTCTCTCTCTCCTTCTATCTCCCTCTCTTTCTCTTACTGTTTGTCTCTCTCTCTCTCTCTTACTAGCTTTATCTCGTTCTCTTTATTCTCCCTCGTTCTCTCTCTCTCGTTCTCTCTCTCTAGCTTTCTCTCTCTCTCGTTAATTCGTTGTCATTGCTCTCGTTCATCGGATGCACCTTCTCCAGCAGCCAGCATTTGTCTCAAGATTCGACCCTATTGTAATGTTTTTTTCCAGTTATTTATTTAAGACATAAACCTGGTGAAGGTGTGATTACAGATTGTGTAGAGTATCTTTTCTTTCATCGTCGAAATTATTAGTGCTCTTACACTCTTTCGATTTCCTATTAGTCTATCATTCAATTGTAATTTCCTTTGAAAGCATCATAATACTTCTTCAAATATGCAGCTTCTTAATTACATAAACAGCCTAAGGTGATTGAAACTTTTGCACTCCAATTCCGATCCTAAGTCCCCTTAAATTCGAAAACTATTTTACTGTTCAGGCAAGTGGGCTGAGACAGATGGCATCGAAGAATTCCTGGAAGAATATCGGCAGTGGTTTCCAAGCAACTATGGGATGTCAGGGCATGCGACGGGCTTTTCGAAAAAAAATAACGTGGGCCTGCAAAAGTTGAAGGCGCTAGCTAGAGTGTTGTTTTTCAGAATCCAAGTCAATTTTGTGTGGGCACTAGAAATAATGGGAACTAGGCAAAAGACTGAAAGTAATTTGGAATGTAGGAAGTTTCACGAAATTCTAAATATCCGTCAGCGCAGCAATACTACTTAAAAAACACGTGAGGATATCTTAAAAATTGAAAATACACATACACATGTACATATAGTATGTATGTACATATGACTTGATTCACGAAGGATCAAAATTTACCAACTGCACTGGGAATGGTACTAAAATTGAACAACCGAGATTTCGCTCAAAACATTTTTACATCGAACCATGATGTCAAAAGTTCACCTAAGTGTAGTTACCCTGGATATAAAAATTTTGCGAAATGAGCAATAGAGTATCAGTACTATTTGATAAAACTTGGATCATAATATCTTACTTCTAGCTGACGTCTACTGGTAATAATGACCGAAAATGTGCGCGGACTTGAGATATGAGCACATGTCTCGACCGTCATATAAAAGAGAAAGACTTCTCCATCAAGCACGCTACGACCAATGGGCTTCTCCATATCAGAAAGTACCTCGGTACAAGTTTAGAGGAAAAGCTTAGGCATTCGCATGCAGTATTTCATTAAAAACGGACATTCTTAATGTTTAAAATTTTCGTTATATTTCTCGATGTCACTGTTGCCATTGGCTAGACTGCAAATGTTAACAAGAATTTTATCACGCAATCTAAACTATGGAAGTTCACGCTTCGAAAGAAACGTCTATTCTAAGCAGATCGGTGTATGTCGTAAACTATTTCTAAATGACAATAATGTTACCGTATATTCTGGATTGTACAATGAACACTGAAGAAGAGTTATGTAAATATTGTGAAAGGTGATTGGAATGCGGGAGACTTGAAGGTAGTGGAAAGGGTTCCATTCTAGACGATTGGGTATTGATCCTCGTGACGGCGAGTTGGCGGCGTGCCAAGAGCGATTCGTGCGAGCAGAAGCACGATCTCGAGGACGAAGATGACCGAGCAGCCGAGGAGGAGACTGAGCTGGCAGCCGAAGGCGCCAAGCATCGAGGAGAACTAAACGAAGTATAACATTAAAGTAAGAATCTCATTCATGAAAAACTCAATCAATCTCATTTATTAATTTTTTTTCGAGAAATGTTTCGTAAATAAAATTGGCTCCAAACCGAAATGGAAAGATGTTCAACTTCGACGTGTACATCGATTGTGGCAAAGAGAATGTTGACGGTGCCCTAAAATTAGTCACTATTCAAATAGTATTTTCATTTAGGAAAATATGACATTTGTGTACAACCTTAAGAAAAAGAAAAGTCAAGAAATAAAATATAACCATGCTAGTTGTGCAATTCTCTTCGACATTGAACGAGACATTTCCAGCAGAATGGTTTTCGAAGAGACAGAAATTACGGACCTGAATTTGCAAATACAAAATAAATTAATGAATTGTTTTTACGAAAATAGAAAAAAAACTTTAATGACAAAGTACCTTTTTCTGGGTTTTTGGAGCTTGGGAGACGCGAGTTTCGAAGACGTTTGAATGGCAAGCCGGAGGGCACTCGCACTCTGGCCAGCCAGAGGGATCGCCGCGGGAGGAGAGGAGGGACGAGATGCAGGCAACTTAAGCATATTTACATATGCATATCGCTTGCCCCAGAATCTGGTTTGCTAACGTTTTTCAAAGCACAAAAAACTGGGTGCTAACGTTTTTCAAAGCCGCACGGCGGAGCGCCCTGCTTCCTCACAAAAGTAGCATCCATGCAACCGCACTCTTTGAAAACGATATCTTGATAGCAAGACCGGAAGCAACCCTCAAATATGTAATCGTTGACAAGTAAACAGGTAATGTTGACTCCTCCTTTTAGGTGGTATAGGGTGCTCATGGTTAGTTAATAAGATCAAACTGACATCGATGGAGTAGTCAAAGTCAAAGTAGAACGAAGCCACTTCCGATTTGTTACGAACGCACCGCCCACTTACACCACCATAGGCGGTATAAGTAAACTGAAGTCATAATTAACTCCCAGCCCTTGTAGAGTTGCTGCGAATTCATTTTTTTCATGGTTAAGAACCAAGAGCAAATTTGCATCTTCTAATAAGAAAGAAAAGACCTTCGTAAAAATCTTGCGCACCTCGCTTAATCGAATAGTTGTAGTTGTTCCCGGAAGAAGCGTGATACCCTTGCTCTCAGCGTAGACTCCAAGAGATGCTGGAACAAATGTACCTTTTTGACTGCTTTAAGACTAACCAGGTAATTATTATTACGTAAAGAAAAAGGAGGAGCTCAACAGGCTGAATGAAGACATTGACTCCAGTTGTTTCTGACCAGATGGCCTGCTCGGCACTCTGCGAGTCAACGGTTACAAGAAATCCTGATTAAAAGGCAAATAATTTGCGTTTTTTAGCGAGAGATAAATGGATATATTTTAGATATTGGTTCCACCTATGTCATCTTCAACGGTCGCAAGACTTGTTGAACGGTTGTAGGCAGCCGGGTTAAACACGAAGCAGTTTCCGAGGAAGGGATCATGCCGCATTTGAAAGGTAGATCTACAAAAAATCTACTCCTCTAGTCCACTCGTTTTCGTTGAAGGCCAACTCCAAATCGAGTGTTGATCAAAGAAAAGTAGCATCAGTGATGATGTCTTCGAGTTTCCAGCTAAGACCCGGACGGTCTTCATCAGAGATAAAGCTTAAAAGCGCGGGCAGTAAGGATGTGAAGACAGCAGGGGAGTGCTTCCCCGTTGAAATCATCTGACAATGAGAACGCAAAGATCGAGTGGCTGCTTACTTTTGGTCGAACACAACTACAAGTTTGGATTTTACTTAGGTCCCATCAACTAACATCAAGCACGTGCTCGACCGAATTATTTCCAAAAATATCGGTAATGCATCCAAGTGATTCAAGAGCTGGAATCAAGAAATATTGTTTGAAATGCTGTGGTGGCTCTAATGAGCGATTGACGAACAATTGACACAACTTGGTCCGGTGTAATTGGCAGAGCAAAGGCATGAGTGCCTTCCATCGATCACTTCGCAAGTGGCAAGCGCATCCTTAGCCTGGCAACTGCATTAACAAGTTAGTGGATTCTTCAAAATACAACGAGAGTATATGATTCGGATGGTCATTCTCACTCCCCATTCCAAACTGACACATTTGCGATGAGACTTCCGCTTGCAATTCTGTATGGGCCACACGGACCATCCTGGTTAGTTGACGTGGTCGTTGGGCTAAGTTAACTGATAGTCATTTGAGTACAGTCTAATCCAATAGTCTGTCTTTTAAGAAGAGAATCAATTGATTGATTATTTCTTTCAATTCTAAAAAAAAATATAAATGATCATCATGATAAAATGTTCTAAATAAATTAAATAAATCGAAACATTTTATAAACAAAATTTAATTTATGTGAAAAGATAAAAAGTGAGTATTACACTATAATGTACATAGCACATCTATCGTCTTCGCGATTTTCATTGAGATCACTAAACGTATACGATGATTTACGTTGTCGTCGTAAGTTGTGATGAATATGAGGTTGCCGAGGTCGTTGAAGTCGATGAGATTGTGGATGTTGTAGCCGTCGAGGAGGTCGACGAAGTCGCCGTTGGGCAGCAGCCTGGCTTTGCGTATGATGCTACGCAATTGTCAGTTGAACTCTCGTTGACGGGAATGGTATCAAATGAACCTATAATCCACGCAGAAGAAAAATCAGTTCACTTGCATAACATTTAAATAAAAGGAAGTGTCCGACGAAAAAAGTAACTCCTTTTATTTTCCCATAAGATCAAGTTTGACCTAAAAGATCGATGGGAGGTGGTCCCGCTTTATGAAAATGAGAATTAAGAGAGAAATTCGCATTTGTTTTTTGAATACGGTAGAAAAGGTCTCCTTCCAGTTGAGAGTTTCGCACCATTTGAAGCATAGTTCATCAGATACGGTTTTATTTTCGTCGGTTACTTCCTTAAAGAAGTAGGCCTTACCGCGACGGCACCAACACGCTTCGATCTTCATTATCCCATGCTCTCCTGCTCAAAATTCATCGCCTTTACTCCCGGAAATTCCGACTGCTTTGTTAGCAAGTAAATCTAATGAATCATCCTGAAATCGTAAATGTTAGCAAAAATAATGAATGAATTAAACAGAGAAATATACAGGCATTTGAATATGGCTGACCATTCCATCACAGTGCAACATTCCAACATCGCACGTTATGACACATTCGCAAGAGTCGTTCTTCGAAACGACTAATGAAAATATCGTGCAGGTTTCCTGGCCTACTTCTTCATCGCAGAGGACATCAAACTGGTTGCCGTTTTCGCAAACGTAAGTCTTTCGCTGAAAATATAGACATCGACTTGCAAGTATACATATACATATGTACTATAACATGTGCCAAAGAATGTATGCATTCGAATCTTAAAGCTTTTTCTCACACACCACGTGATCTTTTCAATTATTTTATCAGCATTTTAGTTCAAACAGGTATCTTGTTTAGTGCGTCTTGTTGAAGTGGAGTTGTTATTCTTACTAACCTCAACCAGAAGTCCTGCAAAGGGAGCACTTTTACAGTAACGGCAAACGAGGATACATCTCTTTACATCTGGACAATTGTCAATCTTAGTAACTTACCAAAAGTGATGAAAATGACGGACGACCAGAGCGCGACTTTCATCCTCAATTTACTGGTTAAAGCAAATAAAAACATCTTGTTATTCATTTGCAGTCTTCTTTCAACTATGAAAACTGTTGTGAAAAATACATGTTAGTAGGTGCGTAGTGCTAAATGATTTTGTGTGCTATCATAAACAAATCAATACGTACATTGTATGCATGATCAGTCCTTTTTGCAGATACTTCATAAGCAATTTTATGGTCAGTCAGACTGATCAAATGCACCCTCGCAAATAACTATTGTCCTAGGAAGAGTGAAATGTTGTAATTGGTTAACCCGTTTTATGCTGTTGAAAACCAAATAGTTCTAATCATTTAATTGGATGTTATCAATTTTTGTCATAAAAAATGCAATTTTTTCATAACAATTTGCCCAGGCCATAATAATAATAATGACGAAGAAAATTGGGAAATGTTTAGAAAGCCATGCCAAGTAAGAAATATATATTCAATATATATTTCTTACTTGGCATAAACTTGTTTTTATATTTAGATTCAACATCGTTAGGTAAATCTTCACAGGAAATGAAGTTGACGGATTTAAATGTTATATTTCATTATTCAGGGATGTAGATAGAGACCACATAATGGTGCAGAACAAATTCTTTAAAAAAAATTTTTATGAGCAAAAACTGGCAACTTCTGATCAAAAGATTAGAAATTATTGATTTTTACGGGTGTTCCCCAAAAGCGAGGTATTCGTTCAAGATGTAGACCATTTCGGTGGTTCATAACTAGTGTCGTTCGTCCTAGCAATAAAAGTGAGCATAGCATTTTCACTATTTGCACGATAGATTTTATTCAATCTTCTCAGAAACCAGGCAACATTTAGTTCCAAATCCCGAAAGTATTTTGACATCGCTAGAATTAAGTGTTTAAATTGCAGAGCATCTGCCACTAACAATAAGCAAAGCAGCTGAGAACCAATTCCTTTGGTGGATTATAGTTTGGCAGATAGCGTTGAATAACTGGATGAAATTATAAAAGAATTTGGAAAAAGACGAGTCCCTTCTTCGCTTCTCGTACCTTGCGATCCAGAGGTAGTCACAACGAGTGACGATCCAGCTTGGCTCAAATGAAGGCATACAAGGATGGACTTGGCTGACCGGGGGCAACTAGAGTGTTGTTAGACAGCCATAGCGACTGAGAATGGGTGACAGAAGTAATGGAAAGATGAGGCCAAGGACATAAGATGGCACAGAAAGCTGAAAAACGATGGCGAAATTTATGTGTCACTTGTTTTCAGAGTGAAAGGCAAAGATTTGGTAGAGTAAGTAAGCAGGGATACTTTCAAACTGACATTAGAAAAAAACAAAAACAGAAACAAATTAGTATTAAACATTTGAATGCTGCCAACAGTTCTCATCTCTTTCTATTTTCTTGATGTCTGTTCAATGAATATAACTTATGCAAACGGTTTATCAAGTAATAGGAACTGTGAAACGGAGAATTGTTTCGTATCAATCACGTTTATTGGACTCCTTTACCTGCTGTTAGCTGCCGTAGCTTGCGCAATATAGTAGTCTGACAAAGATGTTGTAAATGGCAGGTTATATGTGGTGTGCTTACTCGGTAAATGAAAACAGACTAGCTGGTAGGATTGTGGACAGCAGAAGGCTAACTGAGAGGAGTGATTGCACATGGGTCATGTCGTAATTGAAAGGCAGATCTATAAACAATCTGCTCCGTTCGTCCACTCTATGCCTAATTTCGTTGAACTCCAAATCGAGTGTTGATCCCAGAAAAGTAGCATCTGTGATGATGTCTTCGAGCTTCCAGCTAAGACCCGGACGGTCGTCATCAGAGATAAAGCTTATTGTTAGAAGAGCCGGCAGTGAGGATGTGAAAACAGCCGGGGAGTGCTTCCCCGTTGAGATCATCTAAAAATACAAAGTAAATAAGATTTTTTTTGCTTAATCCTGATCAACTAACATCAAGCACTTGCTTGAGCGAATCATTTCCAAAAACATTTATGAGACGTCCTTGTGATGCAGGAGCTGGAAGTAAGAAATCATTATTGAAAAGCTTTGATGACGTCATCGCACGAACAATTGCCACAAGTTGGTCCAGTGTAATTGGCAGAGCAAATACATAAGCGAGCTCCATCGAGCACTTTGCATATGGCAAGCGAATCCTTACGCTGGCAACTGAATTGCCAAGTTTGCGGTTTCTTCACCAATACCAAGAGAGTATTTGTCCAAACTAACACATTCGCAATGAGATTCCCGGCTGCCATTCTATACGATCCACACGGGCCTTCCGTATTAGTTCTTTTAGTTGACGTGGTTGCTGAGCTAAGTGGAATTGGTAGCCGTTTGAGAACTTTGAAAATCTATGTATGAAAGAAGAGAATTAGTCACGGTGCTCAAATTTTGAACTTGATTCTTATATACTTTATACTTTATTTACGCACACCGAAGTGAGACGTGGTAATGAGAAATTTAGCAGTGAAAATAAAATAAATATAACGTAGTGCAATATAGTACAGAGGAAGATCAAGAGGAGGACGATATGCAACAGTATTTGCAAGGTGGCAGGTATTGATAATGGAAAATATTTATTGTGCGAGCTGCTTCATTTTATTGGCCAGTTCATTAGAAACAGTTGTTAAATATTTATTGATATTTAAGATAGACAAGTACGAATTAAAACTTCGACAAATAGAAGAACTCATTTATCACAGTGACTCGGTACAAAAGCGCCTGTGCTCATATAACGTCACTTGACTTTATTTTTTTTTGCTCATGAATCATTTTGATGTGGACAATGAGAAGTAAGTAGCAACTTACATGTTATTCGAAAATAAATTATGCCATAAAACTAGTAACTAATTTGAATTTTAAAAAATATTGGATTTCCGGAAAATATCCATTGTACAATATCTTTTGTAATTGTTGCGTTAGGAATGGTTCAGTCATTTGTAATTCTTTCGTTCTTTGATCGGACAGTGAGAAGTTCAAATGCAACAACATTCTATTCATTTAATGCAATAAATTTATACATATTACAAAATGAAAAATTGAAATCTAGTTTTTTCTCTCTCTATCTCTCTCGCCCTCTCTCTCTTTTTAGAGAGAGAAGAAGTAAATAGTGAAATCTACTTCTTCTTTCTCTCTCTGTCTCTATCTCTCTATCTCTCTCTCCCTCTCTCTCTCCCTGCCCGTCTAGCGTAGACGTAAAAGAAGAGAATGAAAGAATAAAGGAGCGTAAGAGAAAGCAAAACAGAGAGAGAGATTTCTCTCCTAACATAGTCAGAAGGTTTAACAAACAACCTTTCTACTCTTTTGGTGTATGTATTTCTGGAGACATTATTCTTTAAAAAATGTAAATTTTAATCTCTTCTTTCTTTATTATTACATATTTACTTCTCCATCTCGTAATTTAATTTGAATACATCGGTTAATATGGGCTATATCTTCTATACATATCTTCTAAAGATCGTTTGCAAATGAGAAATGGTTTTTCTATATAACGAGGGTAGAACTGAAAACCACCGGGGCAATCTTCGAATCATTTTTGACATAAGCAAGATATTCCAAAAAATTCTGACATATTTCAATAGGTATAAAACAGCAACAATTTTATTCAGTCATTTTAGAAAGCACTTCCACAAAACAAAACATTATTTGCTGAGAATTTCATAATACGAACATTCATTTTAATGTCTAATTTATATATGAAGCTTCTTCTCCCTTATAAACGATCTGGAAGGGAAGACGTCAAACTGTCCAGCCTGCCTTCACATTCTATTCTTTCAGCATGGAAACGTGTTATGTCGTCTGTGCAACGCCATTTCTTCCCTTCTAGAAGAATGATAGATAATCAGATACACTTATGGGAAGAAAAATGCTCAATTGAAACATTGACCGGAAGTAGCTTCTGGCTCTTAGAATGAAAGTACACAAAAAGTAGCAAATGTACAGTCATACATTCCGCGACAGAAGGAAAGAAAGAACGAAGGAAAAATAGAGGAAAGAAAAGAACGTCCACTTTTCATTTCAATGCTTTCTATCTATGTACATACATATATGTCTGTACTTCTTCAAAAACTCTTTTGTCCTGCTCCGTCCTTCGTCCAAATGTAAGTCACGCTGCAGACAAAACGAGTGCTCGTTGATTAAAAATTAATTTTTTTAAGTTATACCTTTAGGACAACACTTTGGTTGCTCGTCCCTTGAAGAGGGCGACGAACAGATGAAGCTACATATCTGTATCGAATTGAAGTAAGCAATTTTTTTCATAAATTTTAATTGTAAAATAATGGAATAAAATAACAGACAATTAAATTATTGAAACAAAAAAATGTCAGGAAAGTTTTGCGAGTCTCTTGCATATGTCAAACTGAATCGATCATTGTCCAGGTGGTTTTCTGCGTACCCATGGTTAGATAGGAAAGTTATTTCACATAAATCGACGATCTGTCGTTTGCGGTGGCGTTAATCGATGTAGATAATAGAATAAATGGAGCATAAAAAGAATCTAAAATTAATTTTTTTGCGATATTAATACATTCGGTTTTTTTCAAAGAAATAAAAGTACAAGCACGAATTGAACATTTACGCGATGACGTCATGCATTTTTTCCTCTCACCATCAGAATCAGAACGAACTGATGACTCATCACCCTCTCAACACCCGGAACTCCTCCTCCGAGATCAGCGTGCGCATTCTGGAAACGACCTTCTTTGTCGCATGGTACCTTTTAACCCCATTCTTGTACATATAATTCAATTTAAAAAGACTATATTTATCCGTCGTTTAAACATAAATGTAAACATAACAATTGTACAAAATATAGAGAAAAAAAGAGAGAGTGCGACAGCGAGAACATGAAACATGAAAAGTCATGCATCTTTTTGTCAGTTATTGGAATCAAACACACACAGTGAAAGAGAACAACAGCGACACCTAACTTCGTTCGTCTGCAAAATCCTGAAGTATACTTGTTCCGGCGATCAGAAGCAAGAATGTGGATGTGTGTAGAATGAGGAGGGCTTTGAACGGTACGCGGCCGTCAAACAGAATGATGACGAATGGAGAGCAACGATCGACCTCCTCGAGGATGTGAGATCTATCGACGAATCTAAAGGGAGAACAATGCTTGTCATGCATATTCCTCTCTCTCTCATCCATCCTTTTATCCCTAGCACTCTATGCTGATGCACTCATGTGCATTATGATTATATATAAGTAATCAAGTAAGAATTAAGGTGATCATTTCTTGACTCCACACAAGTCAGTCTCCCTATCACAGTATTAAAGTGTATTCTCTGTATTAGCACTCCTCGCCTAGCCAGACCTCCTGTCCTTTTGGCCATGACACAATCTAAAACATGCTTTCTTTTTTCGGTAAAGAAATGGGCGACAAAATCGTTGGAGGCCTATTTGAGCGATGCTTACATTGTGTGCTCGTAGCACATTTTATGCCTGAATATTGAGCGAGAAAGTAAAGGCAGCTCCTTTTAATGCTCGCTGACCTGATCGGGAACCATACTTTTCGCGAGAAGCAAGTATGCGGTTGATGGCTGAGAGGCGCTGCTCCCGTCGAATGTAAAAGACCATCGGGTTTTTTCCATGTTGACGTTCGGCGATAAGAATCATTGGAAGAATGCTCGACTAAAAGGTCGTATGCGTCTGGACGAAGTCGGGGATGCCCTCAAGAACAAAAGGAAATGTTCAGCAAATGAAAATGAGAGCTCTGCCCCACCGTACGCTCCGAGTGAACACAAAATTGACACAGCACCATTTTGTCTGCTTATCAGAGGTGGGAATGGGCCCAAAATTTTTGGGCCAGCCCGGCCTTGCGGGCCCAAAGTCTCGGCCCGGCCCGGCCGGAAATTTCCGGGCCTTGTAATTTTGGGCCCGGCCCGGCCCGTGGGCCCGTTTGAGCCCGATTTTCAAAATCCGAAAAAAAAATTTTTTTCAAAAATTAGTGCTATGTTAATTGGGGGGTTTGTTTTGGGCTTGCATGCAGTTTAACAAAGTAGCTGAGCCACAAGTATCTCCTCTGTTCCTTGCAACGCAGCGTGCGGCTGCAATGAGGCTTCCGCGAGTGCGCGTCTTACCGCGACAGCCAATTCAGTGAGGCAGAGTTAGTGGTAGATGTCTTTGCGCTCGAGTGAGTGGAAGAAAAGAGCCATGCCGCGAGTTCCCAGTTTTCCGTCTCCGTAGTCCGTCCCAGCCACTGTGTGAATCTGCTGATCCGTGTAAAGTAGGGTAATTTTGTTAAACTGCATGCAAGCTCAAAACGAACGTAATATTCGTGTTTTCCATGTTCGAAAACCCCCCTGTGCACAGTTTGAGTGAAATGCAAAGTAAAAATATGTTGACCCCACCCCCAAGTAACATTCCACTATATATAAACCAATTTCTAATACTTCCGAAAATTTAAAGTTTACATCTTACCATCAATTTGCCAGGAATTTCTGACTTGAGGGCCCAATCGGGCCTGCGGGCCGGTCCACCTTTTCTTGGGCCCGGCCCGGCCCGGCCCGGGGCCTTGGGAAATTGAGCCGGCCGGCCCTGAGGGCCGGGCCGGGCCGGCCCATTCCCACCTCTGCTGCTTATATGACGTTTATTCTTTCTTGACGTCATGCGTATAGAATCAAAATGTTTTTTTTTTGTACTAGAGGAGACTACATTTCTGAGATAATTTCATGCTCGTCCTCACATGGGTTCTAATTGGATGAACTCTCATTTCTACGAACAAAATCTTGTTCGGCGCACAAGGATATAATAAAATTGATGCGGCGGGGGACGCGGCCAAAATCGACCAGCTTGGATTTTGTTCAAACGTTCCTTATTGGTGCTTTCTGATATTGGACCTGGTATAGGAATCGAAATAGTCGCGTCATAAGTAAATTATACATGAACCATGTCGGTCCGAGAAATGTTAATATAATTAAAGAGTCAACCTACTTGGCTATTCATCCCAACCGTTGTAGAGTGTTGAAATTGTGACGAAAAAGTAACAATTCATCTGGTAACAAATAGTGGTAGTTGTCACGTGTATGGCGACAGGAATCCAGTAGTAACCGCGTGTATGGCGACTGAACCTGAAAGCATATTCGATTAGGGTGTATAAATAAGGAGGAGTGGTGCCTCTCCGAAAGAGCTGGCTGGATCTGACATCCCTCTTTTTGCTCTTATTATCGCTTCGTCTCTCTATGTTTACTTCTCACTGTCATGAGATAGTGAGAAATTGACTTGGATAGAGATTTAGAATAAATACATACATATGATTGATAGAATATGTGTTGACAAACATAATTTTTAGAAGATGAGAAGATAATTATCTCTTTCCCTTTCTCTTTCTCTCTCTCTCTCTCATTGGATCCTTTCTGTATTTATCTCCATCTTTCTTTTTCCTTCTATACTATTTCAATATTTTTTTTGCTCATCTAATTGTCAAAACAGCAAGATGGGACAAATGCACGAATATAAGGAAAGAGTGTGGAGCCCATACAAATATGTAACGACAAATAAAGAGGTTAAAGAGCGAAAAAGGAATGCGACGAAAAGAGAGTGTGAGAAACGTTGAGTACAAAAGAAAAATCGAGAGTGAATAAAAGCTAGCGAGAGAGAGAGAATGGGAGCAGGAAAGGGAGAGTGAGAGGGACAGAGAGAAAGACAAAGAAAAAAGAGAGAGAACACAAATAAGATGGAAGCATCGAAAGAGAGAATTAATGGAGAATGTGAGATCGAGAGCGATTTCGCGCTTTGCAGAAATTGTGTTCTATTACAAAGAAAAAATTTGAAGCGCCATTGTAAATTGATATAGTCTGTAGATCATTGAAAGAAACGGAAATGGAATAAGAAATAAGAGAGAGAAAGAAAGTATACGCATTGATCAGCCCGCTTTCTCTCTTTTCGTAGATTGCATTATTGACTAAAGGACGGATGTGGAGCCGCTACCAGTACGCATATATAAGCCCACGCTAAGGGATGCTCCATATTTACGTTGAGGGAGCTGACAATGAATGCGAGATGCCTTCGTTGGCGAAAGGAGAGAAGGTGAAGTGCACAAAGGGGGCATAAGGCACCAGAGAGAAGGGGAGCGGAAGAGAGTGAGACCGAACGGTAGAGAGACGAAAATGGAAGTGGAGAGAGGGGAGAGAGTTCGAAAGGTGCCATGGCAAGAGGTATCAAATGTCCATTGCTTGACAGAGGAGGGTGACGCGGAAGAAGGGAGAAGAGAATGAAATAGAATGCATACTGGTAGCGGCGCCTCATCCGTCCTTTAGTCAATAATTCAGTCGATATTCCAATGTTCGAAAGGTCAGAAAGCTGATCAGATCCCTTCGTTATATTTCCGTTTATTTCGATAAATGTTTTTGAACTCTATAATTTTTCAACATCGATTCATAGCAGAATTTATGTGGAACGTGCAGTATCTCTATCTTTCCTCATTCTTTTTATCGCATGCGCTTCCTCTCTACTTCTCTCCTTCGATATTTGGTTATCGATCTCTCTATATGTCTCTCTCTCTCTCTCTCTCGCTGTGAGAAAAAGAGAAAAAAGGAGACAGAGAGACAGACAAATGCAGTTGTCGAGACAGAAACAATGAGAGCGAGATTCATAGAGAGATAGAAAGAGAGAGAGAGAGAAAGTGAGAGAGAGAGAGAAGGAAACTAAGACAAAAAAAGACAGAAGGAGTCCAAAGAAAGAGAGAAAGGAGTATTATCATCATATATTCTATCAATCATATGTATTCATTTTGCATAAATCTCTATCCAAAACAATTTCTCACTATCTCAGTGAGAAGTAAACATAAAGAAACGAAGAGATAACAAGAGCAAAAAGAGTGATGTCATATCTTTCGGATGAGCTTCATTGCTCCTTATTTATACATCCTAACCGATGATGCTTTCAGGTTCTGTCGCCATACATGCGATTACAACTGGATTCCTGTCGCCATACACGTGAAAACTACTATGTATTTGTTACCAGATAAATCGTAACTTTTTCGTTACATACGCTCTACAACGGAAACCGGCTAAACAGCCTGCGTAGGTTGTCTCTTTAATTATATAAACATTTTCTATCACGGCATGCTTCAAAAACAATTTACTTATGACGCGACTATTCTGATTCCTCGCAAACAAAAAGGAGCTGTGCCAAGCAGCAGCCGAAAACGAATGGCCAAGCAACAGTCGATGGAAGCCACCCGGCGTTGATGCTAAGCAAAGAAGCAGAGAAACCCCCGTCAACTCTTGTGTTCATTCGGAGCTTACGGTGGGGCAAAGCTCTCATTTTCATTTGCTGAAAACTTCCAATTGTTCTTGAGGGTATCACCGACTTTGCCCAGACGCTGTTTTGGGTTTAGCCGGGAATTCTTCCAACGATTTTGATGTCAAAGGCGAACAGCGTCTCTCAGCCATCAACTGCATACTTTTGCTACTTCTCTCACGCAACCTACATACATATATATATGTATGCGGGAGAGCAATACAAGTCAGCGAGCATTTGCATTAACATTGATTATTTATTTAGCTAAATTTGAGCGCACTAAATCTACAGAGTTTACTTGTTTGCAAATGCCTTCGATTCTGTAAGATTCATTGTGTGGATTCGATATTTTCTTTAATTCTTGCGTTTTTTAAATATATTATTTTTTAAATTAAATTATGAGAACAAGGAAGAGAATAATAACCAGAACCTCGGAGAAGAAGCTGCGGATGCTTGAGAGGACGGTAGAGTCAGCAGATCGCTCTGATTATGAGAAGAAAAAGGGCAGAGTTTAATTGTTTGCGAACGTTGTGCATGCGTAAAAACTCTGCAGAGTTTTTGCCATATTAAATCATTTAAATAAGAAAAAAAAAGACAATTTCAAGCAAATGTACGAATCCATTGCTTCAAGTAAATCATAATTTTCTCGTTGCCATGTTGTGACGAGATAAAGATGTTCTTTCCCTCTCTAACTCGTCACAAATGTGTCATATGTTCAAAGGCCCAAAGTCTAGACTCCATGCTTCGCAACTATGTACCAAAATATACTTTGCGCACTAAAATATACTTTTGCATCCATCGTTTTATGCGGACCATTGATAAAAGAAACATTTTACATAATTATGAATGACAAGGCCAGTGAGCTTTGCCGCTAGTCTTCAATAGTTCTTGAACAGTTCCCGTTGCAGCTCTCTTTCGACCACCTAAAAGAAGCATAAATACCGATTTCTTCATATAAGTATGTGACGGTGCAAACCAAAAAGAAAACGGTCGTTTTTGCGTTTTCGCTCCGTTATGCACACTTTTTGGAATATTCCACATGAATATGCCAAATTGGTCAAAAGTACGCGTAAATTTGTGCGCAAATGTACATAACGGGTCGAAAATAAAAAAAAAACGACCGGTTTTTTAGTTTGCACCGTCACATATGGACGAATGCATTGTACATATACGTACATACACATCTGTCTATACAAGAACGAGACGGTTCTCCCAATACTCCCTCGTTGTCCGATGTGTTAGACAGAACGTGAAGAGCGCTAATTGAGCATATGTATGTAGTTACTCGGAAGGCGACACTTCGCGTAAAAGCGTGAGCGAAGATCTCAATATCAGCTTGCAGTCCCAATTTATGCAGAAGTGTCCTCGGCAGAATATCCGAGATAGCCGATGGACTCTGCCGTCATTCATCTGGCCATTCAATTAATTTGTATTCATCTTGCGCTTTCATCATTAGAATTCTTTGCTCAATAGCATAAAACAGTACTTTTTCTCACAAGTACAAAACAGTCCTCTCTCTCTCATTACAATAACACTTCCGCTTTAGCATTCTTGCATGCAATGCCAACGTTCAAGGGCATAGGAAGCATGTCGGTGCACGATTCCTTTCCTTCCTAAAAAAAATAAAAAGAATAACTCCAATTTACTTTTAAGGATATTCAATGCATAATGTAATAAAAAGATTTTTTGTTTTCCAATTATTCATAATTTTTTTTATTACTTGCCAAATAATTTTAGTTAGTAGATGCATGCATACTTATTTTGCATCTCCTTTTCCTTTTTTTCGAAACAACAAAAATTATGGATTAAAAACAGTTAAGGTTGGTTTTACATGAGTCTAACAAACCTGCAGTGCAGCATTTAAAGGAAGAGCGTTCATAATCAATTGTCCACTCGTCGTGAAACTAGAGTGTTCCGTCCGTCGTTGTTTTTCTCGCAGAATTGGTCACAGCTAAAAGTAAGTAGGAATCGTCTGATGTTCGCCCGGTCGGCAGCCGTCAACTTAAAAGTGAAATTTTTTTTTCTGTATTTATGGTTTGCAAAAAAGGCAAAACAAAATTCGTAAAAAAAAATAATTATTTATATAATATATTTAAAATGCTGATCATGGTAGCTGAGTAAACAGTTGTAGCGGCATTTCGAAGTTTGTATGAATGCAGCAAAATACAGAACTCGCGTGTATGGCGAGAGGCGACTGGTCGAGAAGGCAGATTGGGTATTCACTCCACGGCTCTTTATCCCTCTCCCTCCCTTTCCTTCTCTCCTCCCATTTTTCTCTCCTTCTCTCTCTCCTTCATTCTCATTCTTTCTCTACCCCTCTCTTGCTTTGCTTCAGGTTTTGCAGTTTTGGCAGGTCCATGTGAATTTTCTTAAAAAGTCGTCACATGCAATGACAACCCTTCATGTTAGTTGCTTATTGTTAGAAACTAAAGCCGGAGATGTTCTTGTTGGAATCTTTATTCAGTGCCTACAGTCTCAGCCCACTTACTTGAAACGTGAACTTGTCTTGCGAAATTAAGGGGATTGATTGTGAGGATCGCAGTTTGCAAGGCGAAGTTTCAATTACTTAATGCTATTTATGAAAATGAGAAGCTACATATTTGAAGAAGTGTCATGATCTTAGAATATAAATAACAATTAAAGCGAGAGATATCTTCCCTTACTAACAGTAGTAGGGAAGCGACAGTAAAGGAGGCGCTGCTTGCGATATAACAGATAAAGCGAATGAACACGATGGAGGACCCGCATGAGAAGTCGAAGAGAATGCTCAGCACCGTAGCCACTCATTTCGAGGAGGATGGTGGGCAGCTAGCCAACGTAGACATTTTATTCTGGCCATGATGATGGAGATAAGATACTTATGAGGAACTTAATTTGGAATTCTTATCGTGACTTTTTAAACGTCTGCAGATTGTGTAGAGTATCTTTCATCAACAAAATTTTTAATTACACCCTTACGCCCTTACGCCCCTATTGGTCTATCGTTCAGTTTTTATTTCCTTTGTAGGCATCATGACACTTTTCTAATATTTAGATTCTCAATTTCATAAACAGCCTAAATTCGCATTCCACTTCCGATCCTCAGTCCCCCTTAAATTCGTAAAACTAATGAACATTTCAAATAAATGGCCTGAGACTGTTGGCGCTGAATAAAGATTCAAGCAATACCTAGAAGGATATCTCCGGCTGTGGTTTCTAAGCAACTAAAGGCTGTCATTGCATGTGACGAGCTATTGCAAAAGTTCACTTGGACCTGCCTAGACTGCAAAACCTGTAGTCGCTAACTAGAGTGTTTTTCTGACTGCATAGCAACTTCGCGTCTGCTCACATGGAAAGTGGAAAGTGGCAGCATCCACGATACGAAGACTTTGAAATTTTAAAATTCTGAATATCTTTCAATGCAGCGATCCTACTGCAAAAAAGTTTTGTTACTGACAGTTGAAAATTGTAAGACTTGAGCAAAAAGGTTGCTCTCGATCTCATAACATTCTAAAAACCGATTTCTCTTAACAGTAACGCATACAGCTATTTTCAGAAGTTCCCGCATTTCTTTGATGTTCACCAGCAGTCAGCCACATGACACCAGCTTCAAAACTGTGTGCGGACAGTTGACGTCATGGCCTTGGTTCAAGAAAACCATCAGCCCGCTGGGCTGACCACCAGCATAGCAACCTACAGTCATCACAATAGTTAATATTCGTGTACAATACCACAGTTCAAGTTTTGAGAACATTCTTGTGTATTCAATTGTATAGATTTCACTAACATCTGGCATTCCTAATGATTCAAATATATAAAAAATTGTTCGGTTATGTTGTTTCTTCGTTATCATATTTGTAGTTCTGTGCCTTTTGAGGTCACTGTCGCCATTGGTTAGCCTTCAAAGTGTTAACAAGAATTTTATCACGCAATCTAAACTATGTAAATTCGAAAATTTCGAAACAGACGGCCAGTCTAAACTTGGACGACATGACTATAAAGTTTACTGTGATTACTAGATTGAACAATGAACACTGAAATAGAGTTATGCAAATATCGTTAAAGGTGAATAGAATACAGGAGAGTTGAAAGCAATGGAACGGGTTCCATTCTAGACGATTGGGTATTGATCCTCGCGACGGGGAGTTGGCGGTGTGCCAAGAGCGATTCGTACGAGCAGAAGAACGATCTCGAGGACGAAGATGACCGAGCAGCCGTGGAGGAGACTGAGCTGGCAGCCGAAGGCGCCAAGCATCGCGGAGAACTAAATGAAGTATAACATTAAAGTAAGAACCTCATTCATGCAAAAATCAATCTCATTAATCAATTTTTTTTTTCGAGAAATGTTTTCGTTTCGTAACTAAAATTGGCTCCAAACCGAAATGGAAAGATGTTCAACTTCGACGTGTACATCGATTGCGGCAAAGAGAATGTTGATAGTGCTCTAAAATTAGTCACTATTCAAATAGTATTTTCATTTAGGAAGATATGACATTTGTGTACAACCTTAAGAAAAAGAAAAGTCAAGAAATAAAATATAACCATGCTAGTTGTGCAATTCTCTTCGACATTGAACGAGACATTTCCAGTAGAATGGTTTTCGAAGAGACAGAAATTACGGACCTGAATTTTCAAATACAAAATAAATTAATGAATTGTTTTTACGAAAAAAAAAAAACTTTAATGACAAAGTACCTTTTTCTGGGTTTTTGGAGCTTGGGAGACGCGAGTTTCGAAGACGTTTGAATGGCAAGCCGGAGGACACTCGCACTCTGGCCAGCCAGAGGGATCGCCGCGGGAGGAGAGGAGGGACGAGATGCAGGCAACTTAAGCTTATTTACATATGCATATCGCTTGCCCCAGAATCTGGTTTGCTAACGTTTTTCAAAGCACAAAAAACTGGGTGCTAACGTTTTTCAAAGCCACACGGCGGAGCGCCCTGCTTCCTCACAAAAATAGCATCCATGCAGCCGCACTCTTTGTAGACGACATCTTGATAGCAAGATCGGAAGCAACCCTCAAATACGTCTCGTTGACAAGTAAGCAGGTAATGTTGACTCCTCCTTTAAGGTGGTATAGATTCATGGTCAGTTAATAAGATCAAATTGACATCGATGGAGTAGTCAAAGTCAAAGTAGAATGAAGCCACTTCCGATTTGTCACGAACACACCGCGCACTTACACCACCGTAGGCGGCATAAGTATGCTGAATACATAATTATTTATTTCCCAGCCTTTGTAGAGTTACTGCGAATTCATATTTTCATGGTGAAGAACCAAGCGAAAATTTGGATCTTCTAATAAGAAAGAAAAGGCCTTCATTAAAAAAACTTGCGCATTTCGCTTAATCGAATAGTTGTAGTTGTTCCCGGAAGAATCGTGATACCCTTGCTCTCAGCGTAGACTCCAAGAGATGCTGGAACAAATGTACCTTTTTGACTGCTTTAAGACTAACCAGGTAATTATTATTACGTAAAGAAAAAGGAGGAGCTCACCAGGCTGAATGAAGACATTGACTCCAGTTGTTTCTGACCAGATGGCCTGCTCGGCACTCTGCGCGTCAACGGTTACAAGAAATCCTGATTAAAAAGATGATAATTTACGAGATATAAAATAATGATTTTTCTCATTTGTTTCCACCTTGGTCATTTTCAACGATCGCTTGACTTTTTGAACGGTTTTGAGCAGCCGGGTTAAACACGAAGCAGTTTCCGAGGTAGGGATCATGACGCATTTGAAAGGTAGATCTATAAACAATCGGCTCATTTTTTCCACTCAACGCTTAATTTCGTTGGACTCCAAATCGAGTGTTGATCATAAAAAAGTAGCTTCAGCTATGATGTCTTCGAGTTTCCAGCTAAGACCCGGACGTTCGTCATCAGAGATAAAGCTTAGAAGAGCAGGTAGAGAGGATGTGAAGACGGCCGGGGAGTCCTTCCCCGTCGAAATCATCTGATATTGCAAAGTACTATATTTTTGCTTAATCCCTATCAACTAACATCGAGAACATGCTCGACCGAAGCCTTTCCAAAAATGTCCGTGAGATGTCCGAGAGATGCAAGAGCTGGAAGCAAGAAATCTTTACTTAAAAGCTGTGATGTCTTCGTTCACGAACAATTGCCACAAGTTGGTCCGGTGTAATTGGCAGAGCAAATGCATGAGTGACTTCCACCGACCACTTCGCAGATGGCAAGCGAATCCTTACTCTGGCATCTGCATTGACAAGTTTACGGTTTCTTCACCAATGCAAGGAGAGTATTAGTCCAAACTGACATATTAGCAACGAGACTCCCGCTTGAGATTCTGTATGGCCCGCATGGGCTCGCCGTGTTAGTTGTCTTAGTTGTCGTGGTTGTTGAGCTACGTGAAATTGATAGTCTTTCAAAACTTTGCTAATCTATGAAAGAAGAGAATCAATCTGGGTACGTAAGTTTGAGCTTAATGTGGAGTAAGTGTGCAAAAATAATACGTAGAATACGCCTGTAATGCTTAAAATTGAAGTCCTAAAGTATTTAACGCTCTTTTAATTTAAATGAATATGCAATTACTTTTTTTATTGCAGTAGGGTGAATAAAAGAAACAACGGCCACAGACTGAGATGACGATGTTGCTGAATCGGTGAGTGCAGCTGTTTGCGTTGTGGAGAGAGAATTAGATGCCGGTGGCGCAATACTTAAAAATTTCTTTCAATATTCATTATTCCAAAAAAAGTTCTATATAAATTTCGCAAACTATATTTAAGAAAAACTAAGATTTTTCAATAATCGCAGATTAATTCTGTGAATTCTACGATATTTCCATTGAGATCACTAAATCGGATCGATGTTTACGCAGTCGTCGTAAGTTGCGACGAAGAGTAAGTTGCCGAGATCGTAGAAGTCGATGTGATAAGTGTTGATGTTGACCGAGTCGAAGAAGCCGAGAGCATAGACTGAGATGATGATGTTTCTGAATCTGTGAGTGCTGGTGTTTCCGTTGTGGTGAGAGGATTCGTTGTCGGCGGCGCCATACTTAAAAAATTTCTTTCAATAATCATCACTCCAAAGTATTAACTAAGCAGACTCTTTTATTTAAAAAATAAACAATAGATTTATTTTATTCTGTGAAATTGTCTAAGATTAAAGCGTGAGTATTACGATGTTTTCATTAAGATCCCTAAAGCTTTTCGACGTTTTACGTTGTCGTAAGTTGTGATGAAGATGCGGTTGCCGTAGTTGTAGACGTGGATGTGGTGGGCGTTGCTGTGGAAGTCGATGAGGTTGTCGATGTTGTAGATGTCGAGGAGGTCGTTGAATTCGTCGTTTTGCAGCCTGTTGTTGCCCAATTAGTTACGCACTTATCAGTTGAACTCTCGTTGACGGGAAATTTAATTGTAACTGAAATCCACACATTTTTTTTAACTTGTGGAAGCAATAATAACTTTGACTTTTAAAGGAGGGCGATCAGAAAAAAATTGATATTTCAAATTGCCGCGGCCCTTCGCACTTTCATTCGCGCGTGCTATAGAGAGAGAGAGAGAGATAGAGAGAGAGAGAGAGAGAGAGAGAGAGAGAGAAAGAGAGAGAGAGAGGGACAGACAGAGAGAAAGAAACAGTGAGAGAGAGATAGTAGCAATGCATCATATCATCCTTCACCGTTCATTTTGCAGTCATCTTCTAATCGATCAACTTTTTCATATATTCATCACCCTAATAAACCCACTTTCTCTTCTGCACATACACAATCCACGCTTATCTCATTGCATTTGAACAACTGTCTAGGCAATATCTTTTATGTGCGACCTGCGAAATAGCACGCGAGAATGAGAGTTCGGAATCACAAGGCAGACGCGGCAATTCCAAACTGTATTAAATATTTTTCGGTGTCTCCCTTCTTTAAGAATTAGGCCATACCGTTCTCGCACCAAAGTGATTTGGGCATCCCATACCCAATCTCTTCTACGCAAAATGCTCTGGAAATTCCGACGACTTTGTTTGCATATACACGACGAATTGTCTATTGACTATCCTGAAAACTAGTTGAGAACAATAATAATGAATGAAGTTTAAAAAAAACGTAAAAATTTATAGATATTCCACAATAGGCTGACATCAAAGTGCAGGATGCCACTGGTGCACGTCATGACACATTCGCAAGGGTCGTCCCGCGAAACGACTAAAGAATAGCTCGTGCTGACGCCTTGTTCTATTCCGTTACGAGACTCGTCGTAGAGGACGTCAAACTCTCTTCCATTTTTGCAATTGTAAGTAGTTCGCAGAAAACATATACTGCATAGAATTGTTAGCATTTACACATATATTTTAAGTGTAAAAGATTTTTAAAGCTCTTCCTCACTCATCACGGGAACTTTTCAATTTTTTATCTATGTATATTCTAGTGGTAAAAAAAAAAATCTTGTTCAGTGATCGGTGAGGTCCAGTGTTTCTTCTTCTTACTAACCGCAGCCAGAATTCCTGCAAAGAGAGCAGACATGGTAAATTTTGATATATTTCTTTGTAACTGAACAATGGTCAATCTTGTTAAATCTTACCAAAAGTGAGCAAAAAGACGAGCGACAAGAGTGCGACTTTCATCCTGAATTTACTGATTAAAGCTTACAAAATTTATAAAGAATCCAGAAAGAAAACGACTCTCTTCGCTTGTAAGTTTCGAACAAGAGGAAGTCAGAGCGAGTGAGGATCATGCTAAAGGTAAGCTCAAATGGAAGACATAGACGGGATTGACTTGTCCAACCGGGGGCAACTAGAGTCTTGCCGGAAACCATGGCAGCGACTGACAATGAGAGTGGGCGACAGAAACAGTGGAAAGCGTGAGGCCAAAGGCTTAAAATCGGATCGCAAGTTGGCACAGGCACGTAACAAGGAGGTTCTCGAATGTAATTTGCATGTCGGCGACATGACAAAGTTCACCAACTTTGGAATATGAGGTTTATGTAAGTATCAAGAGGTGAGCATCTCATTAAATGCATGGAAAAATTCTGCATCAGGTAAGTGAGAGTCAGATATGTTTTTCATGAATTTTTTGGCACTAAAAATACGCCATTTCCCTTCTTTTCTCCTTGCTCTGTTATTGCAACAACCTACATTTCCCCCCTCTTTTCCATGAAATGAGATATCATACTCATTATCACCATGATAAACGATTTAGAGGTTCGTGAAAAAAGTTTCTCTCAATTTCTTTCTCTCTCGGTCCTCGCCTGGTCCTCGCGGCCCTGCCGAAAAGCCCGGCCGTCCTGGCGAGCCCGGCGCCGCTGGCAAGCCGGGCATGCCTGGCGCCGACTCCGAATCAGCCGTGCCCGACGCAGATGGCTCGCGAGCCGCCGCCATGACTTCCATGTCCACGCGGCCTCACTCATTATTTTTTGCCGTTGTCACTTTCCTTGTAAAAAACAGTTTCTTGTCAATCAATAACATTGTGATGTTGTCTTCGGCATGATTGATGTAAAGATGCAATGCGGCAGATGGCTCGAGAGCCGTCGCCATGCCTTCCGTTCCCACGCTGCCCCGTTGGCATCCATGGATTTCCCGGATGACCGCGGACCGCCAAGCACTCCCGGACAGTGAGGCTTTTATTTAGACGCTTCGAATTAGTAATAGGTAAATCTAGAAGAATTTTAATATAAATTGAATAAAAAAGAATTATTTACAGGCATTCAATAGTAAACTGTAAGCAACTACAAAGAAGATTAAACCCTTTCTCCTTAGTTTCTCAGTCTATGCCTCCTATCTCTTTATTTTTCGCAATCTCATTGATGAGTGCAAGCTGTTTAATATTGATTGCATGAAATTACTCGTCTATATTCACTTATAATTTTTGATTTTATCAGTAAATGGGAAACATGTGCGGAATAACGCTCCGACTTCCGCGGGAACACATTTATCGCAGTTATGCTGCACAAAAGTTGTGCGCATTTACTGACAGGTCATTTTCCTTCATTTGTTGTTCGTGATTTTTTCTTCTCTTTGTTCTCATAGTGAGAAGAATACAGCGATTTTAAAGAGAAACTGCATGGCACACTATTTAAAGATTTAAAATTTATATATATATATATTATAAAATTAAGTGATAAATTGCAATAAATTTAAAATATCTTCATTTTTAAATAATAAATGAATACGTATTTTGTCGAAAGGAATAAAAAAAGTAGTAATTAATTTAATTTAAAATATACTTCTTCTCTCTCTCCTTGTCATTCTGACTCTATCCACTAACCTGGAATACAGCAGCCGGGGCACTGTGCACATTTTCCGATTAAACAATCTTCTCCCTCTCAGATCGTCTGCCGAACACAATAAACACTTTACATCACCAAAATAGGCGCAAGCTGCGTGGCATCGCTCCAGCTCACAAAAGCGATGGGCATTTTTGAAAGTGAATGAAAATACAATCTAATTATCTATTATTAAGTAAGATAGTGAGAAAAAGAGAAAAAACGAGAGAGAGAGAGAGGGAGAGGAAAAACGAAAGAGAATATATATAATATGGTAGGTTGCTCGAGAGCAGTGGCCATACCTTTGGTCCCCACTCTTCCTCCGGACATCTTAAGTGATTTGCCGGCTTCCTGGGTGACCGCCAGGAACACCCGGACTGCGAGGTTTTTTTAGGCTCTTTGAGTTTGTAATAAACAAATCTAGAACTATTTTAATATAAATTAGAAAATATATATTTTACAGGCCATTAGATATAATCAATTCATAGATGATTAATCTCTCTCTCCGTAGTTTCTCTGTAAATGCCTCGAATCTTTCCACTTCACACAAGAAAAGAAAGCGTTGAAAACTACGCTTTTGGCTACGGTTTGAATCGTCATAGAAAATCCTAACGGTTAGGACCGTAGGAATCGGGTCATTTCAAAGCGTTGGTTTGAAAGCGTTGGGTAAGAAAGCGTTAGAAGCCCTCGGTGAGGGCAAAGCGTTGAGACTAACGCTTTCGTCTCATCATCGCACCTGCACCGTCCACCGCCTAATTCTCGCTCATTTATCACTCTCTCTCTCTCTATCTCTCTCTCTCCCTCTCTCTCTCTCTCTCTCTTCTATCGTCTCTGCCTCCACCATCCTCCGGATCAGGTTTTGCTAATTATCTCACTTTTGCGAACAGCATATTTAACTGTTTTCGGCCCTTCTGTGACCAAAACAACAGTTAAATAGAATAAAACTAAAATAAAGTTCGCAAAAGTCGATTAATTAGCTAACCTGTTATCCGTTGCGATGTAGGGAGTCGTTGTCGTCGCTTGAACCTAGAGGTAGACAGAGAGAGAGAGAGAAAGACATTTTGCTCCTGACCGAACCCGAACCACCACCCCCCGCGCGCAATTTTCCCACGTTAACCACCAGGCCACCAACCCACCCAAGAACCTTCCGGCATTGGATAACCTAGTGATAGGGCCCCCCCAGGTCATTTGTGCACAGATGTTCTTCTCTCTCTCTCTCATCTTTCTTTCTCTCTCTCATCTCTCTTTCGTTCTCTCGCCTCTCTTTCTCTCTCATCTCTTTTCTTCTCCCTCTGTCCATGTCTATTAATGATACTAAATGTTTTTTCGAATAATTAACACTACAAATGTAAAACAAAGTGGAAGATTTGTGTTTCGCCTTCATTCACAGCCTGTTAATTGTAAGTTGTTTGAGATGCGTGAGAACGGTAATTTGCATAGTAATAGTTGCTGAATGTGTGCTAATGAGCGAAATACTTTGCGATTATACATGCACTCATTGTCTTGCTCACTGCGGAGAGGGAGAGAGAGAGAGACAAAGAGAGAGAGAGAGAGAGAGACAGAGACAGGCACAGAGAACGACAGACAGAGAAAGAGAGAGAAGGAGAGAGAGAGAGAGAGAGAGAGAGAAAGAAGGCGAGAGAGAGAAGAAGGCGAGAGAAGGAAAGACAGATGGATACAGCATTTCAAGTGGGGTCGGATGCGATCGATCAGCATGCAGTGCCGAGAGACAGAGAGAGAGAGAGAGAGAGCGAGAGAGAGAGAGAGAGAGAGAGAGACAGAGGAAGAGAGAGAGAAAGAGAGAGAGAGACAGAGGAAGAGAGTGAGTAAACAGTGGTTATGTTAGGCGACGAAGAATATAACGAAAAAAAAAACATATGTCTTCGTCTTAGTTTCCATTATTATTTCTTTTCTTTTCTTCTCTTTTTACTTCTCATTTTACCACGTGTGTTACATCTAGTGTTCCATGTTACACCGTATAAATTGAAAAAAAAATTGAAGAAAGTGATTGTAGGGAATAAAATTTTCAAGCCCTTACGACTCAAGCTCGATATTACAGTTTATTTTTGTGTGAGTACAGGAAATAACAATCCTTCAAACAGAACAAGAATGCAACATTTACAAGCATAGGGAGACTTATTCACAGATTTAAAACCCGGTACACATCTAACAACGGCATTTTTTTCTGAAATAGAATAAATATAGGTCAAAAAGAACAAGGAATTTTTTACAGAAATTAGTCAAACAACGACTAGTAGACAGAAAAACTGAGCGAGGATTAATTCGTACGAGGTAAAAGTTCAACCCTTCCACGATGAGTGAATTCTAAAGCAAAGCACATAGAATATAAGATAGTCAACAAAGTTAAAATTAGAAAAATAGAAATAAGTGAGAAGGCCACGATTTCTATCCTTCACTGTACAATTTCGCTGTATAACTAGGCTCCATTCACTGTACCAGACGAAAAGAGGGTATTGATCCGCCTTGCTAACACATTTGCCGTATTCGATTTTGGCGCGTAGGTCGGAACTTGCATGAGCAGACAGAGAAAGCCCCAAAGGTCAGCGACTTCCTTGTCGAATCGAAGATGAAAGAGGAAGTGAGTAGCTTATTCAGCTACGTCAAATTAACAATATAAACAAAACTAAAAGAGTTGGAGACCAAAAAATATCACGAAATTAAATACATATTTAGTGTGTCATATGATTTCAATACTTATCAGAAAACAATTTTCCGGCCGCAGAGTATTTCTAACGCTTTCCAAAACCCAAAAGCTTTCAATCTCCATTAATGTGACTAAATGTTTTTTTTTCTTTTCCAAATCATTAACACGACGAATGTTAGACAAAGTGGAAGAGTTAACAACCTGTTAAATAAGAGAGACAGTGAAGAGAGAGACAGAGAGAGAGAGAGAGAACGAGAGAGACAGTGAAGAGAAAGTGAAAGAGAGTGAGAGAGACAGTGAAGAGAGAGAGAGAGAGAGAGAGAGAGAGAGAGAGAGAGAGAAAGTGCAAATGATAGTGGTAATGAAGAGAGAAGCCGATCGCAGATAATTTTGGGAAGCGTACTCCGCAACGCTTTGCAATGAAAAGCGTTGCGATCAACGCTTTGCAAAGCTGAAAATCGTTGCGATCAACGCTTTGCAAACCTGAAAAGCGTTGGGGGGTCTACGCTTTCCAAAAAGTCGGCCGAGGCGCCTCTAAAAGCGTCATTCTCAACGCTTTCAACCCCAACGATATGGCCAAAACGCGTTCTCAACGCTTTATTTTCTTGTGTGTTTTCGCAATCGCAATATCACTCTCCTACCTCCCTCCACGCTCTCTCTCTCTCTCTCTCTCTCTCGCTTTATCCTACTTCCTCTCTCTCTCTTTCTCTTACTCTCTCTCTCTCTCTCACTCTCTCTAAAAATTTCCTGACATTTGCAATCGGAATGAAAGGAATTTTTAATTTTATTAAATAATGACTTTATCGGAAATTTGGATAGAAAGCAGTGATGTGGGAGGAAGCTTAAAGAAACCGAAATATGATGATAGTGCAATCAATTTTAGCGTCTAATTCTCCATCTCTCTCTCCCTCTCCTCTCTCTCTCTCCCTCTCCCTCTCTCTTTCTCTCCCGCTATTCTCTCTCTCCTCTCTCTCTGCCTCTCCTTGTCTCTCTCTCTCTCCGTCTCCGTCTCTCTCCCCACTCTGTCTCTGTCCCTATTTCTCTCTCTCTCTATCTCTGTTTTATATAAATTGCCTGGCATTACTCGTCTATTTCTTTGTATTTATACGTATGTATTTATAAATGGGCACAGCGTGCAGCACAGCAGTTCGACCTCCGCGGGAATGTCTTTATAATGACAGTTATTCGTCACAAAAGCGACTGTGCGCATTTCCTCTGAAGTCATTTGCTCTCTTTTGTTGTTCATGAATCTATTTTTCTCCTTCATTGCCAGTGAGAAGCAGAACCGGTAAATGGCCCAAAATTTTTGGGCCGGCCCGGCCTAGCGACTTCCGGGCCCCAGAATTTTGGCCCCGGCCGGGCCTCTGGAAAGTTGAGCCGGCCGGCCCTACAGGCCGGGCCGGGCCGGGCCGTTACCGGCTCTAGTGAGAAGTAAGAAGCGATTTTCAAACGCATCAACATTGTATGCTAATTTAAGGTTCAAAAATAAATAAATATATTTAAGTGATACAGTACCAAGGCATTAAATTATGTATGAATACAAGAATAAGTATAAAAAGTAAGCTTGCACCAAAAAAGATCTCTTCCAGAATGCGAATGCTGATCTCGGAGAAGAAGTTGCGTTGCGTCATCAGTTTGTTTTAATTGTGAGACGAAAATCAACCATGGCCTCATCGCGCAAATATGTCGAGCTTATATATTTTTGAAACTTTTCAAAGGATCCTTCAAGTTGCTCTGACGAGCAGTGGCAGGGATGGCTTCGGATTCTCTTTCATTCTCTTCTCCCTTCTTCCAGACCCCCCCCCCCTGTCAAACACGGGCGGCAGTCCATTTGATACCTCTTGCAATGGCTGGGACCCAACTCCTTTCCTCTTTCTATGTCCATCTACTTCTCTGACGCCCTCTTTACGGTCTCTATCTTCCTCTCCCACTCTCTCTCTCTCTCTCTCTCGGTCTCAATCTCCCTGTCTCCTACTCCTTCTCTCTCTTCCGCTCTTTCTCTCTCTCTCTCTCTTTCTCTCTCTCTGTGGCCGTATGCCCTGTGCACTTCACCTTCTCTCCTTTCGCCAACGAAGGCATCGCGCATTCATTGTCAAAGTAAATAGCATCCCTGAGCGTGGGCTTCTTTTCATATGCGTACTGGTAGCGGCGCCACATCCGTCTTTTTGCCAATAATTTAGTCAATTATGCAATGAATGAAAAGTCAGAAAGCTGATCAGATCCCTTCGTTATATTTCCGTTTATTTCGATAAAGTTTTTTGATCTCTATAATTTTTCAACAGCGCTTCATCGCAGAATTTATGTGGAAAGTGCAGTATCTCTAACTTTCGGTTTTCGCACTCTTTTTATCGTATGCGTTTCATCTCTAATTCTCTCCTTTGATATTTTGTTCTCGATCTCTCTATATGCCTCTCTCTCGCTGTGAGAAAAAGAGAAAAAAGGAGACAGAGAGACAGACAAATGCAGTTGTCGAGACAGAAACAATGAGAGAGAGATTCATAGAGAGATAGGAAGAGAGAGATAGAGAGAGAGAAAGAAAGAGAGAGAGAGAGAGAGAGAAGGAAACTAAGACAAAGAAAGACAGAAGGAGTCGAAAGAAAGAGAGAAAGGAGTATTATCATCATGCTTTCAGGTTCTGTCGCCATACATGCGATTACAACTGGATTCCTGTCGCCATACACGTGACAACTACTATGTATTTGTTACCAGCTAAATCATAACTTTTTCGTTATATTTTTCGACGCTCTACAACGGAAACCGACTAAACAGCCTGCGTAGGTTGTCTCTTTAATTACATAAACCCTTTTCTTCAAAAAAAAAATTTACTTATGACGCGACTATTCTGATTCCTCGCAAACAAAAAGGAGCTGTGCCAAGCAGCGGCCGAGAACGAATGGCCAAGCAACAGTCGATGGAAGCCACCCGGCGTTGATGCTAAGCAAAGAAGCAGAGAAACCCCCGTCAACTCTTGTGTTCATTCGGAGCTTACGGTGGGGCAAAGCTCTCATTTTCATTTGCTGAAAACTTCCAATTGTTCTTGAGGGTATCACCGACTTCACCCAGACGCTTTTTTGGGTCTAGCCGGGAATTCTTCCATTGATTTTGATATCAAGGACGAACAGTGTCTCTCAGCCATCAACTGCATACTTTTGCTACTTCTCTCACACAACCTACATACATATATATGTATGCGGGAGCAATACAAGTCAGCGAGCATTTGCATTAACATTGACTATTTATGTAGCTAAATTTGAGCGCACTAAATCTACAGAGTTTACTTGTTTGCAAATGCCTTCGATTCTGTAAGATTCATTGTGTGGATTCGATATTTTCTTTAATTCTTCCTTTTTTTTAATATTATTTTTTTTAAATTAAATTATGAGAACGAGGAAAAGCATAATAACGACCTTGCGCTTTCAGCACGGCACATTGACATCGGAGAAGAAGCTGCGGATGCTTGAAAGAGAGTCTGCAGATCGCTCTGATTCTGAGAAGAAAAAGAGCAGAGTTTACTTGTTTGCGAATGTTGTGCATACGAAAAAACTCTGCAGAGTTTTTTTTCCCATTAAATCAAAAATTTAATAAGAAAAAATACAATTTCCAGCAAATGTAAGAATCCATATGTACAGTCCCGCCCAACATTTCAGGTACATAAATTAATTAGATTAATTAGATTAATTTAAATAATTTCAATTGGAATTTGAGCGATATTAGGCACTTTTACACAGTTTCTTGTGTTTTTGGGTGGTTTTTGACATGCTGAACAAGTACATACTGTCAGCTTTTAAAAAGAATCTCAAATAACCATTTAAAAACGAATTTGGCCAGATTTAGGAGCTTCATGGCCGTCTTTTAGGTGCTCGGGATCTTGGGTTATCTAAGGTACCTAAAACACGGCTATGGCCCTCCTAAAACCAGCCGAATTCGTCTTTAAACGGTCATTTCAGATTCTTTTTAAAATCTGACTGTATGTACTTGTTCAGCTTGTCAAAAACCACCCTAACGAACACAAGAAACTGTGTAAAAGTGCCTAATATCGCTCAAATTTCAATTGAAATTATTTAAATTAATCTAATTAATCTAATTAATTTATGTCCCTGAAATGTTGGGCGGGACTGTATGTAAATGAAAATTGCTTCTAGTAAATAATATTTTTTTTTGTTGACATGTTTTGACGAGCTAAAGCAGCTCTTTCTCTCTCTAACTATTCACAAATGTGTCATGTGTTCCGACGAGCGCCCGCTGCTGCGGCCAAGGCAAAGCGATTTGCCAACAACAGTTGTAGGCAGCAGCCTTGCCTGTTCACTTGCAGTCTATTCATATTTGCAGATGCGGAAAATCAGAAGCAATAAATAGATAAAAGAAGATAAGCAGGAATATATGGCTAAATTAGGTGTCGTTACGTGGGCATATTTCAAAATAATGTTGAATCAGCGTGCGAAAGTGTTCCCATCTCGAGCACCCTGATTCCTGAGAGAGAAATCCAGACTCCTGCTTGACCGTCCAAACTACGCGAATGCATTCGAGAGCTCAAGTAGCCTATTGACGAAAAGAGTCTTATTTTTCAAAATATTTATTACCGATATAAAATATAAATGTTTTTGACATCTCAGCATCATTCATTTATTCTTTTTCAGAATACATAGGATGGCTTCTCGATGTAAACATTCCCTGCGAGACTTCCGTCTTAGAATTAGACAGTCACAATGAGCTTCGGCTGTTTCTATGATGATCTTGCGTGTTTCGCGGAGCCGCTTTTTACGATCCTCAGCTAAAAGATATCATAAATTCATACATTACAATCTGAAGTATTCAAATTTGGAATTTTTCTTTTAATTCTGTATTTACGTTTTGCCAATAATTTATCTTGCATTTGAATATTCAGCTACACTAATTGTAAGAAATACAGCGATCTGAAGGTAGTGACAAGAACTTTCACACAGTGATCTTTGTTCTGTTAATATGTTAATCTAGTCAACTGCAGTTGTCTTCGCGGCGAACTCCGCGGTGACTCATCCTTGGGTGACCACCTCCGCCATCCAGAGTGCACAATCGCGTGGGCGGAGCTGTCCTCCATTACTTCCCTTCCTTTCCATCTACAACAAGGATTTCCTCGATCGCATACGATTGCCACCCACGTCCCCGACCCTTAACCCACCACCACTTCATATTTTGCTTTTGGTGGATCCTCTTTTTTCTTCCCTTTTTATCTTTTTTTTTATTATATTAACCCTTTCCGCTCAGAGTGAAGAGCGATGAGACAATATTAGGATATCAATAGGATGTATTTTGCTAGGTTGTTTTGTTTCTGCGCGCCAAAGGCTCCATGACGGTTGAATATGTGAATGATTAAAGTACTATTTCCTGTCTACATTCTTTAACATATGCATTGGATATCTGTGAAATGATGAACACAACAAGAGAAAACAAGCAAGCAGGGGAGGGAGCGCGGGCAGCGCAAAATCGATTGACTAGACATTCTGTCTAAAGGGACAAGACATTCAGTCTAGCCGGCAAAGTCTGATGGGTCTGGACATATGCGGCTAGACATTTGCTGTCTAGTGGGACTGGACATTCATGTCTCAGTGACAATCGCGGACATAATGTGAAACGGTGTCGTAAAAAAGTAGACGATCTATACTCTATTTCCATTCTTAGCAACGACAACAAAACTGCAGACCTCATTCAGCAAGAATAAAAAAAATTCTTTATTTAATTCAATTACCTGCAAATATATATACCTACAAAAATATTTATCTTAATAAGATCAATATAAAATAAAAAAGCCTATATAAATCAATATAAAATATTTAAAATGTGGTTGTATCCAAGAATTACGAAATTATCAAGAACCATTATTTAAAAAAAAATCGCTAATCGTTCAGTTTGCATCTCTAAATGCGAAATTTTCGTTGTTGTCTTTGCAGAATTTGCTGAGAGAGTCCATGCGTTTCTGACCCTGGCACACAGAGGCCTAAATTAGACTAATTCGAGAACAAATAAATGTAATTATTGCTGTAATTAAGTCATTCGTTGGCTTATATGGCTGACATCTTCGCTCCAAAGATCGCCCTTCTAATTTTGGTCTCCGATTGGAGTCAACACGGTGGTTTCATTTATCTCATTTACAGCTTGAAGTGGTTTGATTTTCTTGCTGGGAAATTGTTTGCGCGGCTGTTTTAGTATTCAAAGGGTCATGCGAGAAAGATGGCTGACTGGCTGTTGTTTCTGACCAGAGGTAGAAGAAGCCGGCTCCTTTCTTCTACACACGCGGAGAGACATTTTCATTGGCAACTCCGTCTTTTCTCTTGCGTCGAGTTTCTGGAAAGATGATTCTAATAATGTGTTATCATGAGAATGTATGTATTATGCATTATTCCAAGACATATTAGATATTAGAAATATATATCTGTTCGTATGTAAATATCAGCATATTCTCTTCTCACAGTAAAATGAATCACACCAGCAGTAGAGCTTGAAAATGTTGATGCGTTACACATTTCCCCGAAAGTTCAGCAGTCCATTGTTCTCTGCAAAGAGGCTATAGAAGCAATTTCCCAGCAATTGGCTGATGAAATTGGAGTTGGAGCACTGTTAAAGCAAAATTGTATATGAGATATTTTAACTGCTTAAACCAAGTCATTATTTTTTAAGCAAGAAAACAGTGCCTTGAAAATTTAAGGAAATGGGAATTTACGGTCTTGAGAATTTACAGCCCTGTGAAGTTTCTTACTTTCATACTTAGAGAGACGGTGATGAGTCACTCCTCTCGAGAAGGCGCATCTCGACATCAGTTTATGTGACATGAGAGAGAAAAAGGGCCTGGTATACGCAGGCAGTCGAGTTACGCTAAAAGATAAAGGGAGAATGAAGAGAGACGGAACGTGAGAGGAGTGAGAAGGTGACCAGATCTCTAAATTAGACATTTTCTTATGTTTATAATAATAAATATTATCGTTATGAAAAACGTAATTTATGGTCTCATCGTGACTTAATTCAAGGTCTCATAGAATATTAGCTGAAAACGCAACGACACCTAACAGAAGGCTGTGTCAACTTCGCGAACACATGCAGTGCTCATGCTTTCACAACGGTGTCTGCAGGTGACGTAGTGGCTTTCGTTCAAGAAAAGCGGCCATCCCGAGGGCTTCCTTCCATCTTAGCAACCAACAGTCCTCATCACAATAGGCTATATAATTCTGGTTGAAAAAACACTTTCAATTTCAAAGTCGAAAGATGTACTAACTAGAGTGTTGTGAAGAAGCAGAAAGTGTCCTTTCGGAAATGACAGAAAGAAAAAAAAATCACGAATTCATGACTAGAGTGAAGGGCAGGAGTGGTACATAGTACGTATATGTATGTATGTAGGTGCAATCGCTCCGAAGTCTATTAGCTTTCCACGTACAAACAGGACTATTATCTAACCAATGACGTGACGCAATTTATATCTTGCACAATGAATATTTTCAGTGAAATCAAATTATTTTAAATTATAATTAATTACTTGTTTTATTGCATTATTTTCTTTTATAATAATTGTAACGATTAGGTTAGTAAACAAAGACTTGAAAATAGCTGCTCACTTCTCACTGTCGGATAGAAATAATTCATGGACAAAAAAACATAGAGACAAATGACTGTGAACGCTCCATTCCATGTGCACTGGCGCTTTTGTGCCGAGTCACTGTGATAAATGAATTACCGTATCCAACTAAGCGATTCCTCGTCGGAGTAGCATTTATAAATAAATATATAGCAACGATTACAAATGAATAGGCGTACTCTGAGGCAACTAAAATTAAGCAAAATAAATATTATCCATGAAGAATGAGATGTACTCTTGAATAGAAGTCTAGTTTAGTTTCCATGATACACAACTGCCAAGCTGCCGTATTTGCAATAAAATACTTTCGCATCCATCGCTTTATGCGGAACATTGATAAAAAAAGCACTTTACATAATCATTGTAAGACAGGGCCGCCGTCATCTGTGCCACTCTTCTTCAATAGTTCTTGAGCAATTCCCTTCGCTGATCACTTTCGACGACCTAAAATAAGCATAAATCCAGATTTCTTCATATATACATAAATATATACAAGCATGTATGTATGTATGTACGTATCTATCGTACATATGCGTACATACACATCTGTCTATACAAGAGCGAGACGGTTCTCCCAATACTCCCGCGGTTTCCAGTGTGCAAGGCAGAGAGTTAAAGGAGGTATCCGGGGAATAATTAACCTAAGTTTTTCTCTGTATGGATATGTTTGTCTTGGCGTAAAACATGTATCATGAAAGTTTAAGGCTTTTTCTTCAATTACATTCTGAGCAATAGTAACATGAAACTGGCGGGTAGAGAATTAGCTGCGGTAAGTCAGAGCCGCCCTCTTATTTCACATGCTCTCTCGGCCGAGCGACAGGCAACTTTATGAGCGCGCGCATTCAAACTGGTTATCTAGCGCTACTGTAGAATTATTCACCGGATACTTAATTTAAGAGAGCAACTTGAGCATACATACGTATGTAATTTCTCGGAGGGCGACGCTCAGCGAAAAGAGTGGAGTTTAGCTCTTTCGTCAATTTCAGCTTGTAGTCCTTATTGATGCAGAAGTGTCTTCGGCAGAACATCCGAGACAGTCGATGGACATGTGTTAATTTGTATTCAACTGGCTCTTTCATCATTAGAATTCTTTGCTCATTCGCATAAAACAGTACTTTTTCTCACAAGTACAAAACAGTCGACTACTGTAACGTTGAGGAACCGCTCCGGTATTAATAAGTTCCTTGCTCTATCTCTCTCATTAGACTAAAACTTCCGCTTTAACATTCTTGCATGTAATGCTAACGGTAAAGAGCGTAGGAAGCATATCGGTGCACGACTTCTTGACGTCTTTGAAAAAAGAAGAAGAGTAACAACAATTTACTTTTAAGGATATTCAGAAAAGTTATTTAATTTATTTTTGCCAATTATACATCAATTTTTTAATTGCTTGCCAAATATTTAGTTTGATGATGCATACATAAATATTTATTTTTGTATGAACTTTCTCTTTTTTCCGAAAAAAAAATTGCTGTTTAAAAACAATTCAGCTTTGTATTACACGAGTCTCACAATCTTCAGTGCTGAGCACTTAAAAGCAGAGCGACTCATAATCGATTGTCCAGTCGTCGTGAAACTTGAGTGTTCCGTCGCTTTCTTTGCAGAATTGGTCACAGTAAAAAGTAGGAATCGTCTGATATTCGCACGGTCGGCAGCAGCAAACTTAAAAGTGAAGTTTATAACTTTATTTATGGTTGGCAAAAAAGTATTTAATATACATTAAAAAAATATATAATTATTTATATTAATAATGCTGACCATGGTAGCTGAGTAAACAGTTGAAGCTTCATTTCGAAGTTTGTACAAATTCAGCAAAATACAGAACTCGCGTGTAGGGCGAGAGGCGTCTGGTCGAGATGGCAGATTGGGTATAGACTCCACGGATCTTTATCCCTGCCTCTCTCTCTCTCCTTCCATATCTCCCCCCCCCCCTTTTCTCTCGTTCCCTCTTTCTCACTCGTCATATCCCGTTCTATATCCCTCCCTTTTCTCTCTCTGTTCTCTCTCTTACTCGTTCTATCTTGTTCTCTCTTTCTCTCTCTCTCTCTCTCTCTCTTTTGTTCTCTCTCTCTTGTTCTCTCCCTTTCTCGTTCTCTCATCCCCCTTTTCTCTCGTCTTTCTCTCCCCTTCATTCTCATTCTATCTCTACCCGTCCTTCGTGCTACAGGTTTTGTAGTTGTGGCAGTTCCACGTGAACATTTCCAAAAAGTCGTCACATGCAATGACAACCCTTTGTTGCTTAGAAACCACAGCCGTGTAGAGTATCTTTCATCATCGACATTATTAGGTAACTATGCTCTTACACCCTTATGGTTCCATGTTAGTCTATAATTCAGTATTGATGTTTTCGTAAGTATCATGTCAATTCTTCAAATATGTATGTAGGTTGTTTCTCAATTTCATAAACAGCCTAACGAAATTGAGACTTTGCATTTCCAATTAGGATCCTCAATCCCTCTTAAATTCGCGGCATGGGAGTTTTGGCGCTGAATAAAGATTCAAGCAATTCCTAGAGGGACTTCTCCGGCTGTGGTTTCTAAGCAACTAAGGGATGTCATTGCATATGACGAGCTATTGCAAAAGTTCACTTGGACCTGCCAAGACTGCAAAACCTGTAGTCGCTAACTAGAGTGTTTTTCAGACTGCATAGCAACTTTGCGTGGGCTCACATGGAAAGTGGAAAGTGGCAACATCCACGAAGTGAAGACTCTGAAATTTTAAAATTCTGCATATCTTTCAATGCAGCGATTCTACTGCAAACAAGGTTTGCTACTAACAGTTGAAAATTGTAAGACATAAGCAGAAAGGATGCTCTCGATCACATTACATTCTAATAACCGCTTTCTCTTAATAGTAACGCACACAGATATTTTCAGAAGTCCCTGCATTTATTTGTTGTTCACCAGAAGTCAGCCACAAGGCACCAGTTTCAAGACCGTGTGGACAGTTGACGTCATTTCCTCGGTTCAAGAAAACCAACCACCCGCGAGGCTGCCCTACTGTCATCACAATAGTCAATATTCGTGTACAAGTGAAGGATTTTTCCATCGAGCACACCATGACCAAGCGTTTCCCATATAAGAAAGTACCACAGTACAAGTTTTGAGCACATTCTAAGGTATTCAATTTTAATGCGTAAAATACACAGGAGTTCATTAAAACTGACATTCTTAATGGTTCAAAAAAAATTTTTTTCGTTCTATTTTTCGAGGTCACTGTTGCCATTGGCTATACTGCATAATGATAACAAGAATTTTATCACGCAATCTAAGCTATGGAAATTCGAAACTTTCGAATTTCCATAGCTTAGATCCGCTAGTCTATATGTACTTGGACAATTTCGGCATGACTATCAAGGTACATTACATACTGGACTGCACAATGAACACTGAATTAGAGTTATGCAAATATCGTGAAAGGTGATTAGTATGTGGGAGAGTTGAAGGCAATGGAAAGGGTTCCATTCTAGACGATTGGGGATTGATCCTCGCGACGGGGAGTTGGCGGCGTGCCAAGAGCGATTCGTGCTAGCAGAAGCACGATCTCGAGGACAAAGATGACAGAGCAGCCGAGGAGGAGACTGATCTGGCAGCCGAAGGAGCCAAGCAAAGAGGAGAACTAAATGAAGTATAACTTTAAAGTAAGAAACTCATTCATGCAAAAATCAATCTCATTAATCAATTTCGAGAAATGCTTTCGTTTCGAAAATGAAATTGGCTACAAACCGATGTCGAGAGATTCTCAACTTCGACGTTGACGTCGATTGTGGCAAAGAGAATGTTGACCGTGCTCTAAAATTAGGCACTATTCAAATGGTATTTTCATTTACATTTGTATACAATCTTAAGAAAAAGAGAATTCAAGAAGTAAAAAAAAACCAGGCTAGTCGTGCAGTTCTCTTCGACGCTGAGGGAGACATTTCCACTGTTTTCGAGGAAACTGAAATTACGGACCTGAATTTTCATATACAAAATTTATTTATTTTTGATTGGTCTCACGAAAATGAAAATAAAATTTTAATGACAAAGTACCTTTTTCTGGGTTTTTGGAGCTTGGGAGACGCGAGTTTCGAAGACGTTTGAATGGCAAGCCGGAGGGCACTCGCACTCTGGCCAGCCAGAGGGATCGCCGCGGGAGGAGAGGAGGGACGAGATGCAGGCAACTTAAGCATATTTATGCATATCGCTTGCCCCAGAATCTGGTTTGCTAACGTTTTTCAAAGCACAAAAAACTGGGTGCTAACGTTTTTCAAAGCCGCACGGCGGAGCGCCCTGCTTCCTCACAAAAGTAGCATCCATGCAACCGCACTCTTTGAAAACGACATCTTGATAGCAAGACCGGAAGCAACCCTCAAATATGTCATCGTTGACAAGTAAACAGGTAATGTTGACTCCTCCTTTTAGGTGGTATAGGTTGCTCATGGTTAGTTAATAAGATCAAACTGACATCGATGGAGTAGTCAAAGTCAAAGTAGAACGAAGCCACTTCCGATTTGTCACGAACGCACCGCCCACTTACACCACCGTACGCGGTATAAGTAAACTGAAATCATAATTAACTCCCAGCCCTTGTAGAGTTGCTGCGAATTTATTTTTTTCATGTTGAAGAACCAAGAGCAAATTTGCATCTTCTAATAAGAAAGAAATGGCCTTCGTAAAAATCTTGCGCACCTCGCTTAATCGAATAGTTGTTGTTGTTCCGGGTAGAAGTGTGATTCCCTTGCTCTCGGCGTAGACTCCAAGAGCTGCTGGAACATTTTGAGTGCTTCAACGCTTCCTATTTAGTTAATGATAATTATGTAAAGAAATAAGAAGGAGCTCACCAGGCTGAATGAAGACATTGACTCCAGTTGTTTCCGACCAGATGGCCTGCTCGGCACTTTGCGCATCGACGGTTACAAGAAATCCTGATTAAAAAGTTGGTAATTTACGAGATATAAAATCATGATTTTCTCAATTGTTTGCAGCTAGGTCATCTTCCACGATTGCAAGGCTTGTTGAATGGTTTTGGGCAGCCGGGTTGAACACGTAGCAGTTTCCGAGGAATGGGTCATGCCGCATTTGAAATGTTGATCTGAAACAATCTGCTCACTTCGCCCACTCTACGTCGAATTTTGTTGGACTCCAAATCGAGGGTTGATCCCAGAAAAGTAGCATCAGCGATGATATCTTCGAGATTTCAGCTAAGACCGGACGGTCGTCATCAGAGATAAAGCTTAGAAGAGCAGGCAGCGAGGATGTGAAGACGGCCGGGGAGTACTTCCCCGTTGAAATCATCTGGAAAGCAAAGTACAAAGGGTTTGTTTATCGTTAGGCCCGATTAACTAACATCAAGCCCTTGCTTGAGCGAATCATTTCCAAAAATATTTATGAGACGTCCAAGAGATGCATGAGCTGGAAGGAAAGAAATATTGGTTCTAATGTGCCTGATCTAATGAACGATTGACGAACAATTGCCACAAGTTGATCCGGTGTAATTGGCAGAGCAAATACATGAGTGTCTTCCATTGACCATTTCGCAGAGGGCAAGCGAATACTTGCGCTGGCAACTGAATTGACAAGTTTAAGGTTTCTTCAACAATGCCACGATAGTATTAGATTCTTATGGTCATTCTCTTTTCCAAACTGACACATTTGCCATGAGAGTTCCGCTTGGCATTCTGTATGATTCGCACGGAATAGTTATCGTGGTTGTTGAGCTTAGTTAATTGCTAATTCAAAATTATCTATGAAGATGAGACCTTATCTGAGCACTTAAATTGTAAGCCTCAAGTAAATATGCAATTATTATGCAGACTGAATAGAAGTGCGACCAGAACAGCGGCCACAGACTGAGATGATGCTGTTGCTGAATTTGTGAATGCTGCTGTTGGCGTTGTGGTGAGAGAAGACGATGCCGGTGGCACCATACTTTAAAAAACATTCTTTCAATAATAATCATTAAATAGGGAAACGATTAAAAAATACTATAGATTTATCTAATTTTGAGAAATTTTAGAAAAAAACTACGATGTTTTAATTTAGATCCCAAAAGCTATTACGTTGTCGTCGAATGTTGTGACGAAGACGAAGTTGCCGAGGTCGTAGAAGTCGATGTGGTTGTTGAAGTTGTAGTCGTCGAGGAGGTCGTCGAAATTGTCGCTGTGCAAGCTGAGTCTCCATATAATTCTACGCAATTGCGAGTTGGAGTCTCGTTGATGGGAAATTTATTTGTAACTGTAATCCACACATTTGATTGAATGGTAAAAGCTGTCACAATGTCTTTTAAGAAGGAGGTCATACCGTTCACGCACCAAAGTGCTTCGATAGACTTACGATAACCCTCATCAATACAAATTTTATTTCTATCATCCGCGGAAACCGCGACAATTCTGTTCGCATCTACACGAATATTTCCTGCCATAATCTGAAAACTGATCATGAAACATAGCAATGAATGAAGTATTAAAAAAAAGTTTATGGCTGACACTACAGTTATCGTACATGATGCCACTGTCGCACGTCGTGACACATTGGCAGTTGTTGTCCAGCGAAACGACCAAAGAATAGCTCGTGCTGCTTCCTTCTTCTATTCCGTTAAGAGACTCATCGAAGAGGATGTCAAACTGGCTTCCATTCTTGCACTTGTAGGTTTTTCGCTGAAAATATGTATATGCATATAATACAAGTCTTTTTGCGAAAAACTTGTATTATATGCATTTACATGTGTATTAAGTGTAAAAGAATTTTAAAGCTTTTCCTAACGCGAAAATGTACTCTTCATTTTTTTTTTGTTCAATTTTCGTAAGCATTTTAGTGCAAATATCTTGTTCAGTGTGCTTGGGTCAGCTCATGCGCGGTCGTTCTTCTTACTAACCGCAGCCAAATTTCCTGCAAATAGAGCACAATGACAAGATAATAGGAACATTTCTTTACAACTAAACAAAATAATCAATCTTGTTAGTTTACCAAGAATGATGAAAATGACGAACGACAAGAACGCGGCTTCATCTTTAATTTACTGATTAAAGTTTAAAAATTATTTTTTTAAGAATGCAGAAAGAAGACAAATCTCTTAGTTTGGTATAAATTTCGAAATATCGGTAGTGAAAACAAGTGTCGATCTTGCTAGGCTCAAAGGGAAGGCATCCATGGATGGGATGGACTTGTCCGACCGGCGGCAACTAGAGTCTTGTTCGGAAACCATAGCAGCGACTGAGAGAGTGGGTGACAGAAACGGTGGAATGAGTGAGGATAAAGACTTAAGGTCGAAAGGCAAGTTGACACAGGCATCTTGCTTATGTCTCTAGTTTTTTCTTGTGGTGTAAATAAACTAATGAAATCACGAAGTAGCTTCGCATGCCAGTGATATGACAAAATTCATATACTTTAGAATATGAGATTAATGAGTGATTGCGTGAGGGATGGTCAAATTGTTATGAAGAGCAGGGGTGGCCGGTGGCCAAAAATTTCCGGACCCGAACCCCGTTCATTGGACCCAGCCAAGGCGGTTCCTGAGGTCAGTCCAGACACCGGGAGGGTTATTAGCACCCACCCCCCCCCCCTTCTAAAGTATCCCTCCTTAAAAGATAGTAAACCTCAATCTAGTAGAACTCTCCCCCCATTCAAACTGTGCCCCCCGTGAATATCAAAAGGGTAGTCGGTAAACAGGCAAAATAACACTTCTTCATAAACTGACGGTGAGTGTATTCGTACAGAAATCCACCATGTTACTGATTTGTGTTCATTTTCAGTACTAACAAAACGTGCTTTCTTCTATTTATTCAAATATTTTACAATTTTCTCTCATATCGTCTAGTCTCCATTTTTTTATTGCATGGAAAAAAGCGCTTTCAACCCAGCGAGGACCCGGCGGCGTCGGGGAAAATTGAACTGGCGCCGGCACCAGAACCAACGGCGGAATTCGCACATCGCTTGGAGTCATCTATTCGTTCTCACAGAAGCCATGAATTCATTGCGCCGATATCCTTTTCGAGCCTATTTTTATCTACGGTATCAATATTAAAAAAAATTTTAATGAAAATTTCATCTCTCCCGTATTTTTTACTATATATTAATTTATGTCGTATTCATATATCAGTTGATAATTTATATCGTTTGACTATCCGAGCCAATGATGAAATCACTTCGACGTGCGAAATCACTTTTCTACATGAGACCATTTTTAGGCAGACAACCACCGTGACAGTGATCCTATCATTTTAATAGATAGTGATGAGACTGCCGCAAAATTTCCTGACATTCCTATAGTAAGAATAAAAACTTAAAAAATTTTTATGCTGTAGTTTAACAACACCAGATTTAAAAAAATTCGTATAAGTAAACATGAAAAATTACCGACTCCAAAGATGTACTCAAGATGTACGAATTGAGCATGTCTAATATATGTATAATAAATATATGTCTAATATATGTATAATATATGTATAATAAATGCGGATAAATAATTCAGACTATAACCTATGTTATGGAGTTATGTGTACATTAGTTGACGTGACTTGTGATACAAGGAAATGTAGGGATTATAATAATAATTATATTACCTACACTATTCCCCCAAGTAGATCCTCCGCAAACTACTACTTCTCCCGTTGCTACATAAACGCTACTTACAAGCATGAATAAATAGTTCTTCTCTGCTTCTTCTCCGCTGTTACCGAATCTACTCGTCACAAGCATCTCTCGAATCTTCGCCCAATTGTCAGTCCCTCCTCCTACAGGCTACGGCGGTGAACGGATGGAGGACTGGGAGGGCTAAGGAGGAAGGAAAGGAGAATAGTCAGTCAGAGAGCAGGGAGACAGAGATTAAACAGTCCAGAAGGAGTATTCGTGAGAGAAACAGTTGCAAAGAGCTTCCTGAGGATATTTAGCGCTTGTGTGAGGGTCACTTTAGTGAGAACGAGCGAGAGAGAGAAGGAGAGAAAGATAGAGAAAGGGAGAGAAAGAGAGAAAATCTTGTACTCGTTAAGGACCAAAGCGACTACAGCTCCCTGTTCATCCCCGCCTTCTCGAACGCTTTCTGGCCGAATTGGCGGACGACCGCGCAGAAGGTCTTCGAGTCCGTGTCGCAGAGAAGAGTCCCGGCGGCGGCGCCTCTGAGGCAGGCGCAGAAGGCGTCGTCGCAGCTGGCGCGGCCGCCCTGGGCATCGTAGCACGCGTCGTGCGCGCTGCCAGGGAGAGAGAGCATTTATATCATTTGTCAATCAATCAATCCATCAATCGACGTGTCAACGGGTTAACGCTTTATATCATATATCAATAGAGATATATACATATATGTCGCTGCCAGTTTAAAAAAAAACTATGGTTTTGCTGCATTATTTCTTTAACATTTTCTGGACGAATCTTCAAAATTGGCCAAAATATTACGTGTACATTTTTGGTCCAAATGTGCATCACGGGTCGAAAACGCAAAAACGATCACTTTTTTTTCGTTGGCATTGTCAAATAGACATTATCTGCAAAACACGTAATAATTCGCAATAATATGTATGTATGTATGATGTCGAAACATTAATTTGAAGTGACGACGGCGGGAAAAAAAATATTTCAAAAGAAAAAAAATAAAGTCTACCTGCAGCAGCTGTTAAACTGCGCGAGACGCGAGGGGCAGTCGAGGGTGATGAAGAGCTGTGTGATGTAGTTCTGGAAACGATTCGCGCCGCAAGAAAATGCAGCAGACGAAGACGAGATGAGAAGACTCGTGACGGTGAGGAAGGGAAGAAGACGAGTGGATGTCATTTCTCTCTTTCTTTCTCTCTCTCTGTCGCTCTCTCTCTCTCTCTTTCTCTCTCTCTGTCGCCCTCACTATCTCTGCCGCTCTCTCCCTCTGCCGCTTTCTCTTTCTCTCCCTCTGCTTCCTGCTACCTCTCTCTCGGCTTTTGGCCACTTTTATACAAGCGTTTCCATTGATTCGATTGGGAGGTGTGCACGTATACACGCCTTTTTTTGCTATCCTAATGCCCATAATCATATGCTTTATTCTTCCTTCTTCTCCTCTATCTTTCTCTCTCTCTCTTCAAGTGTTCTCTTTGCTCCATCTTGTATTTCTCTCTCTGTGTCTACACCTATTCTCTCTCCTTCCTTATCTCTCTCATCCTTTCCCCGTTCAATATCTTTAAATTCTGACCAAGGATGGGCGGCCCGGGCCGGGCCCGCGGGCGGCCCGCGGCCCGGCCCGGCCCGCTGGTGATTTTTAGGGCCCGGCCCGGGCCCGGGCCTATTATAAATTAGCGGGCCGGCCCGGGCCCGGCCAGCATCTGAATTTCAAATCCGGGCCCATCCCGGGCCTGGCCCGGGCCGGGCCCGGGCCTAATTTCTTGCCTTTCAAACCAAAAAATACTCCGGAATCCGAGAATTAGTTCGAATTTATGGCGGAACAAACGTAAAAAAAACCCGTTTGTTTTCGCGTTTTTGACCAGTTTTGATATATTTGAGCAATGTCTGCAAAGGAATACATGTATTTTTGATGAATTAAATTTAACTGGCCCGTGTTTTTGCCCCACACAAACATTTTTTTGGTTGGAAATTTCCCCATTCCCGAATTCCCGGGCCGGGCCCGGAAATTTAAGGCCCGGCCCGGCCCGCCAGATATTTTTAGAAGTAGGGCCGGGCCCGGGCCGGGCCTTCGATTGTAGGCCCGGCCCGGGCCCGGCCTGGAACTTGCCGGGCCGGCCCGGGCCCGGCCTGGAGAGTGGCGGGCCCGGCCCGGGCCGGTTTTTCCCCATCCCTGATGCTGACACTTCGCTTGCACCTTCTCTTTTTCAATTAGTCACTTTTCGACGCAACTGTACTGCGATGACTGCCAATGTGCATCTCCCTCTCTCTCTCTCACACTCTCTCTCTCACTCTCTCTCACTCTCTCTCTCTCACTCTCTCACTCTCTCTCTCTCTCTAGCTGAACGTATGGCCTCTTCAGATGACTAACACAATAAAAGTGCATGGAGATCACCAAACGCAATCAAGTTATCTCGCATGTGTACACGTGAGATGATCTCCGCCGAGCACTTTTATTGTGTTAGTCATCTTAAGATAACGTCTTGAAGCGATATTGAATGAGCATGTTTGAACGATTAAAAAAATTTATAAAAAGGATAAAAAAATACATGAAAGCTTAAAGGAACTCTCCATGGAGTTTAAAAGCCGCTTGTGCAGAACTAACGTTTGAATTCGCGCATGATATTGCAAAAAGTTTTGGCGGTATGCTAGCACAGTATCCATCACAACAAACTAGACTTTGTGAGCCTTTTTCTCTCTGCCTCTCTTCTCTTTCCTCGAATCTCAAGCGAGGCTTGCCGCTTCGCACCTAGTTTTCACCTTCTTTCTGGTAGAATGAGGGTGTGCATGCGGACAAAATAGGCAAGGGGTGATGACGTCACCCCCTAAATTCTACAGTACGGCGTGGGGAAAATGTGGTTTATCTCCTCAGGGCCTCTTCAGGACGCATTCCTACTTTTCCTAATGATGTTTCTAGTTGAACCGGATAGTATTAACAAAAAATTCAGTAACATTGTAATCTCCATGGACAGCTCCTTTAATAATTTAGATCCCTACTGGCTACGATGGCGAGAAGAGGTTCGAAATACACTTATCTCCTTCTCCCAATCAGAACGAATTGATTACTTCCGTCCTCTCGAGCACCCGGAACTTCTTCTTAGAGGTTAGCGTTCGCATTCTGGAAGCGACCTTCTTTGGCGCAAGATCGGTTAACCCTATTCCTGTTCTCATAATTTACGGCCAAGTTTGAGAGAGAAGGGGAAATAATGGGCGCTGTGGATCACCTGTATATGCGACATCACCTTTCTATATAATCATGGTTAACCAGAAAACCACATGGTAGTGATGTGTTCATTTTCATTAGGAATAAAATGGGTTTTCTTCTATTTATTCAATCATTTCATGCCTTCCTCTACAATATATCTAGTCTCCATTTTCTATTGTATGGCAAACAGACGCTTTTAATTCCGAAACATTATTTTGAAAAATTTATATTCAATTCGAGGAGCGAATCAGGAGCCTTGCAAGTAAGTAAATTTAAGCAGACGCACCAATATTCCAGTTTTAAACAAATAAAGTAAACAGATGTAGTAGATCTTCGAGGGTTGCAGAAAACGAATATTGATCAGGTTCCTTCGAGAAATATTCATAACAGCTTAAAATCGGTGCATCTGTCAGTGAATCTTGTGGGCCTACTTCGCTATCTCGCCAAGGCAATGTAGCCATTAGGGATAGGCGCATAATTTTGATAAACAGTGTTGTCATTATTGGTGACGTCATTATTAATGCCATTATTGTTATTGTAATCGTAGTTGTTGGCGGCACTCCACGCCGGCGACGGTGTTTCGATCGGAAAGCGCGCAACCCAGTGAGGACGCCGCGGCGGTGGCGGGGGCAGAGAGAATTGAACTGGCGCCGGCGGCACCAGAACCAACGGCGGAATTCGGACGTCACTTGGCACCACGCCAACGGGCAGCCGAAGCGAGAAGATGTTCTTGAGATAGAATAACGTACATTTTCTTCTTATAAAACTATGTATGAGAAATTGACTAAACACGTATGAATACAGTAATTTCAAAAAGAAGAGAAAGAAGATTTATTTTAGAAGTGAAATGTATTGAAGAAGATATGAAAAACCACTATCAAGTATGCAAAATAAAACTATAAATTATTAAGAAAACGCCCGAGAGTGACCGAGACAATCGGGCAGAAGCGATACAGTTCGTCCGAGCCGACTTGGTCGCCGTAGAATGGCCCGAGGCCGGGCAGGGCGCGCATGAGCGAGACTGGCTAAAGGAGCCAAAAAAAATCCCATTTGAATTCGCGCCCTTTTTCCCTGAGACACAAGGGCGGGAAACCATTTGTATTTTATTGTTAGAAAGACACGACTACGATGGTCAGAAATGTTCAAATACATATGTAGATTACGGTTGAATTTTTCTCGTTGATATTTAATAATATTCATATTGACAGTTATGTAATTAAATGAATAAATAAATGGACATAAAACCATTACTTTGTTAAAGTTTTTTTTAAATTATAATGAAAAAATTTATAGAAAAAAAACCTTGACGCCGTTGTCGGCGCGCGACTCTGCTTGGAGGTTGAAGCGATTACACGCGAAGCTCATGTGTTCATTCCCGACGAGCACCTGGTTAGGGGGTTTACAATTTTGTATTATCTATCAATCTCTCTCTCTCTGTCTTTTTTATCTTTCCCTTTCCCTCTCTCTCTCTCTCTGTCTTCCTTTCTCTCTAACACACTACCTTATTCTCTCTCTCTCCTTCCTTTTCTTTCCTTACCGTTGTCTCCTCTCGTGCACTCGCATACTCTTCGCCGCTGCAGAAGGGAAAGATCGACTTGCCAAGTCTGAAGGTTGGAGGATTTTTGATTACTTATTTATTTGATATACACATATTGAAAATCAGTTATTTCTTCGAAACTGTCTCCCCATTTCTTTGCCTTGTTCTCTTACTTTCCACCTCTACCATTTTCAATTTATAATTCCTCTATGTGCCTTATTGTCTGCCACTCTCTCTGTCTCTCTCTTTCCCTTCTCTCTCTCTCTCTCTCTCTCTCTCTCTTTTTCTGCCTCTCCTTCTCTCTGTCTCTCTCTCTCTATCTCTCTCTCCCTCTCTCTCCTAACCTAATTCTCTCCCTCATAAAGTCATAGCTATCTCTTGCGAATGCGCATCCCCATCCTCTGCCGTACCAGTAGCCGTCAATTTCTTCGCGAAGCACGACACGATTCACCGAATACCACGGACTGAATATAATAATTAGAATTGAAATAATTAATTACAAGTGTCAATTATTTAAAAAAAAAAGTTTTACATTATATTTTATAAGATTTTTAAAGGGACATGCTTTTTTTTCTTTTCCAAATGCTTACACAACGAATAAACATCATCTTAACAGTGGCCATAAATTATGAAAATAACAATAATAGGGGATGAAGCGACCTCGCGCCAAAGTAGGTCGCCTCCAGAATGCGCACGCTGACCTCGGAGAAGTAGTTACGAGTGCTCGATAAGACGGGAGTCATCAGTTCGTTCTTAATGTGAGAAGAAAATCAGCCCTCTTTCTAATCATTTTTTAACCGTAGCAGTATTTTTTGAAAAAAATATATTCCAGAATGGAAAGTATTAAAATCTGATTAATCTCCTCAAATAATTTACATCTTTTTGCACATTTCATATCTATTTCTTTTCTATATTGAATAATATATGAGCGGTCGGGGAAGCAGCTGATCGTTTGTATGTGCGAATTCACTTTCCTACATAACCACCGTCTGGTAGAAAACCACCGGGGTAGAGATTGAATAATTTATTTTTTCTTTACAATAATCTTGTGTTTCGGAAAACTTCCAGAAAACATCTTCAAGTAAGAATAAAAAGTTGTGTTTTTTAATCTACATATTTTAATTAAATTATTTATACATAAGACATTTTAAAAGTACTTTTTCTAATTTTTTCTTTTAAAAATTTGAAAAAATTGACACTCCAAATTGTGATTTTCGAGTTTATTATTTTTTCAACAGTAGCAATATTCTGTAAAAAAAAGACGGTAACGTATTAACCAATCCTCTTTTTTATACTACATATATTATGTATTCATAATTTATTCACTTATTTAGTATCTGGCACTGCTGTCTGTGATTGATCGATTCTACAAATGAAGTCCTATATATGTAAGTATGGCTAGCGGGAAAACCACCGTGGCACTGAGAGATACATTTTTGACATAAGCTTGAGACTCGGAAAACTTCCTGGCACTTTTTTAAGCAAAGACAATAAACTTTGTCTTTTTCTCTACTTTTTTTTCTAATTTTTCCAAATCAAAAAAATCTTTTGCTGACTCCAAAGATGTACTCATTGATATGCTTCTTCTGTTCATCGTCCTCTTCGATGCCTTCAAGAGCGGAGCAGCCAAAGTGTTGCCGAGCGTACTCCTAAATGAAGAGATATCTATTTTCAATCTATTTACTTATTTTATGTATAAATAAGCAGATTTATAATTAACCATTAATTATATAAATAAAAATTACATTTGAGATTCATAGAAAAATAAACAAAATAAACTTAATTAATAAACTTAATCCAAACGTAGCTTCGTAGGCATAGTCCATGAATCGTCTTGTCGTCGACTGAGTCGATGTCTGGTTACTGAAGAATCGCCACTTGCCTCCGGTTACTGTGGGAGGCGCGCGCGTCTTACGGTAGGCAGACGATTCTGCCGTGACGGTGCCGAATCCCTAAAATTGAAATAAAATGATTTACTAAAAAAAAATTTCTTTCTCATTCTACTTTATATTGTAAAAAGAAAAAGAAAAAATATAATTCCAATCCGTGCAGAATCTCATGGCGGAAGAGATCGACGGCGCCGCGGCCGGCGAGGTACTCCTGTAAGTGTAAAGTGGAATGGAGAAGGAGTGATAGCAAGAGAATGGGAGAGAGCGGGAGAGAACGATTGAAAGAGAGAGAGAGAGAGAGAGATAGATAGACCTAGAAAAAGAGAACGAACAAGAGACAATGAGAAATTAGAGAGAGATAGAGAGCTGGAAAGAGAATTAAAGAGAGAGAGAGAACGCGCGATAACGAGAGCGAGATGCAGAGGGCTTGAGAGAGGGAGAGAAGGGATAGAGCTTGACGATAAAGAGGCCGAGCAAGACAGAAATAGAGCGAGTTAGAGAGAGGGCGAGTGATAGAAAGCTAGGAAGCGCGAGAAAGGGAATGAGAGAGAAAGGGAGACAACTCGCCATCCACCGCTTGATACTCGTGCAGACGGTGATGCGTGCTGCAGGCGGTCTGAGTTCATAAAAAAAAGTTTTTTTTTAAAATAAAAACATTATTCTGCTTTCTTTCTATATTTTTATTAATTTAATAGCCTATTAATTGGCTGTTGCATAAGCCTTAAAAATAAATATAAATAAATAAAAACGAAAAATAAAGTGACCGTTGATTGCCTCGAACATAGCATGGCTTGGCGCTCGCCATCAGTGAGGAATCGCCGTCGCAGCGGTCATTGGCGGCCTATCATTCGAACTCTCTTTCTCTCTCTCTTTCTTACGCTCTCTCTCTCTCTCTGTCTTGCTCTCTCTCTCTCTCTCTCTTTCTCTCTCTCTTTCTCTCTCTCTTTCTCTCTCTCTATTTCTCTCTCTCTTTCTTACGCTCTCTCTCTCTCTCTTGCTCTCTCTCTCTCTCTTTCTCTCTCTCTTTCTCTCTCTCTCTTTCTCTCTCTCTTTCTTACGCTCTCTCTCTCTGTCTTGCTCTCTCTCTCTCTCTTTATCTCTCTCTTTCTCTCTCTCTCTTTCTCTCTCTCTCTCCCGCTCTGCATCTGACATCGATAAATAGAACGAAGGTTGTTGCACCCATTGGAATCGGCTGCAGCAGAGACAGCTCATGCTGCTGCACGATCGCGCCATTGTTGGCCACCTGGTGACAGTTCGATCGATTTTAGTACTCTCTATCTGTATATCTCTCTCCATCAGTCTGTCTGTCTCTCTCTCTATCTCTCTCCTTCGCTCTATCTCTGTCTCTATTTCTCTCCTCTCTGTTCTCTCTCTGTCTCTCTCTCTATGTCTCTCTCTCTCTCTGTCACTATTTTTCTGTCTCTCTTTCTCTCCTCTCTCTTTCTCTCTCTATCTTTCTCTGCTCGTGTCTTTCTCTCTCTCTCTCTCTCTTACTCTGTCTCTCTCTCTCTTTCTCTTTCTCTCTCTCTCACTCTCTCTCCCTCTCTCTCTCTCTGCCAAAACCATCGTTGCTGTCGCCGTGGCCGAGCTCTTCTGCTCGATGCACTTGACAGCGTCCCTTGACTGTATGACCGGGGGAACGTCGCGCGACACAGAGATGGCCGCCTGGTGCATTCCGACAGCTTCTTAGAGGGCATTCTGGAAGGAGAGTGAGAGAGAGAGAGAGAGAGAGAGAGAGAGAGATAATGAGAGAGAAGGGAAGAAAAATATAAACCGCGATTGAAAAGGAGAGGGAGAGAGAAGAAAGAGATAGAGATAGTGAGAGAGTGAGTGCAATAGAAAGAAGCATGCATGGGGCAGATTAGTGCTAAGTGTGAAAAAGAAGGAAAAAAGAAAATTTTTGACATTAATGAGACGTAGACAACTAGAGTAATTGATTGTGAGCAAATATAAACTTTCAAAATCTCGATAAGCGAAAAAAGTGGGAGAATTTTTCAAGAAATAAAAAATTATGATGCGAAAACAAAAGTTGTACCTGTATCTCCCTTGGAATGTCGGCGACGTTGATGAGCGACGGCGCAACGAGGAGCACGTTGAGGGGCGCGAATCGGGCATTTTTGGCAACCAGCCAAGAATTGTTGGCGAGTTGCCAGGAATTGGCCGCCTTCTCGCGCGTCTTGAGATCTCCGTATGTCTTGGGCTTCCGGGCACATATGAGTGAAGAGATGAGGAGGCAGAAAAGAAGAAGGTTAGAGATCTGCATGGAATCGGTATGGTGGAATACGGTAGCTTTGGGTAGGTGTTGACAGGCCGAAGTAGTATGTAGTAGGTATGTAGCTAATAGGAAGTCTAGCTGAGTTTCCTGGTTATGTGCAGCAGAATGATTGATTTCATGTACATATGTATTGCTCACAACTGAGGAGGAAGAAGGAGAAAAAGATGGGAATGAAGGATTGGTTATTGAAGCGGTGATTTTTTTCATGATGTCGTCAAAGACGTTTCTCAGTCTATTTTGTCTATGAGTTATCGTAAATAATGATGACTCGTCAAGGAGAACGCTCTTGAACGGCGGCGCTTTTCCGTTCTACCCTGAAATGATTCGAAATTAAAAGAGAATGAGAGAGAGAGAGACAGAGAGAGGGTAAAGAGAGATAGGGGAGAGAGAAAGAGATAGAGAGAGATTGGCTTTAGAAAATTTCGAACTTGGTTAGGAAAAGAAGAAAAGAAAGAAATAATCTCTGGAAAAAGAAAAGGGCCGAAATAAATGGCATTTTTCATATAGCCGGTCAGATAACAAAGAGGATTGGAAACATTTCCTGTTAATTCTCACGACCTCTTTACTTCTTTGCGACGGCATTATTCTTCAGTTCTAATTACTTCCCCTTTTATCTCTAATACTCTCTAACTCTGCCCTCTCTCACTCTGTCTCTTTCCCTAGTTTATCGCTCCTCGTTCATGATCCTCTCCTTCTTTAGTGAATTCACTCTCTCTCTCTCCATCTATTCTCTCGATTTTTGTGCCCCTTACCCCATCCTGTCTAGTCTAATCAGTGAGCCCATATATCTACTATTTTCTGATCTGTTTAAAGTCTGAAAATCTTGCTCTCGATCGGAAGTTAATTCTTTTGTTGCACTTTAATTTTTATAACATCCAGGAATGGGTAATCTCTAATGTTGTCGTTTTCTCTTGTTATCTGCATAATAGGAGGGAGTGAGAAGGAGAGAGAGAAAGAGAGAGAGAGAGAGAAAAGTGATATAATATAATTAACCATCGTTACTCTTTGACCTGACTTTGCTCACTCCGGATTCTCTTATATACTCGCCATCTCACAATTAGCAACTGCCCAAGGACGGGGGGGGGGGGGGGGGGGGGTCGGGCTAACTGAAAAGATAGCAGGCAGCGAGGCAGAGAGAGAGAGAGGGGGAGAGAAAGGGTGTGTGTGTGTGTGTGTGTGTGAAAGAGAGAGAGAGAGAGGCTCCTAGAGAGTGAGATCGTGGGCGAGAAGGAGACAGCACGAGAGTAAGCTAGGAAAATAAGGAAATAAAAACCGACGAGGAATTGTTTCTGGAGAAATTTTGCTCCTGAATGTTTTTGAAAGATTTGATGACACGCGCTTGAAATGACGAATTAATTAAATTATCATAACCGATAAGAAGAGCGCATATGAATGCAATGGAACATGAGAGGAGTGAAAGTTGCACTCCTCTCATGTTTCTGAGGCATGGGCTTGGAAGGATTGGGAACTGTATGTATGTACAAAAATATTGTTTTATTTTTATTTTATTTTTTTTTATATATTTATTTATAACTTATCTCGCTTTACTTTTATAATATGCAATAGCCGATTTATTCATTTTGATCTATTGATCTCTAGTAATGAACTTCTCTCTGACGTTTCATTGCATGAATGATAGCGCATTGCAAAAACACCGCTCTTTCACCATCTCTCCCCTTCAATCTCGATGAGAGAAACGTGGGCAATTGAGAGAGAGAGAGACAGAGAGAGAGAACGAGAAAGAGAAAGAGAGAAAGAGAAAGAGAGAGAGAGAGAGAAAGAGACAGAGAGAAAGAGAGTGAAAGAGAGAGAAACTGACAAAGAGAGAGTTAGTGAACGACAGAGAGAGAGAGAGAGAGACAGAGAGAGAGAGAGAGGGAGAATGAAAGACGTATAGGAGAGAAAGAGAAGAGTGAGGAAGCGATGGCTAGCGAGTCAGTGATGCAAGGAAAAAACCATTATGGAGGAGAAGCACTAGGAAAGAAAAACTGTCATCATCATCCCCGCGTATTCACTTGTGCCTCTTCTTTTTCTAAGCAAGCAACCCAGCCGGTTTCATGACTTTAGCGACATTAGGATGTTGCAAGGTCGTCGGCATTATTAATTCGATTATGATGCAAACGTTACGGTCGATTTTAGCAAGGATTAAAAAAACGTTTTAAAAATTTTGCCTTAAATTTTCATCTGTCATTTTCTCCCTTTCTGGTGTAGATATTGCCTTATGCTATTTACATATCACACATTGTAGCCTGCTTTTTGTAGTAGTCTCTACGTGACGCGTCTTTCTAATCTCTTACCCTTCAATAGTCACGTACACATTGCTAGATTAACGCGATAGTTCTAATTATCTGGCATACAATATCGCCTTACTTTTCTTCTTCATTTTCTTCTGTCAGATTTCAGCTCCTAAGCCGTCCGCAATTCGAATCGACAATGCAGCCGCCGCCATATATTTATGTTGGTTTTTTTTAAATATTTTTATCTTTTACTCCTTTTTCTAAACAACAAAAGCTGCAAAGTTTATTCCACAATCAGGAACTGGGCCCGGTCACGGAGGGTACGGGTCATACAAATTCTTCCGGTTTGAGAGCACACCAAATCCGCGTTGCGCCCGTTTCATGCGTCGCGGCTAGGCAAAGCATATAGCTCTCCTCCAAATGCATCGATCGAAGTGATTTAAACTCCCTCCAAAAGTTACCGTAATATGTGGTCATTAATTTGAAAATTCTGGCAACTGGCAATTTGCCAGCAATTTCACCTTCGCTAATGATTTTGAAGTTCCGTTCCTTTTGTGGAAAACTTAAGAAATTTACAGTTCGACGCACCAAAATTCTCTCAAACCGGAAGGGGGTACCCTCCGTGCCCGGTGGGTGAAAGCAAGATGAAAAGGGATATAATTTTTTCAATTAAAATTTTTTTCATACTAATAGGTTTTTCTAAAGGATTCTCAATAGAAGAACTCGATAGATGACAAATGGTATGAATATACATGTACATCGGCATGTATAATTACTAACTAAGTACATGTTTCTAGTAATTCTTTAGGTAATCTGCTATATTGATGCATGAATGTACATACATTTCTTAAGGCTTCATTACACAGTGGCTTTGAAAATTCTTTAAGGCACCGTAAACGTGCCTTTGTGTCAGGCAAGAAGGCGCGAATTCAAACGTGATTTTTTTAAACCTCCTTTTCAAGGCACAGTAGGCGTGCGCCGGCTGGCGTGCACGCTCGTCTCATGAACTGCCGCGTCGCGTGCGTGTCATGCGTCGCGGTCGCGAACACGGCCACCCTCCTCGCGCTCGTCGTGCTCGTCGCGCTGCAGCAGCAGCAACGGAATGGGAAAGAGAGCTCAGCCGAGATCGCCTCAGCGGCGACGCTCGTCTCGTCTTCAGCGATAAAAAGTAAGACAATATTTTTTCTTCTTCTTTTCTTCAAACACTTATTTAACTTGTAAAAGGTTTAAAAGTATTTTTTTTATTCTAACAAAAAAAAATTTTTTGCAGTATCAATCTTTTTCGTTTCCTTTTTAGCCTATAAATTCTACGGCATTTTTTAATATAATTCAGCCGCCTTTCCTTCGTAGCACCGTCGACAACCACCATCGTCTCAGTGGCTACGACGCCGTCATCACCACAATTTCTCTTAAGAGATGAAGCTGCGGCACCACTGCCTTTAGACTTGCTAAGTCTGCTACAACAAGGGAAGGGCACCGTTCTTAATGTTATATTTAAACAATTGTTTCTTTTTATTAAAAGAGGTGAAACACAGAAACAAATAGTCAATATTGAGCAACCTTGAATGACTTTCCATTGTTCCAATGTGCTCTGATGCAATTTTTTTCTTTCGTTTTTTAGTGCTTATAGACCTTTATCCTCTTTAGCCATGCCCAGTCTTGGCGGCGTGCCAGCTTCTCCTTCTGTTGACGCATTAACAACCAGAACCACGACAACTACAACCATGCAACCGGGTCTCGAGCGGCAACTCGGACTGCTCATCCAGCTGCTCACTGCGCAGCTGACAGACGGGAGCGGAGGTGGCGCATTGGGGGAGGAGCGAGAAGAGAGAACGAGAGAGAAACAGAGAGAGCGAGACAGAGAAAGGGAGAAGGAGAAGTGAGAACGAGAGAGAAACAGAGAGAAAGAAGGCAAGAGAGGGAGAGAGAGTGAAGGAGAGGGAGAAAGAAACAGAGAGAGCGAGGGAGATAAATATGAAGAGAGGAAGAAAGAGGGGGACCTCCAGCTCTCTTCTACTGCAAATACATAACTTTGTATTTCTATTCCGTCAGATTGTCTCCTTCTTCCTCTCTATCTTTCATCCCCCTCTCTCTCTCTTTCTCGCTCCTTCTCTCTCTATCTTTCTCTCTCTTTCTCTCTCTCTCTTTCTTTCTCTCTCTCTCTGTCTCTCGTTTTCTCTCTCTCTCTCAGCCGCGACGGAACCGCGTCGATGCCTCTTCCCGTGCCGGAATCGCGACGAGACGGCTTCCCTCTACGATGACATACAGCATCGAATTGTGCCAGTTGGTGTTTGCAAAAAACAAGAAGAAAAAATAACTTTTTTAAAAACTTACTTAAAAAAAGGAAGCCGAACTTGAAGAAAAGGAAAGAACGTGCCAAAATGAAAGACTAATGTGAAGTATTCAAAATTTAAAAGTAGAAACATATACAATTTGCATGCTTCACAAGAATCTTTCATTTTGGCACGTTCTTTCCTTTTTAAATAATTAAATCACAATTAGCCAACTACCAAAGGGCGTCGAGAGGATTTATTCAAGCAAATATAAAATCCAATTTCTTTTAAGGAAGCCGAACTAGAATCGCGTTCGCTGCCGTCTTATCCGGGTTTATAATTATTATTACTATTAATATTACTATTATTGTTATCATTATAAATTTATTTTTACAATGATTCATACTTTTTTTTAAATTGTTTTTATACGCTTTTTTAGGAGTACATATGAATTCGAATTTTTTTACGGCGGGAAAATTTAAAATTTAAATCCTTAATCGATTCGCGCCCTTGCAGTCGGCGCTTCTATCGCGTGTCTGCTTCAACGTGACTCTGCGTCGTCCGCGACGTGCAGCGCGTGGCGAGCGACTGGCCTCTGCGACGCCGCGCCTGCCGCTCTTCATCTGCTCTGCCGACGGACGTGTATCTGTGTGACATGAGAGAGAGCGAAAGAGAATGAGAGAGAAAGATAAGAGCGAGAATGATGTTGGAAAGAGCGAGCATTTATCGCGGAGCAGACTATTCATATTTATCAGATACATATGTATATGCATAAAATATGACTTCAACAGCTAAGAAACATAGGGAAGCATAATGCAGCTAACATTTGCATTACAAGTAGAAAGGGGAAGCGGAAAAGGTAAGCGGATAGTTTAAAATCGTCAGCAAGTCATGAAGGGATATGTATTATATATTATTTCTGACGAACTTAAGCTGTGATCTTAATTTCTTGTTTTTATATCTTCATTCCAAGAGTTTGAGCGCGAAAAAGGCAATTAAATCTTTTTCTCGTCTTTTCCCCCCACAAAAGGCGAGTAAAAATGAGCACAACTCATGTTGAGTCATTGATAGAACTAGAGCCATACCGATAACATAGCAAAATATTAGAGAGACGAACTGATGGAAGAAGTATGAATGTGAAGTGCGCAGTTTTCACAGCAAACTCAACGGCACTCTCCATTCCAATTCACTTTTCACTTTATCTCCGTCGTGCTCTCTCTCTCTCTCTCTCTCCCTCTCCCTCTCACTCTCTCTCTGCATCCCTCTTGCATTTTTTGTTAGTGTAACTTCATCGAAACCGTTTCTCAGCCAGTTAGACTGACAACGACTTGCTTTAAATTGAAAAGTCTTCCGATAAAATCATAGCTTCAATTTAAAACCTTATTCCTAAACAAAAATCCTGCAATTGCAATTTGGGTGTCCACCAAATGCTTCATTTCATTCACTTCCATCTGTTATCAATCAGTAGACAAATCATCGAAGAGGAAAAACACCAATGTTTCCAATCGTTTGTCTCGTGGTATACATATATACATACATACATACATCATTCTCAAGGTCCGTGGTAGAACCAGTAGGCGCGCACAAGAAAGGTACATAGCAGCAAGAGAGGAGGAGTGTTTAGAGAAAAATGTAGTTGGATGTCACTGGCCATCTATTTTCTTCTCGAACATCCAAATATCATCGGTCATACTTTTGACATTTTAGCGACTTTCTGCGAGACAATTCGGAAAGTTGGAGTGTTTGTTTGAGATTGAGTGTATCAAAAAATGTGAGTGCTGCATCAGAGAGTGGCAGATAAGTATGAAGGAAAAAAAACTGGAATGTCTCGCGCTCTGTACTCTGATGTTCCTGTCGAACGGGAACGGTTGAAAAAAAAAATTGTTTTTTTTTCTCAACACGGAGATGCGCCCTGCCCATTCGGCACTTGGTTCTATCGAAGGGATGAGGCTGCTTCTACTTTACATCTTCTTTGCTTCATTGCTTGCTCAGGGAGGAGCACAATGTGTTGGTTTTATTATTATTATTATTTCGAAATCAGTTTTTTTTAATATAATGAGAAACATTCGCTCTTATCTTTGTTTAAATAGATGTCTTGTACATCTGGCGATGAGAGCAACTGCCGTGCGTTCCTGGAAAACGCTCTCTGCAATTCGGAGAGTTGCTGCTGTGACCCGGCAGAAGTGAGTTCTTCTTTACTTGCCCTTTTTTCTGTCTTTTATTTTCCTTAGTTAGAAATTTATCATCAGAATAAATTGAGCAGCAGCCAGCTTTTGTAGTGTGGGTTTCACAGGAAGCTTCTTGCACAGCCACTTCGTCAAAGCCGCCAACGACTACTACAACCCCCGACACCACGACCCAGCCAGAAACTACTACAACCCCCGACACCACGACCCAGCCAGAAACTACTACAACCCCCGACACCACGACCCAGCCAGAAACTACTACAACCCCCGACACCACGACACAACCAACAACTACTACCGCTACCGCCACCACGATATACCCAAATCCTGCCTACGACCCCAACTACTACCGCTTTATGCCTCCAACGACTACCACGGCGCCAAAAAGTATAGCACTTTTCGAAAATGTAAAGTATAACGCTTCGTTATATTTTTTCAGGCTGCGAAAAAGATCCTTATATGTGCAAGAATTTCCGTTGGGAAGACGAACTAGTTTTTTTCTTACAATTATCTCGTAATATAAATGTAATCTATTTAATTTTACTATCGCATCTTCTCCATCTACCACCACCAGCCAAGAAGTTGCATGATATGCGAAATGTTTGATGTCAACACTCTTCTTCCAATCTCGCGAATGTTTCCCTTACTTTGCAGCTGCAGGGTTGTGAACGCGAATGGTGCCTGCGTAACTCCAGGCAGTGTATGGAAGAATCAATGTGTTCTAACATGCGCGTTATGTCTTAACGGAGGACCAGAGTGTAAGCGAGATCAGGGGGGGGTGGTGTTTTTTTCTCTCTTCTCATTGATGCTTAATCTTTCAAGTAAATATAGAGTAAAAACTGTTGAAGTAAAATAACCATTCAATGTCTCTCTGTTTAGTGTGCTACAAATGGCCAACAGAGAGGTGTATCGACCACGAAGAGTAAGTGGAGTGTTTAATTATAATACGGTAAAACTATCCTAATCTCTCTCCCCCCGTATACAACTGTTTCGTTATCGAAAAGAACTAGTGGCATTTAGAACCGTTCAATAAGTGTTATAATTGCCACTAGTTATGGATTGTGTCAAATGCAACTAATCAAATAAAGAAGTATAATCAATCAAGCTCAAACTTTCTAGGTGTCCCCGCAGGATTGAGGCGCTGCGCAAAAGTCATGGAGACAACCATGACTTGTGCGCGACCAGTGCTGGCTATGAAGAATGCCCGCGAGCATGTGGAATGTGTGAGTTGGTTGATGATGTGAGAAAGGGAGAGGATGAGTGAGAAACACGAGAGAGAGAGAGAGAGAAAGAGAGAGAGCGAGATGGAGAGAGAGACAGAGTGAGAGACAGAGTTAGAGACAGAGCGGGAGACTGAGAGGGAGAGAGAGACAGGGAGAGAGAGAAAGAGCGTCAGAGAGATTCAGAGAGACAGTGAGAGACAGAGAGAGTGAGAGACAGAGCGTGACATAGAAAGTACGCGAGAGAGACAGAGAGTCGGAGAGAGAGAGAGAGAGAGAAAGAGAGAGAGAGATTGACAGAGAGACTCATTTAAGAGCTCCGTGCACAGACATCGACAATGTGAATTGTTTTTTTATTCCAGGTGACAAGGTGGCGGAAATCTTCCGAAACGGCTCTTTAGAGAGATGAACAGTCTACGGCTCATGATACATATTTCACATTCTTTTTTTTATATTTCTTGTGAAATCATGATAGAAATATGAGCCATTTTTTTCCTCTTCTCTTGCATGCTGATGGCAGTATATTAAATAAGATGCTAAATCCGAAATGGTACTGCAAATATGTAAATTCCACTTCCCTGTACTGACCGATCCGTGTGTTTATTTTTTGACAACCGACAAGCGGCAGAAACCGAAATGATACACATATTTCACGTCCTCCACACTATTAGAATGGAAATTCTACTATCTGCTACACAGCTCGAACTACACATTTGCCCTCTTAGTTTATCCGATCTACGAACTTACCTGTTCCTTACATAAAAATTCCAAATGTTATTTACACAAAAGGGACAGGTGCTGAGAAACCAAGTCGGAAATGCGCGGCTTAAGCTTTCTTCTTCGCGTCTTTTCTCTGCTCTTCGCTTTTCTTTGCACTGCTTCCATCACATCGAAGAACCGTGCGCAGGCTCAAATGAAGTCTCAATAATTTAATACGAACAATTGCATCATGCAATTAAATCAATTTGGCACCATTTGACATGTTGCTTCACAATTATAAATGCACACCAAAAAGAAAGAATAATAAAATTCAAGCAATGAATGTTAACCGTCATTGGAGAGTTGAGAACGGTTTGCTGGAAGAAGTAAGAAATAATAATTTACAAAAAAAAACTTTTAGCCATAGCAATTTACAAATTCAAAGGCAACACAATTTGAAGCTTTCACAGGGCATGTCAAGTGGAATTCAATTATGACTTTAATTTTTTTAATTTACCTGACTTTTTACATGCACTGCACGGTCGATGACTTTCGCAGCTATCTTCATGCCCAACTACGTCAAGACAAAATAGGAGGAAAATTTTGAGAAAGCCAAACAAAATTAGAGAAAGGGAGAGAGAGATAGAAAGAGAAAGAGAAAGAGAGTGAGATAGGGACAGAGAGACAGAGAGAAAGAGAAAGAGAAAGAGAGAGTGAGAAAGAGAGAAAGAAAACGAGAGAGAGAGAGAGAGAGAGAGAGAGAGAGAGAGAGAGAGAGCGCGACCGAGAGAGATAGAGAGTTAGAGGGAGGGAGAGAGCGACAGAGATAGAGATAGAGAGATAACGGCAGAGAGAGAAAGCGAGAGAGAGGGAAAGAGAAAGATAAAGATATTTAAAGAGAGAGAGAGAGAGAGAGAGAAGAGAAGTACAAGAAGGATGCTTGGAAAGAGTAAGTGTTAAATATGTAGAACAAAAAAACGAGAAAAATCTATATTAAATGATAATGATTCATATTAATCAAAGTGCGCATAATATGTGCGATTTCAACATGTGGCATAAAATATGACTTCTACAGCTCAGAAATACAAGTAAGCGTAATGCGGCGAACAAGTGTATGATAAATAGAAAGGCGATGAGGAAAAGAGGGGGTAAAATCGTCAGCAAATCATGAAGGGATTTGTATTATAAGTTTGAGAGCGAAAAGACGATTAAATCTTTTTCTCGCCTTTTTGTCCCACAAATGGCGAGTATCAAGCACAACTCATGTTGAGAGATTGATAGAACTAGAGCCAGATCGATAACATAGCAAAAGATAAGAGAGAGAGAGAGAGGGAGGGAAAGAGATAAAAGGAGAGAAGTACTGATGGTAGAAGTATGAATATGAAGTGCGCTGTTTTCACCGCACACTCAACGGCACTCTCCATTCCAATTCACTTTTCACTTTATCTCCGTCGTGCTCTCTCATCATAAGTCACTCTTTTGAAATTGAAGCGACTTTCTGCGACAATTCCGAACGTGTGGGTGGTTGTGTGAGATTGAGTGCATCAGAAAGTGTGAGTGCATCAGAGAGTTGCAGATAAGGATGAAGGAAAACAAACTGGAATGTCTCTCTGTACTCTGATGTTTCTCTCTCGAACGGTCACGGTTTTTCAAGAAGAATGGGGTGCATATTTCTCTCGTCAATGCGGAGACCATTCGCACTTGGTTCAATCGAAGAGATGAGGCTGCTTCTACTTTGCGTCTTTTTAACTTCGTTGCTTGCTCGAGGCGATGCACAATCTGTTCTTTTTTATCATTGTTATTTCGAAATCTTTTTTTTTTTTTTTAAATATAATGAGAAACATTCGCTCTTATCTTTGTTTAAATAGATGTCTTGTACATCTGGCGATGAGAGCAACTGCCGTGCGTTCCTGGAAAACGCTCTCTGCAATTCGGAGAGTTGCTGCTGTGACCCGGCAGAAGTGAGTTCTTCTTTACTCACTCTTTTTTTTTCTGCCTTTTATTTGCCATAGAAATTGATCATCAAGATAAATTGAGCAGCAGCCAGCTTTTGTAGTGTGGGTTTCACAGGAAGCTTCTTGCACTGCCACTTCGTCAAAGCCGCCAACGACTACTACCGCCTCCGACACCCACAACCCACCCAACTACCGCCTACCCCTCCAACTACAGCCCCTATATGCCTCCAATGGCAGGAAGTATGACACGTTTCCCAATGCTCAATATTTGATAAATCAAACTTCGTCCTTTTTTTTCAGGAGGCAGCAATCAGAACTGCAAGGATACTGCTACCGAAGAAGAGCTAGTTTTTTTAAAATTATTTTTCAATTATCTCGTAATATAAATAAAATCTATTTAATGTCGCTATCGCATCTCTCCATCTTTCGTACGCTTTTATTAGGAAAGATTACCCGGGAAATTGAATGGGAAAATTAATAGGCCCATAAATACGCTTTCCTCCTCCCCCCCCCCCAGCAAGAAGTTGGTTGATGTAAAACTTGGATATCAACAACACTCTTCTTCAATCTCATATGATTGTGCTTCCCTCACTTTTGCAGATGCAGGGTTGCGAATGCTGCCTGTGTCTCTAGATGGTCAAGCATTGCCAACTGGAAGATGAGATGCCCGAATACATGCGCATGCTTTTCGAGTAACTATAGAGTGAAAACCGTTGAACTACTAAACAAGTCAATTTCTCTCTGTTTAGGGGACTATAAATGGCCAACAGAGAGGTGCGTCGACCACAGCCAGTAAGTGGACTGTTTCATGATAATACAGTAAAGCGATCCTAGTCCCATCCGTACAACTATTTCATTTTCGAAAAGAACTAGTGGCGTTTAGAACGGTCAAAAAGGCAGCTAAGAATTAGACAGTTCTAATTGATTCTACTTCTGGACAGTGTCAAATACAAATAAAGAAATAAAAATTAATCAAGCTTAAACTTTCCAGGTGTCCATTGCGGATTGCTGATAATAAAGACTTGTGCACTACCGAGGCTGGCTATGAACAATGCCTGCAAGCTTGTGGAAAGTGTGAGTTGGTTGATAATGTGAGAAAGGGAGAGGGCGAAGGAGAGACAGAGAGAGACATAGAGAGAGAGAGAGAGAGAGAAAGAGAGACACAGAGAGAGAGGCAGAGAGAGAGACAGAGAGAGAGAAAGAGAGACAGAGAGAGAGACAAGGAGAGATACAGAGATTGAGACAGAGAGAGAGAGAGAGACAGAGAGAGAGAGAGAGAGAGAGAGAGAGAGAGAGAGACTCACTTAGTCGTAGAGCTGCTCAGAGAGATTCAGAGAGTTGTCGTGCACAGACATCGACAATATGATTTTTTTTCAATTTCAGGTGAGAAGGTGGCGGAAATCTTCCGAGACGCCTCCTCTAGCTCCTGATATTTCACATTTCATAAGTATGTACTTTTAGTACGTTCTTATGAAATTATGATAGAAAGATACGCCATTTTTCCTCTTCTCTTGCATGCCGGTGGCAATACAAAACAGGATGCTATAAATCCGAAATGGTACTACTAATAAACACGGCCATCATTATACTTCACTGTTCCCTGCTAACTGAGAGTTTGTTTTCCCGATTCATGTACATATTTCTTGACAACCGACAAGCGACAGAAACCGAAATGATACATATTTCACATCCTCCCCACTATTAGAATGGAAATTCTACAAATCTACAAAAGAAACAAATTATTTCTCGAATCATGTATAATTGAGAAATCCTGGATGTTTATAGAAGATGGAATGTACATGATATCACTGTGCTACATTTCGCTATCAAATGGTCCGTTCTCAGCTTCCATCGTTGCAATTCAATCTTTATGAAGACTAGATGCTTATATTATATTAATTTCTATCGCTGTCGGCTGAAACATATGCTAAAAAATTCATAAATAAGTAAAGTGTGCTCAAACCTCTGCTATTTGTTTGGAATGTCAAAATAAAAAAAATTTTAAGCATTTTTTTTTGCCAGCATCAAATGTTGTTTCCAGTTTCCGTCGTTATTGGAAGCTTATCTGGTTCGCCGATCTTCTTTCCTCGTCCATCAGAGAAATGGACGTCAAGTGTCTCTACTTTGGCGCCGTAACAGGAAAGCCAACTCTGCAGTTCCAGGTTGGGGGGGGGGGGGGGGGGTTACTATAAATATAACGAAATGAGAATGTGTGGCAAGGAGACAGAGAGGGTCTGAACCAGTGCAGCAGATAAATAGAAGAGAGCTGCCTATTAGACGGCTTCTTCATGAAAAAAAAACAAAAACAAAAATAAAACTCTGTTTTTTTCTCTCACTGATATACTAGAAAGAGAAGAAAAAAAAGGAAAAAAGGAAAGAAAGAGCTACGACAGGAGAGTTAGCCTTAGTGTAATGAATCTGCCGCCAATTTTGGTCCTATTCGAGCTCAAGGGGCGCTGAAGTGTTTGATGACGTTAGGATGACAAAAAAGGGGGCGGGGGGTAAGGAACTACAAATCGCCTTCGTCCCCGTCTCTTCTATCTTCATGTTTGTCCATGTGTACAGTAAAAGGAAAAAAGGCTTGTTACGAGAAATTGGTTCTTTAACGTAACAACGGCGTCCGACGAGAATCACCCGCGAGAGTAAGGAAAGTGTAAGCTACGTGAGCACTAAAATTAACCATGAGGAACTAAATCGAAAAAAGGAGTAAATTTGAGATGTCTGATTCGTCTCGAGTTCTGTAGAGCGTAGCAAAGAGTTGGAACTGTACATATGTTTCGGGGATTCCCCCTCACCCATTTGCTCTCATCCCCTACCTTCGAATGCATGGATATATGTATGTAGTATGAATGTACGTATGTATATGCACAAAGGTACATGCATGTGCATTCCAATTTTTTATCTATTTCCGTTAGATAAACTCTCATATATATATATATATATATATATATATATATATATATATATATATATATATATATATATATATATATATATATATATATATATATATATGCACATTAGTGAATTTCTACACGTAATTGTGCTACATACATATGTACATACATACATATGTGCATTTGCTTGATATTGACTCTATGTGTCATGATTGTAGTTTGTCATTATAGCCAAGTGTTGTGCCCCCTATTGGCTGTCATGCGCCACGTGCCATTGCTAGAATTTAGCATGTACTACGTTTGCATACGTGACTCTCACCATGTATATAAGTCTCTGCTAGGCGTGCAAACATCATCTTCATCCCTTCTCTCTCTTCGTATGCGGTGGTCTTCTCCTTTTCTCTAATAAACGTTTTTCCGCGTCGCCTCGTCTTCCACATTCTATTATCTGTCCCTCTCTCGGAAGGAGACACAAGACACTTGTCCATACATACTACCTAATTAATCAATGGCAGTGTAATGCTGATATGGATAATGGAAAATAGCTTACATAAAAGTGTTCATACCAACGGCGCGTTGTGTGGAGCCGTTGTTTCGCTGTTGTTCGGTGCAATTCTTGAAAAAAGCACGACCGTAAGGCCGAGCACGCGTGTACTTCTCAAAGAGATATCTCAGAAAGTCGTCGTGAAGTCGGAGCTGCGCGTCGAATCGCTCAAAGACTTCCCGAGAGGCTTTCGAGAAGAGCAGATGTGCCGAAAGGGATATAAGACCTCAATACATTTCAATTCATAAATACATACATACATTGAATGATGGACAAATCAGACGTATCAATCAATACAAATCAATTAAAGGAGCCCTTTAACAAATGTGAGCGTTCGGATTTGAAAAAATCCTACAGCACTCTCTGATTCTCTCTTCTTTACGTTAATTTCTTTTTAGCTTATGTATAGAATAACAGTAGCAAACAACAACACAACCTGCGTCTAGCATGAAAAGGTTGCATCTGTCTAACGCCGTGAAATAGCCGATTGTATCAAGTTGTGTTCCGCAGATGTAGCCTCCGGTCTCCAGAAGATCGAGCTTAACTGCGATTGTCCGTTCGGCGCGCTTAAAGCAAAACTGGTGATTGCAGTAGCCTGTTGGAAATGTCTAGTCAGACTAGACAATGATGGGTCAGAGTTACAACAATGTCAAGGTACGCACGGGCGGATGCTCTTTGAGCGCTCGATTAAGTTGTACAAGGTGTGGATCCGACGATGTCTTCATGTATCTTGAAAGCCTGGAAAGAAGAGCTTCAAAGGCATTGAACACCGGCTTACTACATATGTACATATGTATGTATGAACATGTAGTATGTACATACATATGTCGTACGTATAAGTCACGTCGCCTGTTACTAGCTGTTTACAAAATAAAAGTTTATAAGGCTCACTAACCACTTATACGTTTGTCTGCTACTAGGTGCCGCTAATTTCGTTAAGGAATTGATGTTAAATTAAGTCTTGGTCAGCCACTTATGACTAAAAAGTGGAATAATAAGAATTTTTAACTGTATGCAGTACATACACTCTCTCCCAGGATCTTGGTTCCAAGAAATGATCGGGGTATCGGAGAATAACTATTGTTCTAACAAGGGAACCATCTAAGCATAACCCGGCTGATTTTGATCTAACCTGTCCAGATCGATAGTCCAAGTCGAGAAATGATGATAACCATTTTCACTTTTTCCTAAATGGCCTCCGGCGATTTTATATTAATTTTTAAAGTTAGCATAAAATCGCAGAATTTAGTGGCTTTACCACTGTAAGAAGGAGCAAAATATTTTAGATGGTCTATTAGTTTATATACAGTGAGAGAATGCTACATTTTCTCTCACCCAGATCACTAATCGTTGACCGTTAATCTGTAACGGAACGTCTCATTCCGCACTCTTCCTTTCCTATCTTCCTTTCCCTCATGTGCATAACTAAGAGCATTCCCATAACCCTTCTGACTTCAAGCCATTTCTAGTCAGTCTCCCCTCCTTGGCTCTTCGTGAGCGGTTGCCTCCCACTTGTTGGCCTGGTGTTGGCCGGTTCCCGAAGATAAACCTGAGAAAACCCGATCCCTCCCCTCGTCTTCTGCAAAGGCAGTGAAGTGAACTACAATAACAGCGTCTTGTTATTACAAATCAGCTCACCAATCTCATTCACGAATCGTTAAGTGTTAATATTTACGGAAAGGAAGACAATTTTCGCTCGCAGTAACAAAACTACCTATAAAACGAATGAACGAGTGCTGCGAGTTTATAAAACGCAAGAGTTGCACGAAACGAACGAAAGACCATATGTGACGGCGCCGGATGATCCTCGCATGAAGCTTTCGAGCGGAGTCGACAGTAGCATACGTGCAGAGGCCGCTCCCATCTTCCCATCGCTTTGCGCGGAGCTCTTGAAATAATACCCTACAAGCCACACACATCGAAATAAACGTGACGAAAAAAGTGAA